>OX637864.1:38071751-38411751 GCA_951802705.1 Netelia virgata | reverse complement strand
TCTTCTCTCTCATGCACTCCCTCTCTCGCTCGTTCGCTCCCTCCTTGTGACCAGGAGTTTCCCCCGGTCTCTCGTTCTCGTTCTTTTGTCGATTGCTCGACGATGGCGTCTTTTTATTATTTTTAATTTTTGCTTTTTCTTGTCGCGCTCCTTACTGTGTGTCTGTGTGTGTCTGTGTGTATGTGTTTTTGTGGGTGCGCTACCGACGTGCTTCTAGGTAGGGAAGGATTCGCAAGGATGGATCACTCGAGACGCTGAACAAACCCTGTTCGGACTCTCGACGGATTTTAGAAACATTTTTTTCTCGTTGCTGCGGTAAGATTTTGGCAAAAAGCGCGTTATTATAATTCCTCGATCCTCGGGTCTATGGAAACGTATGAAAATTGTATTTTTACAAAATCTTTGTATTATATTAAAAAAAAAACAAAAATAGTGAACGAATAAATAAATAAATGAATAAATATATATTATGTCGAAATATTAAATCATCGAGAATAATTAATCGAGGAATTACATGCGACGATTAAAATTTGACGGAATTAAAATTTGCGGAATTACAAATCGCCGGGCAGCTCTTTTGTTCGACGGAATTAAATTTGATGGAATCACGATTGCGGCACAAGTTTAATTCGACATTCTTCGTCGATTCACGAGAATGGAGAGAGGGTCGAGGAGGTGAATGAAAAAAACTTCGCGGAGGGAGAATCCGAGACAAAAAAAGTGAATCCGTTACCGCCCGCAAGAGACTTCTCTCATATCCCTCCCTCTCTCTCTCTCTCTCTCTCTCTCTCTCTCTCTCTCTTTCTCTCGCTCTCTCCCTGTAAATGCGAACACGAGAGCCCATCTCGTCTTGACCACACGGGGGACGTGAAGAAAAGATGACGATGAACCCCGGGCTCTCGCTTCCTTGAATTATTGTATCCTATATACATGTATACCGCGTTGCCCGTGGATCGAGAGCGAGTTCGCGGTGATGGGAACGCAAAGAAGAAGAGACCCCGAGACCGAGAGAACTTCAACGGACTATAAAGAAATACTATCGGGAGATGCGATTCCTCGATGCCTCTCCTCCCCTCCCCACATCTCCTCCCTGCCCCTGTCCCTCTTTCCCCTTTTCAAGCATTCGCGTATATTTTTGCTCGATCTTCATCGTTGTCCCCTTTATATCGGTACGCGATTTCTTTCTCGCGACGTTTATATACCGATTATACGAGACATCGAGGAATTTTATCGAGTCGCGCGCGTCAATTACGGGATTCGTATTATTTGCCTAATTAACGTAATGGCGAGGATTACAAATCGATGAAATCGTACGAACGATCGAGTTTTAAAAATATTGAAAACAAAAAATATTGTAATAAAATCGATTCGATGAAAAGAAAAGCGAATAAAGGACTTTTTTTTGGTTATTTGAAAGGGATTCGTCGTAACCGTTTATTATCGTTCTCACCTGGATATACTTTAAATGATCGTTGAGATATTAAAAAAATGTCTAACCGTGAGATACGAGAGATTTGTACGTTGGATAGAACGTAAAAAAAAACGATATTTAAAAAAAATCTCGATTTTCCAGTCGCGTAATTTAGAAAATGACGGTTGAACTTGGTAGGGTACGTTATTTTACGGGTTGGCGAACGAGCGTCGCGGTGAACGAGGGGGTTGGTACCTCTCGGTCATAGGCTGACGGGGAGAGCTCGAAAATTTCGTGGGGTACGGCCCATCCGTACGTACGAGCCCCACCACTCAATAATTCGATCCCTTCCCGACCCCGAGCTCTCTCTCTCTCTCTCTCTCTCTCTCTCTCTCTCTCTCTCTCTCTCTCTCTCTCTCTCTCTCTCTCGGTGTCCCAGAAATTTTTCAACCCTCGACGAACGCCCTGTACCGAGGGGAACAGACCGTGGGGTTGCGAAAAAATGGCCGTTTCGTTCTCGCACCTAGCACAACCCCCCGGGCCAAGCAACCACCATTTAGAAAGAAAAAAAAATGTCTCCGACGACACCTTTTCCTCGATAGGCGAACGTTGGTTTGTAAATTAATTAAAAAGCAAAAAAAGAAAAAGAAACAAAAATCGAAACTCTACCGAATAGATCATTATTGTACCCCAACGGTCGTGCGATGTGAAGAAAATATAATTAAATATCTCAGTTCTAAGCTACGTTAATTATTTGTTCGATAATTTTTCCAGAAAGAACCAAACGAGATCGTTGATTGAAATATTCTTTCGAGAGATTGTACGATCGTTCGTTTTATCTCGATCGAGATAAAGTGATCGAGTTTATTTTAAAAATTATTTTTATTATTACAATAATTTCACGATTAATATTTTGATATTTCCTCTGAAAAAGTTATATTAAGCGATACGTAAAAAAATCCTTCGCCGAAAATATCGCAAAGTTTACGACCGCGAAATACGACTCGCCCCTTGTTGCGTGAGACACACTACTTTTTTTTGTTTCTTAATTTTTATCCTCGATAAATTATGCCGAACGAAAAACATTCGACGAGCTTTCCCACACACGTGTTTCGCGAGAGGAATAAATTATCGTTAGCCGAGAAATTCCCGCGCTCCTCGCGACGCGCAGATTCTCAGAGGGGAACGAATATATATATATATATATACACAATTTTTTTCCAATTTTTTTTTGTTTCTAAGCGATAATCCGGCAGGAAGATGCGAGGAAGCGCCCTCGCGCCTACCTGTCCGTCGTTAGCATCCCCACTACTATATATATATATATATATATATATATATATATATAGTGTCGAACGCACATGGTCCATTTTCCCCACCCCTAATGCTCTGCATGGCACGCTGCCTCGTTCCCTTTCCCCCCTCCTGCTCGACTCGCTCTTTTCATTCACCGTCTCGCTTCACCCCACGGTCCAACTCTCCCTCTCGCCCGTTTCTCACCCCTTTCGCACCGACGCATATGCATATGCACCTCTAATCCCCTCGTCGTCGAGAATGAAACGCGAGTGCCGTGTCTCTCTCGCTATATATATATATATATATATATACATAATGGGGACGAGAAGGTCATAAGAAAAAAATTCGAAGGAATCGGGAAAAAAACAAAAGGGGTATAATACCCCACGATGAAAGATCCGGGCGCCTCTTTTCTCAGGACTAGTACTTTTTTTTTTTTTCTTTACATTTTTTTTCTTCCTTCTATTCGACCCTCGCTCAACTCTCTCTCCTGTGTCCCGTGACGTCTGCCACTCTCGCTTTCTCCCTCTCGTTACGAAACACTTTTTTCTTCAGCCCCTCCTCCTCCCCTGCCTGTACAGAAGCCTTTCTTATACTCAGCTGTGCGACCAAACGAGACGACGAACCTGACTCACGGACACGAAGATGAGAAGAGATTTTTTGTGTATTTTTTCCGAGAGAGTGATCGAGAGAGAGAGAGAGAGAGAGAGAGAGAGAGAGAGAGAGAGTTAATATAATAGTTCTCGGGGAGAGAACAAGAAAGGAGACCAAAAGTTATTAAATCGTCTTTTCGTAAATATTCGTGCATTATAATTATGGGTGGAATCGTTTCTTGAATTCGTAAACTTTATTGTTAATTAATAATTTTTCTCCTCACTTTTTTTTCATTTCCGCAAATGATTAATATTATTATTATTATTATCGATATTTCGCTATCGGCGATAACAACGAAACGTTCATCGTCAATGATTTTCGAAACCTTTCGGAAAATTTGATTGATTCAACCTGTCGGATGTTAATCGGAATATTTTTAATCGTGTAATTCCCATGCCAATGTATACGCGGCGTGAGTGTGACAAAGAAAAGCTACACCCCGGATAAAGCCCTTCGGGTGCGAGAAACGGTATGCGATACCGCGAAAAAAAAGTCTCGAAAGTCGTAGAAAAAAACTAATGTATTCAATGGGAATGCTCGCGGAGCATGGATAGAGGGAGAGAGAGAGAAAGAGAGAGAGAGAGAGAGAGAGAGACAGAGACAAAAGAGAGATTCGTATATATGCATGGGAAAGTAGTTTTTGAATTTTTCCCTCGAGCTTGTGTCCCACATGTGTCTATCGATTCCGCATCGAGAGAATGATTTCTCCATACTTGACACAAAATTAATCGCTAGACCTACGAGAATGGTTTTTTTCTTCTTTCTTTTCTTTGTCTCTTTTTTTCGTTCATTAAATTTACGAACGGAATCCTGCTCGATACTTTCTCGCCATTCTCGCGGACTGTTATTCATCTTCATCCTCGTCGATCAGACCTTCGTCGTAGCATTTACCGTATCGAGTCTAGTCGTGTTTTGTCTACGCAGACTTGTAAGAAAGAAAAAATAATTAATTTATTTTCTCGTATCTCAAAGCCAGTCTTTCAACTTTTTTTTTTCTATGAAATAATTAAAAATCTCATATATTATTATTATTATTTGAGTTCGACATTCTCCATAATTTTACTATTGGAATTCGCCCATCTCGGACTACGTCAAGAAATTAATGGGCTCATTATTTGTATGTGTTTCGTCACACCGCCTTCTGGATTTTGTGTTGTAGCTATTTCATCAATGTTAAGTATTTTTAGATTTTGTGTGAATTTTTCGTATAGTATTTCCGTGGCTGAGATTATGAACGGTACAATTTTTACTGTGTTTTTTTTTCAACTTTAATTTCTTGTGCTGGTTCGTTGTATTTTTTCATTTTTTTTATGTATTTTTTATGAACGTTCGTGTCACCCGCTGTGCTTATTTCAATCAGATATGTGATTTTATGTATTTTATCAATTAGTGTGATGCCTGTTCTATTGTTGAATATAGTTTTATCCGGATGTATAGTTCAATCGCAGTATAGTAGAAATAATTCATTTTCTAGAATATTGCTGGGAATGTATTTGCAATATGGTTCATTGTTTTCTGTAAGTTTGTAGTTATTGGCTATTATTTGGTGTATTATTCTTGCAACTATATTCAGTCTCTCTGTGCATTCAGTTTCTACGAGGAGTCTGCTTATTATTATTATTATTATTATAATTATTATATCAAATTTCGTTTTTTATAAATACCTACGAGAATCTAGCACGAGAAACGAGATAATAATCGAAATTTTCAATCTTTTTCACCACAAAATAATAATTTTATCTAGTTGACAAAAAAATCTTCATCGTTCAAACCAGACGATAGTTCGTTGATTTTCGTCTGGGATGCAGAGTGCAGCCATCCATTGTCTAAAATAGCCCTGTATATCTCGAATCTTATTCAGATTACATTCAGAGGATTATTAGGCCACGACGAGAGCCAGATAGCGAGAGAAAGGGAATAAACAGAACGATGAAAATCAACGAAAGATTTCAGTCTCAACGATCGCAGGGCTATTTAATAGCGGAGAAGTGCAGCTGCACGGTGTGTCGTACGCGTGAACGAACATTTTTTCTTCATCTTTTTTTTCCCAACAACCACATTACGTGATATGCATACACCTAAATAATAGTCCCATCGAGCAACTAAAAGTCTCCCGAAGTTCTTAACGATTGTACGAAATAATAACGCAGGGAAGAGAATGCGTTCGTGCTTCGATACGAGAAAAAAAAAAAAACAAAAAAGTAAAACCTAGAAATTCTAGAGGCAAATAGTTGTTTACCCTCGTTGTTTTCCTCTCTCGCGAAGAAAATACATAAACTCATAAACAAATGATTTTTATAAAGTCTCGCGTATCCGCAATCTTTTCTTTCGGCGAATTCGCTGGGACCGATATCTTTAAAAACAAAAAAACAAAACGAAAAACAAAAAATCGAACGAAAAAGTAAAAAGAAGAAGAAAAAAAACGGAAAAAACTTATAGCGTATCGCGCTCCTTGGACTTTTTTTTCGTACAATCTTATAAAGAGTGAGATAGAAAAGACGCTCGACGCTGATGCTTCGAGCAAAACCGCGAGTAATTTTTTGTTCCTCCCTCGCTCGGTCCTTTCCCCCTTACCCCTGCCACTCTCCTCGTCCTCTTTTCTCATTCTCTAGCACTTTTTCTACTCTCCTGCTCTCTCTCTCTCTCTCTCTCTCTTTCGCTCTCTCTAGCTCTCTGTCCCTCTCTCGCGAACTCTACAGTCACGAGATGTTTGTCTCGTGCAAGAACGAGGCGGCAAAAACGTATATCCTCGCGATAGAGGTATAGTCGAGCTCTACTCTACCGTATATATATATATATATATATATATATAAGGCCGCGGGGTCTGATGTATATAGTACAGCACCGACGGCGGGTGTTCACGAAAAACCAGGCACTTTTTTGTCAGTCGTTACGCTTTTTGCAGTCGTTGAGAGAGGCAGCGAGAACGCGAGGGGGAGGAAGTGATAGAGGTCGAGAGAGAGAGACAGGGAGAGAGAGAGAGAGAGAGGGAGAGAGAGAGAGAGAGAGAGAGAGAGAGAGAGAGAGAGAAAGAAAGAGAGAGAGAGAGAGACGCAGGACATGACAAGAGGAGAGCGCCTGAGTCATCTCGTTTTGCGAGTTACAACATATATATATATATATACATACTCACATACAAACACATATGTATTGAAAAACGAGACGATCGCAATAGCTTGTAAAGAACGAGCAACTTTTGGCTGCGATCGAACTTGTTCGCGCGGATCAGCCGTCGGACCGAAAAAATAGAACAATTTCAAAGTCTCGGGAACGTTTAAACACAGCCCGAGGACAAAATAGATTAATCAAAATGTGATAATGCAAATACGATTATCTTTTTATAATATGAATTTGAAATATCCGTACCTAATTATTAAGTTAATTCGTCTCGATCATTAATTTTGTTTTGTTTTTTTGTTTTTTTTCGTCGTTATCGCCTATTGGCCACTACAATTTTTCTTTGCGATAAATAAAATTTTCGCGTTAAATAATATTGCAGAAATATCGTTTCTTCATTTTTTGTCTTGTTTTCTTCTCATCGGTAACGAACGAATGGAATATACGATGGATATATAGATATATATATATATATATATAACGCGGAGAAAGAAGGAAAAGGGGTTATGAAAAACTCATCGACTACGTATGGTAGCGGAGAAACTCCTTATACATATAATGCTCGTTGGAGGAAAAGATAGTGCGCGGCGCTCTTAGGCAGCCGATAAAACCCTTTGTGTGTGTTTCTTAAGCCGAAATATTTATGGAGCAAGTTTTTCGTTCGCGAGTCGTCGTCCACACACAAACAAACACACAAACACATATACACGTACACGTATGCGTGTGATACGTATATATACGATAAACAACCAGTAAAAGAGAAAGGACAAAGATGTGAAGAATGAGAACGAGATATTGCACCCAGTGCCCGAAGGAAGATGCAAGAAGACGAAACAAACAAAAAAAAAGCATCTTAAACGATTTTCGTCGAAAAAGCGAAACGCGCTCGGTCGCGAGCCCGCTCTTTTGCCAACCGATCTTGGACGATCGTATCGTCCTATCCTCTTTCTCTCTCTCTCTCTCTCTCTATATATATATATATATATATATACATATATATATTTTTAAGTATGTAAGTAGTGCGGATATGGCACAAAAGTCCTGACGTCGATTACGGCTCACGGTGACAAGTAAATTACACGAAGTAAATCAGAGCACAAATGGCGGTATATATAAAAGAGGGAGGGAGAGAGAGAGAGAGAGAGAGAGAGAGTGAGAGAGGGGCAAGGGTGGAGGGTTATTAGAGACGCGAGCAAGAAGAAACACGTCGTTGACTTGATAAATTAATCCGGGTAAGTCGTGTACGTACGTTTCAAGACTCGTCTTCGTATTTTCTCTTTGTATAATTCCCTCTCTTTCTCTCTCTTTATTTGGTCCTCTCATTCTTTCTCTCAAACTCATCGGCTACCTCCGGCCTCTACCAGGATTTATCTTTCGTTACATTGTAGAAACGTACTATTATACTTACTAACTTGACTCGGCGCCCTCCACGGTAGCTCTTAAACTAATTGCTTCGCGTTATACCCGTAAATACAGGCCGGGACGATTTCTTCGCCTCCGGATAACAAACATTATCGAGCAGTTATGTACGTGCAGTCTTGTGCACCGCGAAGTCTTTATCAATTTTTACGGACGTCTATATATATATATATATATATATATATATATATATATATATGTATATATAAAAGTTGGAGAGAGATCTATCGAGGCTGGCGCCTATGTACTCATTACCGGTTCATCGGGATAGAAAAAAAAACAGACGCGCGCGCGCGCGAACGAGCGCGGGACATGCCACACGTTTTGCACGCTGAGTTTTAAGTCACGTCGAAATTGTCAGTCTCAACGATGTTATACGCGTACAAACACGGCTATCCTTAATTTGCCCTCAAACAATTTTTAATATACCTTTCGAGCGTGTAATTCTATCCGCGTACACTCGCCGTCGTATCGCTTTTCGTCGTTGTCAATATATATATATTTACTCAATATACTCGATAAATTATCCCGCGTACCGTAATAAAAGTCGTTTATGCTTAGCTATTGAATAATTAGGGTAATTATTGCATTCTGTTCATCCCCCTCCTCTGTTCGGGCTACCGTGATATGAGAATAAAAAACTGTTTCGTATCGGTACATATATGGCGTTAATGTTTTTATTTGGGTCTCTCGCTGTACGCTGTTGAAGGTAAAGCTTGTCAAAGTTAATTATTTTCTCGACAATTCACGTTTGCGTGTAATTTCGTATATATTTATAACGTAAATATTAAATCCGAGG
This sequence comes from Netelia virgata, assembly GCA_951802705.1. NCBI lineage: Eukaryota > Metazoa > Arthropoda > Insecta > Hymenoptera > Ichneumonidae > Netelia > Netelia virgata. Next base: position 38,403,055 of record OX637864.1, on the reverse strand, counting down.
AAAAATAAGAACAAAAACAAACAAACAGTATTTTCCGAGAGATAATTTGACACGATTACTCGTTGCAATGGGCTTTTGCAATGATTTTTCGTTCCTAATTAATTGTTCATAATTCGTCTCATTGTTAGAGAAATTTTGCTAGTATAAAATTTGCGAAAATTTGAAAAATATATAATTTCTCGATGAAAATTATTATTATTATTATTATTATCATCGGATAAATATATCCATTAAAATAACAATGAAATATATGACACGTATTTTTACAGGAATTTTTTTTTTAGTAAAATAATCATAATTATTATTTGATATGAAAAAGAGATAAAGCAAACTCACACGTGCCGTTGACGTTTCTACTAAGAATTCTCGGAAGAGACGCGTTGGTTTGATGCGACTGCTGATTAGCGGACGGACTGGTAACAACGACAACAGTCCCCACGGAACTCTGGGTCATCGAGCCGGATGTCATTTGACCGACAGTTGCAACGTTTACCGTTGTCGAGGACGAAGACGTTGCGATAGGTATTATCGTATTTTGTTGCTGCTGCGACTGTTGTTGAGACGACGGTTGTACGGGCGATGGTGTCGCGACGCCTCGTGGCGTTTCCGCGACACCTACGATCCCTTGCACACCGCAAACGACACCGGTAATTCGCGTTTCCATTCCCTCGCCTCGTCACTTCGGCCTGTCCCCCCTCCCCCCTGCGCCGTCGTCGCAGCCGCCGCCGCCACCACCGCCACCACCACCGCCAACCGACACTCACACCCTACTGTCCTACTCCCGTACGAGTCCAGAACGCAAAGTACCATTCAACTACCAAAAACATTCGCGAATTTTATTCGTTTTCCTCAAACTTTCGTCAAATATCACACCAAAAAGATTAACGAAAACCAAAAAAAAAGAAAACAAACGTATTTCAAATTGCCAACAGAAACGATTATTATATCCAGTATCAAGCCACAAACTCACAATGGAGATATTTGGAAAGGTAGGTTTGTGAGTTAAAAAATGATAGAATATGGGGTAATGAGAACATGGGGACAATCGTCAAAAATAATACACACACTTCGATCGATGCATGGTAAAAGGTTCAACGATGAAACAAACAAACAAACAAAACCAATAGACACGTGCTTCGGAAATGTCAAGGATCACACAAAAACGATGCTCTGAAATAATATTGGATATTTGTGATGATTTCTCGAGAAATCACGCTTTGTTATTTATGTATTATATTTGTCTCGTCCCTCGTGAAACGTCCGCGCGCTTCTGGTTATGCTCGCGTACTAATCGTCGCACACGCGCGTTTAAACCTCTCTTTGCCCGCTTCCATATATAAGTACATATATATATATATACGCTCGATTCCCCTTCTCTTGCCGAGTGTGGCGCGCAAGCTCGACAAATTTCCACTCGCCTCTCTCGCGCTACGTAAATCTTTCATTCGATTCAAACTCGATGCACTTCACGATCGCATCGACGTTTTCAATCTCCTACGTTATATTTGATGCAGAGTAACGACTCGTAAAAGAGAGTTTGCGAGCGAACGAGCATTCGGTACGATAACGTCCTAAACATTGTTCGCCGGCTCGTAGAGAACCCACGAGACTCTCGGCCCATTACCCCCACCCGAGTTTCTCAACCGACCCGATGAGCTTCTTGGACACGCCACTACCGCCGCCGCACACCGGCAGCAGCTACCACTCCCTCGTACCAACTTATACATTCGAATCGTGACTTTTTTCCCGGGGTTTTGCGGAGTGCCGGGCACCGCGCGTGCGCACATACACACGCGTAAAACGTATACACGTACAACGGCGCATAAGAACGCTATGCCGAAAAGGGAAGAGAGAGGGGGGAAATGTGCAGAAAAAGTTAGAAGCGGGGCGGAGTGAGGTTCGTCGAGAGATACGGTGTCCCAACGTACGCTCCACCCTGAGCAGCTCCACACTGCACTGTGTATACATACATATAAGTATATATAAGTAAATACAGAGTAAAAAGGAAAAGTTGCCCACCCCTCGAGGTTCAGCCGATATAGCACAGGGGGAAGACTTACGCGCCCGTATCAGAGAGAAAGAGAAAGGAATGAGCAAAGCTGAGCCTTGTTTAGGGCCGAGGGCTGCTCCGCGGAGCGGGATAGAGAACAACCAAGTCTCGCGCGTGTTCGATGTTACGAAGGAAAAAACGTTCCCTCCCTCCTTTTAACCGTGCCCCACCCCCTTTTCTGCCATTTCTCCTCTCGTTCGTTCCACTTCTAGTTTATACAGTCGCGCTCCCTTCCGTTTTTTTAGCATATACTTTTTTTTCGTCTCGAACATCCCTGTGCAAAGAATATAACCCCTAAACCCGCGCTTGCACCCAATGCACCCAATACGTACGTACTAATAATACATATAGCTAAATATTTTTGCATTTCGCAGGCTCGGCTAAAACCAAAATGAAACAAAAACAACATAAAAGAGTCAAGAAAGATAGGTTAGAAAAAGTGAGAAGGCTACCGTGTCGGAATCTTGCTCATTCTTACATTTTCCTTTGCATCGTTCTTCGAACGTTCGTCTCTTTAGGAACGGTATACTACTTTTACTATATACAGCCATTTGCCGCATTCCGAGCTTTTGCGACCACTATGCACCGGATTTCTTCGTGTTTTCCTTACGACCCTCGTACCACGATTTTCTTACTATCTTCCACCTCCCCCTGTACCCCCCCACTTTTCAACGGTTTTTCACTCGAAAGTTTGTCCGTCTTGCCGGTCGGCACGGAGCTTTTATCAATCTTATTTTTACCATCGCTACCCCCCCCCCCCCGCTCTACAGTCGCGTCGCTAGCCACGGGCTACATTGCCGTTTCCCCTGCCCCACGTCACCGCGGGGCTCACTTTTCTTTAACCCGGACGATGGAAGGAGAGACAAGAAAGGAGACACGGATCTTTATTTTTGCTCGAGAAAAATACGCGAGACGCCGAGAATTCTGCCAGAACGAAAACCGTTACTGTATATATATATATATATATACTCGTGGAATGTTTTTGCCCGCAAGGGTGAGGGGGTGTGAGTTACGGTACCGCAGTGGGTTGGAGAAAGGGTTGTCGAAAGAAAAGAGTAGAGAAACTGGACGGTTTCTTCCCCCTCTCTTTCTCTCTCTTAATGTCCCCGTAAGAAATAATCTATGCATCTGCGTTATTAACGTTCTCAAGAAATAAAAACTTCATCGCGCATGGAAAAGGAACAAAAGTTTCGAATGAAAAAAAAAAAAACAAATAGGAAAGAGAACTTGTTACGAGATGAGACTCCTTCTCCCCTTTTCCCTTCCCAAAAACGATTATCCGTAGCGACGGTGAATTCACACGATCGAAAGGTTCGTCGTCGTCTATTAGACGATACGAGCAAAAAAAACAGCAAAAAGTTGTGCTCACCTTGAATAGACCGTGGCGGTACGTAGACACTTTTCTCATTGTCATACTAACTGGAGTTCCTAGGAAAAGATTCGAGTATGCTAATTTCTGTGTGCCTGAGAACTTTTCGTAGGGTGAACGGTGGGCAGTTTTTTGACCACGACCCCCTCCGAGCTCGTGAGAATGATGATAAAAAAACTTTGCGAACCCTTGCCTCTTGCCCCACGCTCGCTCCCGCGGAGCACCGCAGCGCCGCCACTCTCACATCAGGCACTAACAATACGATGAATAAGATCATCGAGAGAATCCCATACCCAACGTGTCCTCGTTTAATATTCCGCCAAAGGGCTCGGCGAGCCAAAAAAACATACGCTTATTTTGCCCACGGGCCAAATTTATCATCATTTGGCCCTTCGATCGAACAATTAAATATTTCAAAATCGACGAAATCAAATATTTGTTATCGACGCAATAGGAGGGACGCGTCCGAAGAAATCTCACGTGTAATTATTACGTACAAATTTCGAATCAAGTATTATTTCTGTCGATTATGTAAATTAATGTATTGTATTTGCGATGATGTAAGAATAATAATCTAAATCTTAATAGCTACGAAATGCGAGTCTTTAGTTCAGGTAATACTTTGCTACATTACTTACTACCGTTTTACGGAAGCGTAAAATGTATTGTTATGTTATGTATGTATACATATATATGTATATGAAATACCGAGAGGCATAACCTACAACATTGTACTTATGGGGTAACGCTATAGGTTATGCCTTTCGTCATATCGTGGGTGGAAGTTTATAAATCAATCGATTTTCAAAAGATAAATATCATCGCACCTGCCGTGAGTCAATAAAAGTGTCAAACCTACGTCTTGGGTATATCGTAATGTAATTTAAAACAAAAGAAAAAAGCTGCACTGTCGTTTTACCAAGGATCGGAAGATCTCGTTGGTATGGCTAGTTTTTTTCCCCTAGATTACGAGGAGCGAATACTCGAACGGTAAAGTAGTAGTTGTCATTACCCGACGAGATTAAGACGATTTTAACGACCGACGGGGGGATTGTCGGTCAGCATCTCGTCGTTAAGATATTATACCAAGGCGCGATAAGCAAACCACACTGTATATTTTTCTTCTTCTCAATATATCATATATCGTAGGCGGGCAGCGAGTTATATCAGTCAATTGTGTGGGCGCAATTATGGAAGACGAAAAAATAAATGATTATACGCACCCATATTCGTACCAAACGGGATTTCGGGTTTTGGGATCTTTGACCGTGTGCGCTTCGGCGGGATTATCGCCGTTCTGCGCTTCATCTTTCACCGTCGTATTTATGCTATTTGATTCATTTATTACAGCGGATACTTTGTTGTAGATGAGAAATGGACGCGGCTCGCAGGGCGGTGCTTCCACTCTTGGTGATGATTGTTCCTGTTGATTGGAACGACCGTCGACACTTTCGGGCCGATCTTGCGACAATGACGCATTTCCAGGTAATTTTTGATCGTGCTAAAATTACGATGTAATTCAAATACAAAATGCGATGCGATTCGTCCAAGATCGAAAAGGAAGCTCACCACTAGCGAAGCTGCCGAAGAGGGTAAATCATCCGTGTAGTAAACGGTTCGTCGCGTTCCTGGATGGCCTAACGACAGTGCATCACCCTCGAGAACCGTAGGATCTGTTAATCCGGCTACACGCTGATCACCGAGACTCGCGTCCGAATCCGTTCCACTCGACTCGCAACTAGACTCGTGGGTTTTACTATCCTCCAGCTGCTTCGAATCGTCAGCCCAGGATCGTCGATTCTAAGAAAGAGAATCAACGAGATTGCCACGCGGCAAAGTTCTCATATTTATACAATAGATAACAACGATAATAGTATTATGAGCGGTGTACAAATACGTATAGAAAACTTTATAATAAATAAAAATAAAATTTCAAACATTTTATCGTTTACTTACCCTGCTCAATAGTTCCGAGCCAACTTTTCTCATTCTCTTCACGAGACTCGCACCAAAACGATTTTTCTTCGTTGAACAACTTTCCAATTTCTTATAATGTTCCATAATTTTCTCTTCGAGTTTTTCCTTCTGTCGATACAGATGATTCACTTTGTCCCTGAACAAATGTATCGATTACTTTTACAATATAAATGCCCTTGCCGAATTATGTTTGTTTAAATTTCGCTCCGGTGTACTACTTACGTGTACAATTTCTCCTCCATATGGTAGTGTTCCTTGTCCTCGAGCGAATGCGTCATTAGTTCGTGATATTGATTAAACAACAAACTAATGTGATCCATCAATGATCGTCTGTTGCTGTCCAGGCCGGAATTCATTTCCACCAACATTTCGCACCGTTGGTTGAGTTTGCTTATCTGAAGTTCGAGGGCCGTGCATCTCTCGTCGCGAAGACTTAATTCACCCTGAATCTCCGTTTGCTTCAGGCTCAAGCGATTAGCCTCGACTTTGTTCTTTCGATAATCTTCCTGAAGATTTCTGTATTCGAGTTTGACCTTTTCCGTTGCAGTGTACAGATTTCTAAAGTCATCCTAGAAATAGTTTCCAAGTTAGAATCGAATCTGTTCTGTATTTCGTACTTTACGAATAAACTTTTCGTACCTTCAGTTTCGAATGTTCGCCCCGCAAATTGTTCAGGCTCTTGACATTCGTAATAGCCGTTTCCTGCTCGGCCTGCAAACTTTTGTTCTTCATCTCGAGACGTTCGCACGTCTCGCGAAGTACCCTCGCAGCATTCTTGGCATCGCGCAAATTTGCCTTGAGAGTCTCTCGCTCCTGTAGAAGATTCTCATACTCGTTGTTAAGCTGCTCGTGCAAAGATTGGAGTGTAACTTGATCGTTAACGAGTTGCGTGTGAGCTCGCTGCTGAGCGATGCGATCTTTCAATAGCTACGAGAAAATCAAACGAAGCCTCGATCATTTAAAATTTTTGTAATAATAATAATAATAACTAATGTTTAGAAAACCAGCGGCCGCGATACCTCTTCTTTCTCGGCAACAAGCTGCGAATTTGCAAGCTGTAGAGCAGTGTGTTGTGTCGTCAAAGAGGTACTCTGAGATTGTAGAGTCGTTACGGAAACCTGAAGTTTCGCTTTCTCCGACTGGAGCTGTTCTGCCGCTGCCTGACTCGCGTTTAATCTTATCAGAATACTCTCGATTTCTCTCTGCGAGAAATACAAATCATATTTGTGTTAATTTTTTTTAAATGTCAGTGTAAACGGAAATTTCTCGAGGGATATGCACCTTTTGCGATTCAATTGTCTCCTGAAAATTTTTCATTATAGACGAGTCATAAACGAATGCGCTAATTTCGGAATCCGGCATTTTTTCACTGCAATCGCACGTGGACTCCTCGAGGATCGAACCCTTGATAAATTCCACGACTTCGGGAATTTGTGCAATTCTGAAAGCAGATAATTCGACACACGGTTTAGCGAAACAATATATCAGAGATAAAAAAAAGGAATATTATAAGACAAAACACGTTACCGTTCCATGATATTATCCGTGGGAAGTGTGAGGAGCATTTCAACGCTAATGCCCAATTTTTCGAGAACTCCGTACAATTGTTGGCTATTTAATTTTTCAGCCACGAGATTCGACTGCAGGGTTTCGAGAGTTTCCCGGTCCATCGCTGCTCGCGAATCTAATTCTTTGCTTGATCTTTCAATCTCCTGGAGCCTAAAATAAAAATTAAGCATATAGATTTAATTTCATTATAAATTATCCTTCTGAAATAATCAATAACATTTTTTCAAAAACCTCGAAATTTGGGTCACGGAATTTTTTATTTCTTGCTCAAGTTGTACGACTTTTCGCTTTAAAACCTCAACGTTGTTCGTCGATTTGTCGAGAGCCACGTCTTTCTCCTGAAAAAAAAGAATAAATTTTAAAAAATGATATCGTACCACGTCCTGCCGATTTCGGCAACTGTCACTGAGTAGCGAAAACAAAGTTTTACCTCGATTGTTTCACGATATTTGTGAATATCGCGAAGCGCAGTTTCCTTCTCCTTTTCCAGCATAATTAATTTCGCTTCGAGATCGTGACACTTAGCTTCGGCCTGTTTGGCATTTATCTGTGCGGCTTTCAATTCCTCCAGTTTTTGACTCGATATTTCCAACGAACGTTCGAGATCATCGGCCCGTCTCTGAACGCTCTCAAGGAGCGACTGAATTCTTTGCTTTTCCTTAATAACGGTGTCATAATTATTCTCCGATTGGACGATTTTGCTATGCTGCGCCTTGAAAAAAAAAATGAGTTTCAGGATTTGTTTAATTTATTTCGAACGAACGAAAGGAAATTATGAAAAATATTTGTCCTTTTTTTGCTACCTGGTACTCCTGTTGCTGACGTTCGAACGACGTTCTTTGATTCTTCAAGGTATTTTGTAATTTTTTATTCTCCTCAAGCGCTTGCTTGCAAACGAGCTCCAGGTCGGAATTTTGTTGGGATAATCTCTCGTTACTGTCGTTCAACGAGTCGATTTTCAAGGAAAGTTTCTTCTTCTCTTTCTCGAGCTCAAGAACGCGCGACGATGTTTCGTGAAAAGAATTTTCTTTCAAGGAATCGATTATCGTCATCAAACGTCGATTCTCGAGTTCGAGCTTGAGCGCGCGCGTCTGAGCGTTATTCGTTAATTGTTCGGACAATCTGTTATCTGTCGTAGCTACAGAAATGGCACATTTAAACAAAATATTGCAAATGCCGAGGTTGATAAAGAATCTTAATAAACCAAGTCGGTACCTAGTTCTTCGGTCTCACTGACCGATCCGGCGAGGGCTGCTTCGTCAGCAGCAGCTTTTTTCAATCTATGCAATTGTGAATTTTCCTCAAAAAGTTCTTGATATTTTTCCTTATCCGCGGCTCGCTCCTGCATTTTGATTATAATAAAGGATGAGATTTGAACCAAAAGGCAAACTCAAATACTTAGTCGATGGAAATTGTTGGTAATAAACTCACCAATGCCATATCGTTTACCAGCTGCTTATATTCAATTATTTGTGCTTCGAGCTCTAGGACTTTGTCGGCTCTTCGTCGCGAGGAGCTCAATTGTTCTTCCAGCATTTCACGATTTTCCATTAATACTCTGATCAACGAAACATCATCATTAAAATATCGGAAGAATAATCGCAGAAATAGTAAAATAGAGGAAATCCAATGGAGATTCGTGATAATCTGACCTATTATCCTCACGAAGCTCTTCGATCCGAGTTTTATAGAATTCTATGTCAGTAAGCTTTTCTCGATATCGCGAAACTTCTAATTCCAAACGATCGGCACGCTCGGCTCTCTCGATAACTGCATCCAACTCATCTCTGTACGATTTTGCTGTACGTGCTTCGTGCATCAACTCTTGATTTTCTTGCTTGAGTTTTGAGACCGATGCTTTGTTATGTTCGAGTTCCTCTTTGCACTCAAGCAAGGCCTCGGTTTTCTCTTCCCTAAACATTAAATCAAAATTGGGTTATTGATTACGATCAATTACAATGAATTATTGAATCCAATTATTCTACTGTGATATTACAATTCCTGACGTTGTTTTCTAACTTTAGACTTCCAATCGGCCAATTCAACGGCAAAATGATGATTCTCTTCACGTTCCAATTTAGCCTGAGTATTATTCTGTGCGATAATATTTCCATCTTCACCCTCGGGGGCGACCGAACAGTCATTCGCTTCCGACAAGTCGATTATCGCCGTTTCTCTCCATTTCTACAAGATATATCCAAACGTGTATAAGAATTATCTGTAAAAGTCATAACTTCTCCTCTATAAGTAATCAATAAAACTACCTCCTTGTATAGATCTCGTTCCTGGAGTAATTGTTTTATTTGCTTGAAGACACCAGACATATTTGCATTTTCCATAGAGTCCTGAGTAATAACGATATCATGCTGGTCGGTGACTTGTTTTATACAAACAACAATGGCAAGTTGAGTCTCTAGATTAAGAGTCTTTATTCTTGTTATGAACTGCTTCTTATTGGGACACTGAACGGCGCAGCCAAGGAGCAACAGAAGTAGCAAGCGAACTTCTTGAACGTGTGATTCGGGCACTTTACCCAAATTCAGGGTGTCGGGTTGTCTGATGATCAAATGGCCCAATTCTTCCTCATAAAATTGCTTCATGTTCCCAACGATTATCTCTAAATTCTTGGTTCTCAAAGCAGGATTTCCACCTGTGGGTACAACCCCATCGAGAAGAGGCTCGGGATCGCTTAAAAATTATTCAAATATTATCCATCATTGCTACGTGCTTTATTAACATTCCATAATATCTGTACTAGATCCACAATTATAGGTATACGCGTAAAACAGTCAAGAGACTTACATCTGCAAAAAAACACTGTGCAAAAGTACACCATCCACTAAATCATTGTAGTTTATCAAAGCATCAGGATCCTCCAAACAGCTCACGAACTGGAAAAACAATTTTTAATTTCGACGAAAGGAAATGTACATTGTCATCTAATGAAAATGTGTTATTCGTAAGGGAATGAGCAAAATGTTGAATAATTAAGAGGGTTAGAAACACGTTAACAATAGAGGGAAACGAGTCTAATGGTTTTTCTGTCGCTCGAAATATTTTCAGGACAATATAAACTACCGGTTTGAAATTTGAAGGCAAGCCTCGTCGAAAAATGATTTTTTACTCGGTATATTTTTTCAAACATTCGTATTTACCCGGGCATACGTTTTGTACGTTAGACGATACAATCCCTTGGCATACTACTTTTGTATACTAGATGGTACAAGTTCCATGGAGTATAACTTGAAATTGTGAAAGCGAATAAAGTCCGAATTTAATACAAATGTTCAAACGTGTGGGTCGATAACTGTGTACAAATTTCAAATACATTTCGAAATTATTATGTATATCTTGAAAATCACTCACCCAGGTCACAAGTGGTCCTGATAGAAGTTCGTCTATTTCCGAGGTCGCCATTTTCGTTATTTTTCACTATATTTGTGACCAAAAGATTGTCGAATGTTACACTTATTTATTGAACGCACCATACTGCACCATTATGGGCAACCGTTCAAACATATTCGACAATCTGTCATGGATCTGTCCAGTATGTACGCGTGAATACAATTTTGTCTCACGCTCGATCGTACTAATCCTCTGTCACCGATTGTAACGCCGATATATATATATATAAATATGGGATATAGTCCGTTCTCGCAGCACTGATAAAGAATTTGTTCAACAATACTGAATAATTCACCGCGTCACTTATCGTTTGTTGTGACTTTTTATGATCCTCTTACGTTAAAAATCACTTGAGTTTCCAAAGGCGAATATATAACAGTTTAAGAAACTTTTCTGTACTTTTGCGGCGCTGTTTACAGATTAGTCATTTAGCACCGTGTGTGAAAACACGCTTCTGTATTGTTCACATTGTTTCGATCGACCGATCAGAGAAAAAAAAATAAAGTGCTTTTCTCTTTGGTCGTTTCTGAGAAACCATCGGCCTTCAAGGCTTCTTCACGATCGAGCCTATGTGACAACATACTGTCGTTCGAACAGGTGGATTGATGAATAAACGTGTACAAGAATTATAGAAATTCAAACAAGATTAGGCAATACGTTTTTGTGCGGTATTGGTGATAACGAATGATTACTCGTGTAATCACATGCGAGCACGTTCGCTATTGACTGACTGAAGACCGTCTTTTTGCGTTTACAGTGCGGGGGAGTATGGCTACGAGATGGCTACTAGCGATTTTTTTACTTCAAACGGCGGTCGGTGGTGGCATCACGGTGTCGCTAGCGTGCGTTGCTGGAACTAAAAAAAGACTAGAATTCAACAAACCTCGCATCTTGCTCATTTTTATACGCCCTGTGATTTGTCTTTTTTCTCCTTACACGACTAAATAAATGACTTTTTTATTTACTTTACTGAATGTACACATCTAACAACTATCAAGCGGAATCATCGTTACGCAATTATTATCGAGGATAAACATGAATGATGAGATTTTTCGAAAGTTTAGTATATCGTTGTCCAGAAAATTCAATTTCTGTGAATACTCGTAGACAACTCTTGAAATTATAAGGAGTGCATTTTTCGGATTTTTTTACATTTTATATATTGACACGCGATCGCGCTCGCGCTGTATACGAACATACAATATTTATAGTAAGCATAGATCCTCGGTCACTTATCTCAACTCGAGCATCAGCCAAGATCTTTTTTCATCATCTAGTCATATAATATGGTCTAGTCTATTATAATATATTTTGATGACGCTTGCAGTCAAAACAAAACTCCGACGGGTTCGTCTTTCTTTGTCTTTTCGTTTCCCTACACTATTAGAGCCTCTCGCCACCCTTACTCGATCTGTTCGGATTTATGATTATTAGTTTTTTTTATCAAACCCATTGTTCCACTTGGCTCTTGAAAATTCTCCAAACTCCGAAATTCCCACCAGATTCAACACGTTACTCGTTTATGAAAATAATTCCATTACACGCGAATTACATTTTGTCCATTCTCTTGACTCTCGCCAGCAAACGAATTTTGTAAATCACTTTATTTGACGTACCTTATCGCAACTGCACATACTCCCATAATTACATCTCATTTATAAGGTCAGCTGGCAAAAGTGAATCTGTTTGGTTAGTACTAATCGACGAGAGTCCGTAACGTTTCAGGGATTACCGTAGAAAAGAAATTTCTATCAGGCTTCTAGCCTGATTCGTGCGAGTATCGCCAATCTTCTTTCGTCCACAGAAGCGAACAGATTGTTTCCTTCTTTTATCTATGTACTCGTATAGGTCGTATTAAAATATCGTTTGCAAAGCGATTAGGTGAGAAAAAGTTTTGGAACCAATTTTCAATTAATCTTAATTTTTTTTTCAGCAATAATATTTCTCCACATGCACCCACATCGAGTTAATTGTATTTTCTCGCGCGGTAATTTTTCTTTTTTTTCGATTCGTTGACTCGAGTCATGACTCTTCCAGCTGCATTGCGCTTATCGTCATTAACTGGCTTTATGAAAACGGAAGAAAACAAAACAAATGCGTAATGGAAAGTGAGGGTATTACCGACATGTGCGAAACGTTACAATATCAGCCTACAGTACGGGAGCGACACTGTACAGTATTGATAATACAATTTTTGCAAATCTCGTTCGATTATCTCCGCCATCGATTGGATTACTCGTCCGACGGCGAGGTTGACGACGATGAGGAAGAGGGCGTTCTGCTATTTGTGGATTGATTCGCCGCCCTGATATTTAAAATACGAAAAATTAACGAAAAAACCACGATGCGCTGTAAGATATTAATTTGGATTCTTTCGATAAATTCTCACCTGAATAGAGCTGCTAGACTTGGGCCTACGGTGTCGCGATTCGCGTCGGCAGAAGTTTGATCACCTAAACTTTGTCTACATATGGGACAAGTTCCGTGCTAAAACGAAGAAAAATACTTGTAACGACGTACAGAGCACCAATTTCGATCTCTATAGTATTGTAATAACGAGAGACGACTTACGAGTTCGAGCCACGGCTCGATGCATGGCGTGTGATAGATATGTTTACATGGTAATTGCCTGACCAGTTCAGCTAGTATAAAATCTTCCCAACAAATGGAGCACTGTAACTTAATATCTGTAACACGAATCCATAAAAAAAAAACGTTATGACGTGAAAGTGTTATCATAACGAGACATTTTTCTTTTTTACGAACCAATTTGCGTTTGAGATACGGTGGCTGTTGGTATTTCGTCAATTTGTTTACGTGGCAAAGGCGGAGGTCCGCTTCCATCCATTTGATTGAGCAATTGCGTTACAATCGAATCCAATCCGTCACGACCCCAGACGTAGTCCCCAGGATTCCCCAAGAAGAGTCTACGCATCGTTTCCAACGAATTGTTAATTGGATTATTGCTATTAATCGACAAACTCACGAATCTCACGTCAATATTGTCGGTCACGTCAACAAAAGTATATTAAAATGAATGAATCGAGAAATTACGAGATCGCATATCAGTACGAATTAAGAATAAACTGCCGCTTAGAATCGCCCAGACACGAGTAACAAGCCCGTACTCATTAATCCGAAATAAGGGAGAAAAAAGAAAATATATGGTTGTTCATAATGGCAAATATAAGATTGCGATTAATTGCGTGTACTCTCTTGACGATACATACACGGGATGTACAGGTCCACCTTGAGCAGTTGGCAGATGAAATCCATGACCGGAAAGATTTAGGATAAAATTTTCTATCAAATGCTCGACCTGTTGCAGATGTCTGCGCGGTCTCTCGATTCGCATCCTGTGAAACAGTGATGCTTTGCAATTCTTTTTTATTTCGTCCAATTTCTTGCCACGATTGGGAGAACCGTGGCTCTCTATTGGTCTCTTCCGACAATACGCACATCATATCGCGAGTTCTACGTTGGAGACGTTCGTGATGATCAGTCGATGGCGGATGACGCGATGCTCTGATTCTCTGAATAATTCCACCACTGGGTCGTACTGCGTCGACGGTGTCGCGATATATCTGCTGTGCGTCCAAATACATCCTGACAAAATCGTCGCTTGGTCTCTGTTCCAACTGGTCGTCGGTGGTAGCGACGACAGAAAAAAAAGAAAACAAAAAATAGAAAAAAAAAAAGAAAGAAACGACGGCAGCAATGAAAAATCAGTGAAAAATAATTGTATGCCTCAAATATTTCATGTCTTACATCGAGATCAATATCGTTGAAATCTTCGCTGCTAATATCCATACTCCAGCCATCGAGATAAGATGCCGGAGCATTGGCGGTGCTATCATCCGTTCCACCACCTCCTCCACCGCCGCCACCTCCTTCCAGCTGCTCTATGAAACCGGATGTGCAGAAGGGACATGTATAATCCTGGTGAAGGAAAAGAAAATATCAAAATATTTGGCCTTGATAAAATGGAGATAATGAATGTTTTCATATAAAACCAAAATGGTCATACATATTTAGTTCTGGTAAACCACAAAGAAAATATACAGAGTCGTGTTATAGTAATTGATAACACGTAGTGAAAAACGTCGCTATATAAACCGCATTACTGGCAAGCCTGTATTTCTGTAATGAATATAAACAAATCGTTAGGATTTCTTCCTAATATAATAGTTAAATGATCAATTGTAGCATCATTAAATTTTCCTTCATAGGATCCTACGATGGATATTGCTTGATTATGAAAAAACATTTAAAGTAACTTTTTATATCCCCTGTGGTCATGCGATAAGTAGTAGAATATATACTCAGATTATATATATAGACATCGAAACACAGATAACGCATCTAACGGATATAGAGGAAAAGAAAAGAAAATCATTTCTGATAGTCAAACTCGATTTGTATTGCGATAAATAAAAACTCCCTGTGTAATCATACATATGGTGTTTTTCCACTGTCCTACGCTAATGCATTTGGCTGTTTATTTATTACAAGTTACTGGTACTAATAGGAGTGATACCATGTGCCAACTATGTCGACAATACATGTGCAGTATTGTAAGCAAGCAAGGAACAGTAAATAAAGGAACGGTCGTAAAGCATTGCAGTTAGTTGCACATTTCGATAGTTTCTCACATCGAATATACCTAAAATTGTTGATGTAGTTGACAGTACATAGTCCCCTAATTTAAATAAATTTCTAGAAGTTTCCGTAAGTTATTTGAAAGTAAGGTATATCTTTGTGACAACTTTTCGGTGAACCGTCCGTAATTTAACGACAGTTACACGAATTTGTGTGATGTATGAACTAATATTGGACGAACCCTGATAAATTATCTCAACAATATATGAGAAAGCACACGAAAATTTAACTTCGGAGCGAGTGATTAAGTCTACAGAGGAGTCTACATCTGTTGACAAATACTTGTCTTGTTCAATAGAAAAAACAGTGAAACACATTTTTTTCATACATTTCGGAGTCATTAACGATACGATAAAAAGACAGAAAGAGAAACAGAGTGAGAGAGAAAGAGAGACAGAGAGAGAGAGAGAGAGAGAGTGTGGCGAGTGACTGAGATAGAGAGAGAAAGCGTGATATATTTTGCAGGGATGTAAGTATTCACACATGGTACACAAAGTGACAGCTTACAATAGCCGCATCGACCTGTATATTTTGAATTTACGATAATAAGGATAATGTTGGGATGGTCGGGACGTTTAATGTACGGCTACTTACGGGTAGCAAACGTTCAATTTCGACACTGCATTTGTGACAAAAAAAACGGGACATCGGGCTCCCGTCGACAACGGCTTCAGCCATGTTTAATGCGTTTAGGAAGCTGATCTCGTGTGTGTTTCTTCCTTTGATGAAAACTAACACCACAAAAGTCTCTCTCGCGACACACGTTTCAGGAGAGCTCGGACGAGCTCTCGTTTCGACAATCCAGCGTTGACCCCACTACCGAAACTCGAGATTTTGCACTCTTGCGGGGCGCATTGACCACCGCGAATTCGCGGTGCATGTGTGGAGAATTGAGCCATACGCTCCCATCGTATATAGATCAGGCGATCGCTCGCTGAATTATAGTTGTGTTTGTAAGGAAAATCGGACGGTACTCGATACTCCGTCTAGGTTACTTTTCACCATCTATGGTACGGCACTGCACAAATAATACGTAAGAGAGTCAAATATACGGAATATTTCTTCTCCGAGAAGTTGGCGATGTGAGCGTCAAGATAACAACAGCGAGCTGCTTTACCCCAAGTGATTTATCTCCCTTATTACAGAACGTATGTATACTGGTAACAGTATGTAGTTTCAACTTCCTATTATTTAAAAACGCGCATACAGTTGTTCTAAATGATCATTGTGAAAAATCCTAAATTGATTATCCCCTATATATTATTTACGTTAAAAATAATGGAATATATTTTTATAATTTTCTGTCGATACATACTTCATTTTGCCAATAATGGTGCAGAATTAACATCATTGGACTGTGACGATAATTAATAATAATGAATATTACATAACGAACAATTATATTATTGTAGAATATGTATGAAATAATTTCTGTCTTCTTCTTTCAGCGTCGCGTACATTGCCATAACTTTGTCTTTCGGATGAAAAGGCGAATTTAACCTGCCTTTTTCCTTTTGTTATTTCGATCTCTCTCCCTTTTCTCCGTATACCTATATCGGTTTATGGACAAATTGTTGTTCTCGGTAGCCTTGCGAGGATGTTTTTATTGCGCGAAATGAATGATATATGTATATCAAACGTTGGTCGCATCGAATTGCATTCGTATTACGACACGACGTTAACAAGGCAGGGCGTTATATCAAATTTATACTCCGCAAAAAGTAGCACAGTAATGGAAAAAAAAGTGTTGGACACTTTAGCTAATTTTGATATTACATTTTTACGCTTATTTACGAGACATGTTTTTGTTTTTCTTCAAATATTTGTCATTTCGTTTATTCCGTATAATTGAAATGTAAACATGAGGAATAATAAAGCACAGCCGTGAAAATTTTTGATAAACTCGTTATACTTCCGCCGAAGAGTATCGAGGTATCGATACACAACTATGCCATGGACTAGAGGATTACTAAAAATTGCATGCACTCGGTAATAAGATAATCTACGTTAATGATCATCGGTTCTATTTTTTCGTTTCATTTTTTACCTTCGTGTTTTCTTTTTCTAACGGAGATTAGAAAGGGGAAGCAGGTTACGACGGCAGGTACACAGAATGTTATTAATTTACGTTGATAATCTTTTATATATATATATATATATATATATATATATATATATATATATATATATATATATATATATGTATATATATATATTCATATATATATGAATATATCTCAATAAATTGAAAGATGTCTCTTAAATAAGCGATAATATGTCGTACAGGCTTAACGATTAATTTGTCACGCTGCGACATTCAATCATACATACTCACATAACGATGATACTTCATATACATATACATCTCACGAGAGATATATTTATTATTTTTCAATATATTCGATTTACTTTTCGTTTTCGTAATTTTTCATTAAATAATCTTACTATAGATCGTGAATTTTGTTCCTCTACCTACGTATGAAAATCGAAAACAAAATGTAAACGTCGTTCCCAAAGATTAATGTAAATATATAACAATCATTGATCATTGTAAATTAAACATTCGCGACGTTTTCTTTTTTTCCCTACCGTAATTTACACTGGTCAAATATAGGCATGTCATCGTATGTGCTATCCTGAAATATTCGTACAGTAAACATGAGTATTACAGCGTTTTTGTTAATGTCAAAAGTCAATCTTTCGTTATTCACAAAGTAGATTAACGAATTTTTTGAACTTATCACCGAACCACTTTTATGTTTTTTTCATTTTATGTACTTTGGTTCTTTTGTGCCGTTTTCGAAATTTGTCAGATCTTTCGTCAACAATTCATGATATTTGATGCAGAACAAAAATGTTTATTCATCAGCTACGATAGGTCTTTTCGTTCCAAGGAACTTTGAGGGGCTACATACACCTAGTTGGATCGAACAAATCGACCGTTCGGAAACATTTTTATTTCATAGTTGTTTAAAAATTGGATTCGACTATTCTGAAATTACCAGAAAATTATAACTTTTTAAATTTATTTTGTAATGGGCGATTGAACAAACTTATTCTAAAAAAGAGAAAACAAAACAACAGGTGCATGTAGTTCCTTATCGTGTCGCATAAATCTCGAATTAATGCAACCCATTGCTATATGTTCACTGTCTTGAAAGTGATATACATAGAGTTGTAGATAATGTACTGTAGATGTGTGTTCAGCAATGATTTTCGATAGATTAATTGGACAATGTTAATCCTTGGAGATATTGAACGACATTCTGAACATCTTTCATCGCTACAATGAGAAGTTTATCTTTTCTTTTTTTTTCATTATTTTCACACGTATTTAACTCGGAGATTCGATTGCTATTACCGTTTCTGGGTTTGAAGAGTGATTAGTGATTATTGTAAAAATGAACGTGCAACTATCCATTTGATTTTTTATTAACTACCATCATAATCTACCTATTCGGATTAACTTTTCATTTTTCTTCCATTATCAGCTGACTATAGTATCGAAGACATTTCGTATGACAATTCGTTAATAAACGCCGTCCGTCATTCTGCTTATCGGTCAGAGTAAAAGTATTTGTAAAAAAATCAACACTCGATCACTATTCACATAAATAATACTGTTCTAGTTTAGAATTTATCAATTATTTATATTTGTAAACTTAACAGCAATTATATAAAAAAAAAGGACACGTAGATTGTTTTCTTCCTTTATCTTTTTGGAATGTATAATTCTGTATGTACAAATATAGCAACAACGTATTAGAGAGCATATGTTGGGTGCATCGGCAGTTGTAATGACAACGTCAAAACCGCCTCGGAAGAACAAGAAATATAATTGTAATGGAATAACTGAAAATAAAATGTGTGTTTCTTCGTTAAAATAAACGAAAATCTAATCTTCTTCCGTATAAATATTGTATCGTGACTAGATTGACAAACTATCGAGTTCACTTTTCTTTTAATCATTAAAATCTACGATATTCATCGTCAACGTTTATCCATTTTTTGTGTCGCATTAATCGAACGACATAATTCGATACGTTTTTCCGTCGTTTCGAGACTACAGAATCTATCTCTCGTGAATTCTAGTGATGCACATTAGGTTTTTTTGGCTTCGATTTTTCTTTAATTCTCTTTTTTCTTTTGTTTTGGCACTCATATATTCGTACTCATTTGTGCGCAATTTTGTTTGTATACGGCGATACGACTCAATTGATTGTGACATGGAATCAATATTTTGGGGCTTCAATAGAGACGAGATATAGAAGAATTGTGGAAAAGAAAGGAGAAAAGCTTGTTGCTTGTCTACTTTTTCGTATTCTCTCTCTCTTTTTCTCATTGATGACTGATCGTCCTAGTCGCGCGGATCGAGAAATATCGTACAAAATCTTAATTCGGTGAAATAATCATTAAATGTAACTTTCATTAGATACAAATGATTGTACGAATCCGGAAACTTTCTTCTTCTTCTTCTTCTTTTTCATTTCTTCTTTCCCCCTTACTCTTGTTACTCTCACACGACCTCATGCGTCGTCTCCTCATTCTGAAATCTCTTTCTTGTTTTTGCCTTAATGAGAACGTTCGTATCGTTGAATTGAACTGGTAATGATCGATATACATATAATGAACGATGTTCTTGATATACGATTAGATATATCACTGATAAATTAAATACGTTTTTGGCACTCGCTTATTCATTATATATATATGTACGTGTTATAGTCTGATCGCAGGGGCCCTTTGACAATCGGACCAATTTCGATCAATTCGAAGTTGTTATCACAATTATCCATTAACGATATTGTTTGGCGATACCGTCGTTTATCCCTCGGGCCCAAAGATGAAGGAAGAGAGATAGAGAAAGAAAGAAAGGTGTGTCCTCGATGTCGTGCTGTACTCACGGATATTTTCAGCTTTTGGTTAATGGGTCACGAACGAAGGGATATTTTTTCTTGGATCTTCAATCGTCGTCCGATGATTCGGTAGAACTTTCTGGCATCGAACTGAACCAATTACCACGTGTTCCGGCGGTTCTGAATAATAATAATAATAATAATGAGAATTTAAAAAATAATAAAATAAAGGAAGGAAACTCTTGGAAAGGTGTTTTTGTCACTATTTGTATATTCTAACCTTGTACGTTGTCGTGTACTCGTTGGCAGTGTGAGAGAAGTTCTGTAATACTGTGGAGTGACACTTGCGGCAGTTTCCTCGGGTCTTCTGTGCAATGTCATTGTCTCGTGGGGCGATGTGACGAGTTCATCCTCGTTGTCCAGATAATACCGAGAACCCGTCGCGCTTTTACAATTCTCGCACTCACTTCTGTAATCATCAGCATCATCGTGCAATGTCGGCAAAGCTTGCATGCTGCAGGTGCACGTTACGGACTCGAAACTTCCGTCCTGATTTGCTTCGCCACTGGCAGCGAGTAAGGGAGGCTGAGACAACAAAAAAACATACAAATTAATCCAAATTAATTAACAATTATATCGTGTGCTATAGGTACTAGATAATTTAAACAATTTAACCTCGAAATTTACCCGTATTATATATATTTATTTGCACAGCGTGTACATACCTTTATGTCAAAATGTGCGCTCGACGTTGTGGCAACTTCCGGAGGTTTGGAGTCTAATTGTGGCGGTGCGGAAGGTGGACCATGAATCATATCCTCGTAAAAAGCATCGGATCTTATGATGCTTTGACCGCTTGGTATTATCGGAGGTGCTGATCTTGGTGATCGTTCGGGTGAGACGTTCCTCGGGGGTGTGCCAAATAACGGAGCAGCTTGCTGATGCGTCATGAAATCCCGACGAAGTCGCAAATTTCCACTTGTTGCGAGTGTACGGGGTATCGTACGATGCGTCGAGACGTTCGAGCTCGGCAGAGTCGCCGAAATCGTGAAAGCACTACCCTGTCTTGGTAGCGTAGTGTGATGATGCTGATAATTTTTTGATTGCGGGACAGCGAGTTGCATACCGGTGTTTCCATGTTGTGGTTGTAAGTGTTGTTGCTGCTGCTGCTGTTGCTGTCCGATGCACGAGTGCTGGGGCGTCATGCTCATGCTCATGGAGCCAGGGTTCGGTAGATTCTCGTATGTACTTGTGCCCATCGTGAAACTCGTCGTTGTTGTTCCGCTGGCGTAGAGTCCCGACGAGACATTGGAACTTGGACTCGATTGATGACAGCTTACGTGTGAATTTGGCGCGCTTAGAGGGCGTCCCGATGGAGTGATAGACGGTGACGCGGTTAGAAGAGCGTGGCTCGATGCTGTCGGTGAACTAGCCGGTAAACCGTTGTTCTGTACGGAAGTGACGAGGGCGACGCTTGAGTGACTGTTGTGCGCCGTTAGATATGGATTTGGAAGACTGAGTGGCGAGAGAGCGTGCGGCGTCATCGTCAGGAGAGCCTGTTCGGCACGTGCAGCTGCAACCGCTTCCTCGTACGGTGGTGGTGCTTCGCCACGTGGGAAATAATTGCCCGGTGGTTTCCATAGCGGGTAACCACCGCCGCACGCCATCTCGTCAAGCTGAACGCCATGAGCGAGACCGCCTCTCTCGAGATATCCCATACTCCCTAGACTCCTCTGATCATCCGCTAACTGACGACTCTGCCTTCCTGCTACGCAAACTGATGCGTGTTTATCAACGTTACATTTTTTCCATGGAACGATTATCTTTTTGTTCTCACGATAGACGAGAGATTTTGGGAAAATATTATCAGTAAATCGTTTCAACATACCTCGTATCTTTCTCTGTCGTAGACGATGTATGAGAAAGAATAGAAGACTCAGCGATAGTATCGCCGTGATACAGCTAGCTACGAGTCTCAGACCCAAATCGTAATTGGCACTAGCGTCGCTTGAATTTCCTCCGTTTCCATCGTTTTTGTCGTTTCTTACAGAAGACAGCGTGTCGTCCAGGCATATGAATTCGCAGCAGGCGGTCCCGAACCGGAAAGACTTGCAACCTTGTTTCTGCATAGATTTCTGATTGAAGGGGAAAACGTTTTTGTCTTTTTGGGAATGCGCAAAGATGCGGAAAAGCGAGGGCAAGCGAGCACAAGGTTATCGAGGGATTTGAGACGAAGCATTAATATTGTCAAGGCGCATATCGATATGCGGATGAGACTGTGGCAAAGCAAGAATGCATTATGTTTATTTTTACCTCGGGTAATTGGCAGATGACAGCTTTGCACCATTTTGGATTTCCATGGTCGCAGATGCAGAGAGTGCACGGCTCTGGTCCTGGTACATAATAGAATCCTGTGTCGTACGTGTGACCCTGGATGTCTTTGCACGCAGCTTCGACTTGTCCTGTTTATTGAAATACAAATGAAAAATAACAGGCGATATTTACAGCTACATATAAAGCTTCCTAGATAATTTCGCACTCCTTCAACAGGTAAGAGGCGTAATATTATAGGTATATTGTCGTCACGCGAAAAATTGATAACGGTGTCACTTCTACGGAAGAGTAGAATTGTTCGATAACTGTCACTCGGTAACGCCCGGGTTGCCATAACAATGAATGTATCGGGTGGGCAACAGCGCGCGCGAACCAACGAGAGAGATGCAAAACGTGAGCGTTTGACGAAAACGAAAGAGTGTCAGCTGTGCTGGTGCTGCTAAGTGTCCTACTTTCGATGAAGAATCGCGAGACCTCGATCAATCTTGGAATTCACCTAGTATTTTTCTCATTTACAAACGCAGGAGACGATATCAAAATCAACGATAAAGAAAAATCTGCTCGCAAGGGTGAAACGAAGAGGGAAGGACGAGAATGAAAGATCGGACTTACCATTGAGATGCAAAGTGAGCGTGAGGACTGCATAACCGAGGAGGTCACTGCTTCTGTATCTCATTCTCGGTTCGTTATCTCATCATATCCCTTTTTTAGTTTGCTCGGCGGCCAAAAGAGATTTGTATTTCTCTTTATCTCCGTCTGGTTCACTTTCGCTCTTGCTCCACTTTTCTCTCTCTCTCTCTCTCTCTCTTCGTTCCGATCTCGATGTCACTGTCACCACGTCAACGACACATTATATATTTTCCCGGAGCATCTGTGCCCGCCAATTATCCCTCGTTACTTCGAGTGACAATCACACTCGTTCAAATCTCACGACATTGCGGTGCTACCCGATACGACCCACGCTTGTTATCACACTTCCTCATATTATATTCTACTTTTGGCACACAAGAAAATATTTCTCCCGCACTATACCAAAGCTCTCCGTAGCTACACAATCACGCATAACCTTCCCCGACAACGGGCACAGAGCAACTCCCAGAATGATCGATTATAGCGAACTGGAAGGGGAAGCGCGCGCTGACCGTCAGCCGAGGAAACGGTGTGGTCGCGCCATCGAACGTTATTTTGTGGAACTATCGCGCAAACTCGTACCGACTGCTAGCAAAAATCGGTTATACCCAAGGTAAAATATTAAATTGTCAATTTTCATCAATGGATATATATATCTAAATAATATTTAATTAAGTGTATGCTCGAGGTAAGAAAAGAAATATGAATATATATATATAAATTCGTTGCTTGTTTAATCCAATATAATTTTTATCAATGAAACATTTTGTT
Source organism: Netelia virgata (assembly GCA_951802705.1). Classification (NCBI taxonomy): domain Eukaryota; kingdom Metazoa; phylum Arthropoda; class Insecta; order Hymenoptera; family Ichneumonidae; genus Netelia; species Netelia virgata. The sequence continues at coordinate 38,379,435 of OX637864.1, read as the reverse complement.
AACTAGAAACTATTGTTAATTTATTATTAAGTTTTCATATATGAATTATTTGTAACAATTTAGGCAACAAATAAATATTTACACGTTATTTGATTGATTAACTCATAATTAATTATTAATTTATAAATAAAAATCATTAAAAAAAAATGACAAGCGCTAATCCGACATACCACAGAAGACTCGATCATAAAAATTCCCCCGACGCGTCAAAAAACATGTAACTAAAATTGCAATAAAATACCGGAATAAATTCTTTCCTTTCGGCCCCAAAATTTATCGTCCTTATAAAACAGAAATGACCCATTTCATCAAATCCCCGTGCATGAATATTTTACAACAAACAATTACATATCACCCCCGTCTCGATAAATTTTAAAAAGCGAATAAAGATAAAACGTAAATAAAAGTGAATTAAAGCCATGGAAGAGAAAGAGGACGAGCCCGAAGATGTGAGAAAGGCAACCCCGGTCGAGGAAGAAATTCGCAGGGGTGAGATCGACGAATACTCCGGCGGACCAACGCGACCCCTCGAACCAGCAAAAAAACGTCACCGCTGTGAAAAAACAGCGTTCCATAAGTCCAAAGTTATTAAAGAAAAATTGTCGTACGATAAAATTATTTAAAAATAAGAACATTTCTTAAACTTCCCGATATTCGTGGTAATTTCAGGGGAAACCTGTAAAATCCGAGGGTGAATGTTGTCGCGATAAACAGGCGAGGATCGCCTCGGCACCGAAAACTGCCACAATTTTGGTTTACGAGAAAGAATGCATTTTACCAAGAATAAAAGCAGTACCGCGTCATTGTTTAACGAAAGAGGAATGGATAAATATTCTCGCGACTCCGAGGTAGGTAATATATAAATAGAGGGAAAATGAAAAAACAATAATAAAAAAAAGAAGAAATTAGAGAATCTCGTTCGTCCCAAGAGAGTGGAAATAATTCGTAGTTAATTGTCAATCAAGCCGAAAATGTCCCTCGCCGTGTCTTCGAAAAGAGGTAACGAGAAAAATACGTCCGGTGTCGACCAGAATGTCCGAGCTTGCTCAACCCCCGAAGCATCGTTTGTTGAACACTTTGGAAAGTCGCGCAGCTGTTCTGCCGACCGAACTCGTCGACAATTTGATTCAAACACTCGAGGGTGAAACGTGTCTCACACCAGAGTAATGTATCCCTCGTTATTACTGTACGATGATTTTTAAAAGATCGTATACGATTTCCTATTTAATATTAATCGATAATTAAATACGAATATTGTATATTTAAAATCAGTATTTAATCGTACACAGACAAGCCGAACAAATGTTTCGCGACAAGGACATACGCGCTAAGAAAAAATGTCGTAAGAGGAAGAGCAAGTCGAAATGTAAGGGTGAAAAGTACAAGAAGAACCCCGAATCCGCGGTCGGTTCATCGAATCTTTCATCCTTCGACAAAGAAGCGGTCAATTGTCAATACATAATGGCCGAGAGTTTCGTCAGAAGTATACTCGACTGGAAGTGTCCGATACCGAAGGAAGAATTCAAGGATATAGCCCAAGTGATACTGAAACGTTTGAGCTCGATACTCGAGTACGAGCCTTTAAACGGCGAAGACCGGAAGTCGCAACAAATGAGATTTCTCGCGGATATAATAGGCTCCTGGATATCAGGTGTGCTGTTCGAAGTTGCCGAGGTACGAAGAGACGAGCTCGAGGAAGAGTGCGAGAGGAGACGAAGGGAGAAGGACGAAGTGAGCGAGGACGAGAGTGACGAGGACGAGGATTTTGTGAAAAAGGACGAAGACGATGACGACGACGACGACGACGATGATGATAAGGGAGGCAAGAGAAAGAGAAAAGAGGATGAAAGACCCGGACGAAGAAAGGACGACGAGGAAAAGAAGAAGAAGAAAAAGAAAGACGATGGGGACGACGAGGACGACGACGAGCAAATGGGAGAATCAAGAGCGAGAGAGGTCAGCGAGGATACATTGAAAGGCGTCGATGAGTCTCCTACACAGGTCGAGGAAAAGGAGGAGGAAGAACAAAAAAGAACGGCTGAGGATGAGGTTGCTGATTATCTCGAGAGTAAAGACGAGTCTGGAAAAGTTATCGAGAAAGACGAGTCTGGAAAAGTCATGGACAAAGACGAGCCTGGAAAAATCATCGACAAAGACAATCCTGGAAAAGTCATGGACAAAGACGAGCCTGGAAAAATCATCGACAAAGACAATCCTGGAAAAGTCATGGACGAAGACGAGCCTGGAAAAATCATCGACAAAGACAACCCTGGAAAAGTCATGGACGAAGACGAGCCTGGAAAAATCATCGAGAAAGCCGAAACGATTGAAAAACCGACGGAAAGGATCGACGAGACAGAACTCCCCGTTTCGATCGAAAAACATTCAGAGATCGAGGGATTGGTAGACGATGAACGATCCAAAGAAACTGTCGAGCAGGAGGACAAAGTTGCTAAAGGTTTTGAAAGCGCGAAGGCGGGTGAATCGAGGGAAATCGATTATGAGAAGTCTTTGCTGGATTCGAGTCCGGAAAAACCCCCAAAAATATCATCAATCGAAGAGAACCTTTCATCGGTCGGAAAATTGGACAATCAACTTATACCGGAAGCGAGAGTGCCGGAAGTATCAAAAATTTCTGAAACTGAACCGAAAGCGAGAGTATCGAAAGTATCCGAAATTTTCGAAACTGAGCCAAAATCGAAAGTACCGGAAGTGTCCGAAATTTCCGAAACTGAGCCAAAATCGAAAATACCGGAAGTGTCCGAAATTTCCGAAATTGAGCCAAAATCGAAAATACCGGAAGTGTCCGAAATTTCCGAAACTGAGCCAAAATCGAAAATACCGGAAGTGTCCGAAATTTCCGAAACTGAGCCAAAATCGAAAATACCGGAAGTGTCCGAAATTTCCGAAACAGAGCCAAAATCGAAAATACCGGAAGTGTCCGAAATTTCCAAAACAGAGTCAAAATCGAAAATACCGGAAGTGTCCAAAATTTCCGAAATTGAGCCAAAATTGGAAATACCGGAAGTGTCCAAAATTTCCGAAACTGAGCCAAAATCGAAAATACCAGAAGTGTCCGAAATTTCTGAAACTGAACCGAAAGCAAGAACGCTGGAACTGTCCGAAATGTCCGTAACGAAAACAGAAACGAGGACGCCGGAAGTGCCCGTAATTTCCGAAGTTAAATCGGACGTCGTCCCATTATCGAAAATACCTCTCGTAGCAAAAGACACCGTTGTCAAAATACCGAAAGATTTGAGAATAGAATCGAAAGATTCCGCGACGCCGATACCGACAGAAGAATCGACGTATCCCGCGAAGGAATTCGACGATTTGAAAACGATTTTCAAGCCTTCGAAAGAGTCAAGCGCGACGAAAATCCCGAGAAAACTTTCCGAAGTACGAATCGGCAAAAAATATCGCACCGACACTCCTTTCGTAACTTTCGACAAGATATTTCACACGATTTATAACGCGATCGAGGAGAGCGACGAGAATTCGGGGCAAGACGCGATCGCGAATCGCATACATCGGGCCGTTTACGAAAAAATCGCGAGCGTCGTCCAAGAGGAAAATCCCGGACCGTTGACCGAATTAACGAGAGACGTGATCGACGTTATGTCGGGAAAAGTTGCTCTAATGCTGAGAAATATTATAACGGAATCGCAGACCGCGTTCGTTAATAAATTTCCAACGACTGTCGAATCGAACCAACTGAGAAATTGGACGAGTTGGATAAGCGACGCGTCGGACACGGCCGACGGTTGGTCCACCTGGATTCGGAATACTATCAAACAAGCCGAGGGTATGACTCCTGGAAATGTAACGAGAGGCGATTATCTCGATTGGACGAAAACCGTCGACATCGATGGTACGCGTTATAGACGCTTTTATCTGGAGTTCGCTCATCGTGCTCATCAACGTAATACCATGATGAGAGACGCGCGCGTCGTCAAGACCGGCACTAGCCGGCTTATCGAGTACAACGAGAATAACAAGGACCAGCACGAGAGAGAAATTAAAATTACGGATCTCGAGGTCGAGAGACGAAGTGTCGATTGAGACTTTTAAGAGCGAAAGAAAGTCGATGAAAAACAAATATTTCGATAGAACGTCGCGCGTAAGGACTTCCGATCGAGATCGAGAAATGTGAATAACGATCAAACAAAAATCTCATCGTTCAACGGTTCACGGTTTGAGCAAAAACAAACCAATGATTGAACTCGATCGTGCCGGATATTTTTAGTTCTTGAGAATGTCAACTTTGGGCAAAAATAAAGGTAATTTTTTTTCTTTTGGCTTTTTATTTCATTATGATCGATCGAGGAAGTATTTGTTCGCCGATGTGAACACGGGCGAACTTTCAATGAGAGAGGAGAAAATAAGAAGATGCGAGGGAATAAACAAAATCTAAAGCGAGAACGAGAATTCGAATACTGCTTTCTACAACCGGCTGATACTTCGAAACCTTTCCATCCGTTGATCCCGTTCACGTTGTATCGTATAACGGAATATTTTCTCGGTCTCTCGAGTCCGGAGAAAGTGAGAGTCGATAGGTGTGTGTGGGATTTAGTGGTCGAAACGCTTTACTTACGTGAGACACGAAGATCGAGCTCGCTGGTGATTCGCGATTTTAATTGAATTCTCATTTCTTTCTCGGTTCTTCGTTTCTCTTATTTCGTATCGTCAGTTAAATACACGCTTGCTTAGAAATTCGTCGAGGGATATTATTCTGCATTATTATCGACATAATTCGATTGAAAAGTTAATCGTCGACATTGAATTCTTTCGTATATGAAAAATTGTTAAAATAATCAAATTCCATTTATTTAAAACAATTTTCTTTTTTCACAATGTCTTTTCGAAGAGGTAACGTCGTCCGATTTGTCATTCCAATTAATCGTACGAATCGACATTCAAACGCACATGTAATAATTAACGATTTTCATCGATAGATACGCGAATTTGGAGTTATTAATAAATTTACGATATATGATACACATTAAATATAGGTGTAGCTCGAATTGCATGAGTACAAGCAATAATTAAAATTCGTTGCCCGTATATATGCCATAATACGTTAATTATAATTATTCGGGGAAAAATATAAAAAAAAAAAACAATAGATAAAAATTAGATAAGCCTTATTACATGAAAAATATTAATTTCTTTACATCGGACCCTGCGAAGCGACTTGGTTTATAATTCAAATTGAAGGGCCCGATTCGCGACATAAACTCGTTCGTGAATTAACTAATTTTGCATAGAGTCTTGAAAATGATTGTTTACTGACTCGAATGTTCAACGTCGAGTCCGGCACGATGAGCGATGCGAAATCAAGAGAGTTAATTATTTGAAACGTTGAGAAAACACGTCGTGTCGGAAGGATCTGCTTTCACCTTGCGTGGTTTTTTTTACAGCGTTAAACCTGACTTCTTTCTTCCACGTCTTTGATATTCAAAACCCCTTTTTCTCCTCGGTCATTAACACAATATGCTTATTTCTTTCGATAATTAAGGAAGGGATTACTTTCGATAATATTTTCATTTTGTCGGATTAACTTTTAATTAAATTCTACGAACATTCGTATTTGATGATTTCTGACTATCGACGAAGTTAAAGCTGACGACGACTATTTATAGCCCGTCTTTATTCGTTGAATTCTGTTGTGACCTAGAATTTTTGAATTTTAATCGCCAAAGAGGTTGACGAATTATGATCGTTTTTTGTTGTTAATATTCGAACTTAAAAATCGTAGATCGGATTTTTTTCCCTCGGTGAAAAATATTCATGGAATGTTATAATCAACGAATGAAAATATTAATCCAATTAACGAAGACAATTTTTCCTATAAATGATCGTTTGTGTCTTATCTGTCCCAAGTGCACGATATTCTACCCATTCGGATTTTTTTTCGAAAAAGTTAACATTTTTCCAAACACCTCGATAATCAACGAGAACTTTAACGAGAATGACGACGAGTTTCAGTCATCGGAAATTGGATTCGTTTCTATAGACATGTCCCTCGTCTCTACGAAATTCTGTAACAAAACGAATTTAACAATTGGCTGAATTATTTCGAAATCCAGAAAGATATATTCGATGGTAAATCCATTAGAAATTAATATGCATACAGGGTGTTGAAGAACTATCTGAGCACAGAAAATATCTAGGTAGTTGACGTTGGTACAAGCAGAACGTTTTTTTTAATTATCCTGCGATTCAAAGGCCGAGATTTTAATTCGCAACATTTTAAAGTTTAAACAATGCCATCGAGCACGTCGATGCATATGAAAAAAAAAAATTCTTACTCCGTCGACTCGTCGTACGTTTATTAATAGTTATTTTATTAAAATCTACAAAAAAAAATAACAATCTGTGAAAAAAAGTCCCAAGCCGGGGTTCAAACTTTCAAACTTTTCGAATTAATATCTCAGCCAATTTTCATCGCAACGGAATTAAAAAAAAAACTGTTTTGCTGCTACTGTCGTAAATTGCCTAAGTATTTTCTGTGTACATATAGTTGTCTAACTCACTATACCTACATAAATATATATATGCTCGTAGACGAGGAACATAGGTAAATTAATTTCTCAAGGCTGGCGAAAGTTTGAAGAACTATTATTTTCGCGACACTCGGTAGATCGCGAACGGTACCTGTCGAAAAACGAGAGGCGATATTTACCTGTCCTGTGTCTTCCGAATATATTGACCTACTGCCTCGAGGGGAATCGCGCGAGTAGCTTCGTATCCGATCGAAAAACAATCTATATATATATATACACACACACATAAATATATACCTATGTGTGCACATACGGAAGGCTCGCACGAGTCGAACGACCGGACGATCAACGGTACATGTACCGTATCGTTTACACTGCAAGCATGTCTCGTGAAAAAATCCAATGAAATAATGAAAAAAAAGAAGCTTTTTTTCTTCTCTCTTAAATCGATTGAAAACAAAATCATTTACCCGATCGACGAAAAAAAGGTACATACCTACGTCCTAAATTAATTGATCGATTAGTCATAAAAATCGAATTGATTATCGTTAATTAATCGTCTTTATATTAACGTCGAAATTAATTGTCGAATAATTGTCGATTAAAAAATACGAAAGACAAGCCGAGAATACGAGAAAACTGTACAGCCTAGTTTCCGAGATTTGATATCGAGAATGCGGGAGCAGGAGGAGCCGGAGGTAGAGGGGAGCGGCGAGAGGAAAGTGGGGAGGGGAAGGACTATAGCCGAGTTAAAGTATGCCAAAGAAAGAGGCTTCCCCCGATGTGCCGTGTAGTAAAAGCCGATGTAGTTTTGCACTGGGAAGTGAGAGGTGAAGGTATCGTCTAGCCCTGACATTGCGCGCGCGCATCGTTCCTCCTCAACTTCGTCGTCGACGGAAGAGCCCGTTGAATCGATACGACCGGGTGTATTTCGTGATGACGACGAGGTGAAACCTCGCGCACGTGTGTGCTCCGTGACTTTACATTCGGTTTCCGTCCAAGAATTAACATTTTTTTTGTTGTTTTCTGTTTTTAAATAAATCTCGTAATTCGATGAGAAATTTATGAAGAAATTAATGATAAACGAATATAATAAAACAACGAAAGAAAATCAATGTTTCGATTATTTTTTACAATGAATAATGAAATTAAATGAAATTACGTGAAATTTAACGAAAATTCTTTAACGAAAATTTGTTTAATTTTATTTCGGGCCAGTATTGTAAAAAAATAGTGGAAAGGTGAGACACGTAAAGTAACCAAGTTCGTCGCTCGACCGCGAAGCTCTGTGTGCTCTCTGTGCAAAAGCGAGACTCGAGGCACGAGCGTGAAGTGAAAAGCCACGACGAGAGGGGAGACTATACGAAAGACTCACTGGCATATTTGACCGGATGTCAATGACAGGTAAGAATGGTAATCGTTTGAGAACTCGCGTCGGCTACTGCGGTGTGTAAATATTATCGGTTCTTCATCGGTTCTTCGTATACTTTTGTCCGATCGCAATTCGTTCCTCGATTCAATTTATCAAATTGTCAATAAATTAATAAATTTTATTAAAATGTAATAAAAATTAATGCTTCATTATGTAATATCATTATTTAATTATATTTATAATAAATTCAATTTTCGTTTTAATATTATTTATACAATATTAATTATCGTCGAGCTTTTAGATTCGTTACTATTCCGAGTCGACACTCGATCATTCACGCTTCAAAATGCTGCTTGGTTCGATGATTTATAAATTTGTCACCGATTTAAAAAATTTATAATTCTTATCGAATTTTTCGTCAGCTTCAAATTTCGCGATATTCAACACGTCGCTATAGCTACAAACATTCACCTATCGCCATAATCTTAGCGCCATTCTTTTAATCTCCACATCAGCTTTTAAAAAGTCTCATACGAAAATCAAATCGAATTACCACGAGCAAAGTTATACCCGATCAAAAATTCAATATTTTCCTATTTTCAAAATTCAACGAAAACGTAAAATATCATATTTTTATAATTTTCCAAGCTTTCGCTATGCCAATCGATTGGAAAATTCTCCTACAATACGAATATAATGTATTTAGTCGCGATTTTTCAATCTCGCTGTTAAAAAAAACTAAAAAAAACCTGTTTTACGATAAATTTTGATTGCTTTAATCTGAGATGCTACGAGCGACGTAATACAAGTCGCAATTATTGTGAAATGGTTTACCGGTGTGTAAATCAACGGGCATGATTGAAACCGCGTGCCGTGAGAAAATTGCCGGCCGAAGCTTTCCGGGTTTAAGGAATCTGGGAAAAATACGGCCCGGTTTCCTTTACAGGAGCGATTGCGTACGCTCGTTGCCCTATGCCATATGTGTTCACGTGTATGTGCGCGCACGTGCGTGCGACTAAGTATTGATTGCGGTCTACATCTGATATAACGTCGATTCAGAGAAATCGAGCAATGAATATATATATATATATATATATGTGTGTGTGTGTGTGTATATATATATATATATATATACGATATTGCGCGATCAACAAACTATTACATACTGCAAAATTGCTTACAATTAGATCGAGCCTGAGAGTGCCGTTTATCGCACGGTATTACCGCTGTGTCGAAAAACAAAATCAAACCCAAACAAACGCTTAACACGATTTGAATGAAAATTTGTAATTTCAACGATCGAAACTATAATAATTGGTACGACGGATAAATTATTGTAATGAAAGCCGAACGAGACGTGGGAATAGGTCGACGAAGAGTCTCGATGTCGTTTCGATGACCGGCCCGATAACGTTATCGTAAAGTGCCCGGTCAGCAACGTGAGAATACACGTAGAGTCCGGTAATCGCGCGGGTCGCTATCGTTCTCGGTCAGTCGCACGAGGGACTCGGGACTACGACGGTGTCCGTTCGAATCTCAAATCGCAACGTGTCGGGCCTCGTTACAATCCATAGGAGAAAGCGATAAGTCAAAAGTCAATAGGTGCGAAATAATAAAAAAATCGTTCGATTTTCATTCGTTCCACGTTAATTCGAATTCTTCTTTCAGACTCGTAATACGATTCGTTAAAAATAATTAATACAAATATTGATGAATTCGGCAACGTTTTAATTTTTTGTATTTAAAATTGGAAAATTATTGATTTGTCAAAGTTTGATTGAATCTTGTTTTAAGATCGTCGTTGGTTCGATTATAGAATAATGTTGTCCTGCTGGGATAAGCTTTCGCTCGTTGTGGTTGCTGCCATCGGTCTCCGAATAATCGTGAGATCGAGCGTGCTAGCGTGGAAGAAGCTGATAGCGCCGGCTCTTGGTTTTGGAATCGACGTCGCGACCCAAGGAAAATGGGCCGTGGTGACCGGTGCGACGGACGGTCTTGGCAAGGCTTACGCCAAGGCTCTCGCCTCTCGAGGCCTGGACATCGTTCTCGTCTCGAGATCTCTCGAAAAATTGCAAACCGTCGCTGGTGAGATAAAGGAGAAATATGGCGTCGAGACGAGAGTCATCGAGGCTGACTTGACCGAGGGTCAAGTCGTTTACGCCAAGATTTCCAAAGCCATCGAGGAATTAGAGGTAAGCAATTTTTTTTCTTAATTTCATTTCTTTTTTATCAATTTCATTTTTTGCTCGATCGTTTCATAATAACAAGAACGATAATAATATATAATAATAATAATAATAATAATAATAATAATAATATCTAATCAATCATTTTCAAATGCAAAAAATAAATGTAAAAACGTATTCCCTAAATTTTATAAATTATTTTTATAAACTCGCGTTATCATTTTTATCGTTTTATTTCTTTCATAGATCGGTGTACTCGTCAATAACGCCGGGACGAGTTACGACCATCCCGAACTTTTTACGAATGTTAGCGAGGACACGATAGCGAGGATACTGCAGTTAAACGTCGCTGGTGTAACGGGGGTGGCACGCGCGGTATTACCAGGCATGATGGAACGTCGCAAGGGTGTTATCGTTAATATAAGCTCGACCGCTGGTGCGATACCAAGTCCGTATCTCTCGGTATACGCAGCGAGCAAAGCTTACGTCGACAAGCTAAGCGCCGATCTTGCGGCCGAAGCTGCCCCTCGTGGTGTCACTATTCAGTGCATACTTCCGGGTGTCGTTGCGACCAAAATGTCGAAAATCAAGTGAGTCCTATATTCTTTCTCATCGAACGAATTGAAATATTATTATTTTGCAAAATTTTACAAAATTTTACTCGATAAAAATGTATTCGTATTTCGCGTCGATTAATTTTTCTTTCGCGTTGATTGAATTTTACATATTTACATATGAATATATGCTTTTCGACAGAAAATCATCTTGGATGGCACCATCGGCAGACAGATTCGTCGAATCGGCGTTAAAGACGATCGGCATAGAGTCGAGAACGACGGGTTATCCGCCGCATTCGTTGATCATTGGTTTCATTAACGCGCTACGTTGCGTGTGCGAGAAGGGTGCTATATGGCTCGTGGTGCGAACGATGTTGAATATACGAGGTCGTGCGTTACGAAAGGCCAAGATAACGGAAGAGGTCAAGGGGAAAACCACCGTCAAAGGACACTGAGCGGGCAATGCGCCATTAAAATTTAATTAAGAATCGTTTTTTTTTATTACTGTTAAATTGGAAAATAAATAAGAGAGACAGCGACATAGTGAGCGAAAGAGAGAGAGAGAGACAGATAAATATATATACATATATATTATAATACGTTAACGTCATGGAAATTTTTTCATAAATAGATCAAAATCGACGTAGTCAGCGATCGAGTTTCATAATCGAATATGGAGAAGCTCGAGTCAAAGTTCGAATCGAAGACGAAGAATCGCTCGATTCGTCATTGATTATCATGGTTCGTCGCATGATTAATTAATTTCCAGTCTTCGTATTATTTGCTGTCTTGGTTTTTTCGTGTCTGAGGATATGCTTTGCTTTTGCAAGTCAGCTCTCGTCGCAGCGTCGAGGTGCGATCGAATAACTCCGTCCGTCGAAAATACTTAGTTCATGCAAATTCCATCGATCGTTCGCTCGAACGAACGTTTATTGTCGAGCTACTTCCGGTGGCGTGATCGTGACACTTGTTTCAACGTAAATAATGGATTTTTGTTTATGCGCATGCAACCAGTGTGTTATTGTTTTCATAACGCGATCTAAGTTGGCGCGAATTCTAGCGCCCCTGCTTATCCGCCGTCGATTGTTTTCTTCTTCGAAAATGTGCGATGGCACGTGACACAATTCATGAATTACCGACGGTAAGTAAGACATTTTTTAGTCGCGACGCTTTTTTGAAATTTTGAAGCAGTAAAAATAATTCAAAATCGGTAAAAGAACTCGGAAGAAACATAATTTTTCAAAAAATCCCTCACAATTTCGATATTTGTAAATCTGTGGTCCGTTCTGAGTAAATCTTTTAGCCGCTTCGTGCTAGAACGTCCACCGAGAGGTTTCGATGTTTTTCGAAGCTCCGTAAAAAACTGAAAACAAAGAAACAATTAAAATTGTGAAAATTCGAAAATTTTCCGACTCTCGTCCATACTTGAAACGTTATCGGTAAAATCGATACATCGATGATAATAAATGTTCGATTACGAGCTTTATTATCTTCGAGGTTCGAGATTATCCACGATATTAACGAATGAAGAAAATAGAGTACTCGGATGAGACGATTCTCGATTGTATTTCCCAGGGTCACTTTTGTCCCATTGTCGAATTCTACGAAAACGATTTCATTTTTTATCTTCACTTACCAATGTTCGATCGCGCAACGAGCTAATTTACGCTTCTAGCTTTAAAAAAGATCAGTTCAGGTCGCCTCGCAGTTTACGCGACAAACTTGGTGACACACGGTGATTTCTTGGCTGAATTCGATAACTGTCCTGAAACAATACAGAACGATACTTGTTTTTTGGTCCGGACCCTTTTTCATATTTGTTCGTTTCTACAGCTATCGACAATTTTACCGATAGAGAGACAAACAGTGAACTTATTCGTATTATTTAATTTTATGACGACGTTGAGTCAAAATAATATTGAAATATTTATATTCTATTTTTTAACGATCAAAAAATATTACGAGGATCGAGTGTCGCGTTGCCGGAATCTGGATGAACGATTCTGATTTCGATTTGGGATCTATCGTTGTTATCGTTGTACGGTAGAAAACATCGGAAGCATTCTTCGCGCAGGTTAACAGCGTAACTGCCATAAACGAGTGGATTCGCGCAGGAATTACCGACCGCCATCATAAAAAGTGTGTCCTGGAGTCGCGGATCGACTTTCATTGCGCTCTCGTGGTCTATCACGTACCTGTACATTAAAAAACAGAGTTAATTACTAATATTTGTTTCTCAAAATATTATTTAAAAATGATATTCTTATCGTTGTCCATTGAACCGACCATAAGAGCATTCCTACGTAGGGTGTCCAGCATATGATAAAAACAGTTACGATGGTTATCGTCATTCTCAGGGTTCGAATTCTCGCTCTTTCGATGCTGGCCATGTCCGATCTTCTCAGTCTCATTCTACCCCCGTCGGTACTTTTGGTACCCGGGCCTAAAGTCCCATTGCTGCTGGATCGTAGAATCACTAGAAACATTATTGTTACGTTTTTCATCCTAGAACGATGTTATCGGTTTTCTTTCTTTTGTTTTTCTTTTTTTTTCTACTTTATATCAAGTAAAACAGTCGATAAGTCGAAAGTTCTCGAGAACGAGGCTAATTGGTGATTACTCAACGGGTGCGTGGGCACCTGTGTCGATGATTCTAACGGCAAGCTCAAAGATGAAGAAGGTGAGCTATTTTAAGGGATGTTCGTTCTTACGCGTTTGCTCATTTTGGCCACTGCTGTCACGACTCTGATTCGTTATTTCGTACAATATGTTCATGTACGCCCAACATATTATAACGAGAGGTATGAAGTACATCGCTAGAATGCAGAATACAGTGTAAGCTGTTTCGTTTACGCCCGAGTCAAACGTGACGCACTGCTTGAAGTCCGGATAATTCGGGTGTGATGAGACGTGAAATATGAAGCACTGCAACGGATAATCGCAGGATATAAAATTTGTAAAATTGGTTTTACGACAATTCTATTTTCAACACAAATAGCTGAAAAATAATGACTTTCGGACATTTGTCAATTCGTACGCTGTGCAATCTTTGATATCATTTTTTCGAGGGGGGAAAAGAAGAAATTGTCGACGCGCAAATATCACTGGATGCAACGTTTAGACGAGGGTGGAATTAGTAGGAGGATACATCGATGCGGTATAAGCTCGGTACAAGTACAACGTATATCTCGAGTGTAACGTAAACGACATCGAGGATCGATGCTCGATGCTGCTTTTTTAAAAATTGCTACGTAAGGCAAATAAAATGGCTCGAGTATCGCGAGGGATTGCAATGAATGCGAGGGGACAAAGAGGCGTGGAAGAAAAAGGATGACCTTCTTTTAGAAATGGCACGTCGGTGAATAGCGGGAAAAGCTCGATACATTCTCGTTCCTCTCGTGTAACGAGTAACGACTCGTAGGGTAAGTTCGGGGGAGATGACCATACGGGAGAGATGGCCATATAAAAATTGCAATATTTCACAGAATACTCAATAAATATGAGTTGTTTTGGCTTAGTTTGCTTCACGCAGTGTGTAGGTGCAAGTCCACGTGAAAAATCCACCGAAAACAAATGAAAAAGTAACTAAAATCTTAACTAATTGTTTTGTCTACCGATAATATTTTCTTGAGGGTTGATATTCTACGTCGTGGTGATACAATTTTGAAGGAAAAAAATCCTTTTTTTGCATTTTTCAACAGTGCATGAACACGACTTTTTTTATCATCTCCAAACTTTACAAACTCTGTATTTATTTGTTTGTTTTTCATGCGTGGTCATCTCATCCGGAAGATTAGGATTTATCAGATTTAATGTACAACACCCGGAATTTGTGACAAAAAATTGACGCAAGCACGAGTCCGTTCCATCGTTGAATTAACATAGACGATTATTATACATTTGTAATAGGTATATGTTCATGAGATGAAATTAAATGCGAGAAAAGTGGAGTATCTACGGGAATGAAATTAAATAAATGATTTTATGAGGAATTAAGGGAAAAAACGAAGCTCAGAGAACGAATAACCTGTGGTACGGCGTACACGGCACTGCAGGTCCATGCTAGGATCAGCATGAGGTTGCCACGTCGTCGCGCGTCTTTGACCCTCAATGGATGAACCACGGCGAAATATCTAGAAAATAAAATCCAATAAAACTATTCGGCCTTTTATTTATTTTAATTCAAATCGACATGAAAACTCGGGCCCAAAGATAACAAATAATTTAAGAGGGGTCCTGCTTTAGACGGTTAAAAAATCGATTTTTTTTATTCGCTAAATCTATCCCAAATGTATCCAATAATGTGTTCTAGAAGTTTTAGAGGCCAATTCGAAAGATTATTACTGCAAGTAATCGAAAATTGATACTTTTTCCTATCGAAAACTTCGAAGCGCGATTTCTCGAGTTTTTGTTTTACTTTTTTTTTTAATTCGCGGGAAGGATTGCAAGAAAACTATACAATCGATTGAAACGAATGAAAGTTGTTTATGTTCACAGTTCAATTTTCTTCTAGTTAAACCTAAAAAATTATTGAAAAGTTTGTTTAAACAATTTTTATATTAGTTGAAGTGATTTTTTTTACTCGTAACGTGTTTTTTTTTCAAACTTGATAAAAATATAGAATTTTGCAATTGTTTCGGGTTTTTATAGGTAAAACTGGATGGAAAACATATGAGAATTAATTTGTTTGTTCAGTTTCTGATTCATAATCAGACAAGCATTACGAGCTCCATTGTTCCCGCAGCTGAGAGACTTCAAGAACGAGGCAAATATGCACATAAAACATGTATATATTAATATTTTTGCATACAAAATATGATTTTATAGTCTAGAAATATACTTGAAACTATACCAAAAACTTCGCTATAGTGATTTCTTTCTTTCTATTATAAAAAAATCCCCGAAAAACCACGTTTTTAAACCTTCTAAAGCAGGATTCCCCGTTAATCTCTCGTCGTTTAAAAACTAAGGAAAAAAATAGGCACGATTCTTCGTACGTGGACATTAACATGGGAATAAAAACGAACCTGTCTACCGAGACGCAGACGAGTATATTGCTTGATAAATAGAGACCAAAGGCTCGCAGAAAAGCGAATGTTTTGCATGCGAAATTGCCAGCTACCCACTGCACGGTGACGCGCCATCCTATCTGAAAATGGAATTCGTTACTATAATTTCGACGGTTTCGATCAAAGCATTTAAACAAGAAAAGAACAATCAATCGATACGAAGTAGCGTATCATTCGGTTTTATTTCTATTCTCGCGCTTCGAAGCGAGACCTGATTTTACAGTTCTTTTTTTTATCTGTTCGTATTGAAAATAAAATTAAGTCTCTCATTCGTGCATCGATCGTTTCGAAATTGTTTCGAATCGTTCGTGCGGAATTGTTTGTACGAATTAACTGATGAAAAATGAATTCTTGAAGCTCTCGAAATTATATTTACTTATATTTTTGTTTCGTTACATAACGGCGAGACGGTTTCGGGGCCCATTGAAATGAAAATCCCGATTTATACACCTTAGAGATTTCATTATATGCGAAATACAAATGAACCGAGAAAGCTGATTTTTTTATATTATGTGGGGGGACTTAAAACAACTTAACTTGTAATTGTCGACCAAAATTTCCTATGTGCATTTTTCGTCATTTTTCCAAAATGGCGAAGTATACGTTTTATACTATATACTTTTTTGTTGCTTTTTGTACACTCTACAATTAAAGTTCCACGAATTTTTCACCTACCATTGATCGTTGTTGAGATATCGAGCGAGAAAGTAAAATATTAAGTGATTGACACTAGTTTTTTTTTGCTGTTTTCTTCTTTCTCGTGATACATATCGAAAAAATGTTTAATGTCAAACTTGTAGAGCATGCTAATACCTGCAATGTCATTTTTTCGTTTTTTTTATCAAACAAAATTGACAATGACAATATTGTAAAAAAGTGGTGACTGAGAGAAAAATTGTTTCAAACAAAAGATAAAAGGGAAGGCCCGAGGGTGAGAAACAAACGATAAAAGAGTGTTGGCAAGATTTACAAAAAGGAAATTATATTTGAAAGGTTGCCGCGCGATGTGACGAAACGAGATGAAACCTACCAAGGAAATGTATACAGAATCCGTCGATTTTTATTTTAATCGCACAATATTCGGTTAATTCAAATGAACGATCTTTTTCATTTTTAGAATTTGTTGTAAAAAAGCCGCTTTCGCGGAAAAATCTGGCACCTTGAGCCAAGAGGTATTCGTCCGTTAATCGATCGACCCATTTATAACGGGTGTGCAGCGGGAGATAGAAAGAGAGTGAGAAGGGTCTGATTTATTAAAATAATTCCAGTTCGTTCTATCTGGAAATATCGATCGTGTTACAATTTTAATCGTAACAAAGATCTATAATTAGGGTACTAGCCGATCACGATATGTTTCACCGTTTATCTGATGAAAATTCAAACAATTTCAATATTTGCCAAATCGATACGATGCTAAATGTGTACTCGTTCGATGTTTTATTTTTATTTTCATTTCCAAAGCATTCGGGATAGAATTTATTATCCAACGATTTTCACATTATCTTCGGCTTTGTTGAAAATATTTTCACAATGTTGAGAACTGATGGATTTTCAGATATACAGTCAGTCGCGAAAATATTCGGAAACCAGCATAAAGTTTCTTTTCTGTGTTCTATTTCAACCAAATGTTCGAAAAACGATAAAATTATGGTATGGTAGAACGTACTTTTAGGTTGAAATAATTCGAGAGAAATCAGGAATTTGTAGGCCCCAAAAATATTCGGACACCATTGGTACTTTGGTAGACTTTCAATAAACATATACAATAGTCGTCGAATAGAAATATCAGCACAATTTTCGTAAACATAATTATTATTGAAACATTATAAGCTTAATTCGTTCAGTGTCCAAATATTGTTGTGACCTACAGATTCGCGATTTCTATGAATCTCACGCATTATTTAAACAATCGTTAGTACGAATAATTATTTTTTTCGTTCATGTCACGTGAAAAGTACGTTCTAATATACCATATAATATTCTATGGTTCTTCGAACATTTGGTTGCATTAGAGAACAGAAAAGCAACTCTATGCTAGTGTTGGAATATTTTTCTGCCCGACTGTACCTTTCCACGTAAACGACGCGATTCTCGGGGTACGAAAATAAAACGAAGAACAAAAACTGCACATTTTATCGAAATTCTGCAAGAACAACAATCGTTTTATTCTCCTTTCGTCCGTCTGTTCCCCTTTTTCTGGAGTTTTTTGCAAGCTCACGTGATTGTAGAGTTTCAAATTCTCGAATAATCTATCCTCACGACGTGAAATAAAATGTCGAAATGTACAGATGAATAACAAAATATCTTGCCGAATGACTCGATGGAAGGACCCATATATATGTATAAATATATGACAGATGAGTAAGTTGAGCGACTAACGAAAATACAATATCGAGCGTCGACGCGCGAGCCAAATTATACGACGATTTGACGAAGGCGTGATTATAACGAGGTAAAAATGGCGAAGGTAAAAAGGATCGTTTTATATACAAAGATCGTGAATACATTTTTTACGTATACGGGAATGAGCGAGTAAAGTTGGCCCTCGAGGCTGCCAGAGAACGTGCAGAATCAAGTCTGGGTCAATGGTGAGCAGGAGTCTAATTATTAGCTAAGTTGTTAATATTAGACGCTATTACGCATCGAAGATCTCTCTAGGTGGAAATATGTATGTATTTACATATATGTTTCAATACATAGGTATATATGAGGCATTCCACGTCAAATTCGGCCACTTTCAAACCCGACCCCTTTTAATTTGGCTGAAATTTGTATATGTCATATTACCCCACTAAAAACATTTTTGTGAAGTTTTTCAGATTTATTTATTCAATCGAGAAAAGGTTATGAATTTTGACAAAAAAGCTCATAACTTTCTCAAAAATTGCTTAATCGAGACATTTTTTTCAATTTTTTCGTTTTTAAACGCGTCTCGAATATTTTGTTTTGTATTTTTTTCTGAAAAGCGCGTTTAAAAACGATAAATTGGAACAAAAACATCTTGATGAAGCAATTTGTGAAAAAGTTATGAGTGTTTTTTGTAAAAATTCATAACTTTTTTTCGGTTGGGTAAAAAAATTTGAAAAAATTCACAAAAATGTTTTTAGTTAAAAGGGGTCGGTTTTAAAAGTGACTGATTTAACGTGGGATGCCTCATATGTTCGTTTTACTCGATTCAAGGGCGAACGTCGACCAAACTTTGTGATTTTCTTGTCTATTGTGAAAATTTTTATTGTTTTTTTCGTTCAATTAAGAAAAAAAAAGGGATATGATTTGGATTGGCTTACCTCGACCGGTATCATGATAAACGTAACGAGTAGATCAGCCGCGGACAAGTGGCAGATCAATATTCGAGAGCGAAACGATATTCTAGATTTCCGATATCTGCCGCGCGTCAGGGTGATGAATACAGTCAAGTTGCCAATTGCGGAGACGACAAAGCACAAGCAGTAGACGATAATGGCAGTCAACGATTGATTGGTGAACGTCAAGTCCGGCGGTAGAGTACCATTTATCATTTCTTTATCGTCTACCGTGGTGGTAACGACGTTTCTGAAACTAAATTATACGACAACGACAATATACCTAAATAAAAATAACTTATCTCTCATAAAAAAAAAGAAAAGACAACACTAGAAATAAATTCCTCATCAATTAATTAATTTGATCCCTGATTCGTAGCGGATCGTCATATTTTAATGTACATTTGTTTATTTGTATTTAGTAACCCGACTCACTCACCTTTCGTAATTATCCATTGTTCGTAATATCTCCTCGTTTATCGACATCAATTTATTTAGACCACTTTTTCATATCGAGAGCACATGGATTGTTCATTTGTGGAAAAATGTGATAAACACACGCGTATTTATCGATATCTGCGCTGTCCAATCTTTCAGCGTGGCACCGATACATTTTTTTCTCTTATCACCAATAATTTTTCGCTCGAAAAGTACATCACTTTTTTAGAACGATAAATTTATATTTTCACAATTATACATCGTTATTTAACAAACACTATAGTTATATTTAATCGTATCATGAAAATATCGCGATTTTAATTAACCGATATTTATAGACTATTATTATTATTAATATTATTATTATTAGTAATATTACTATTATTATTATAAGCGACGACTAGTTGCTATGAAAAGTTCAAACTCGATGAAACTTCACTGTGTTTTAATACGAAAGTTTGAACCGTCGTGGCTTAATGTTTCGCGCGTTGATTCATTCGATCGTGCAATTTCCAAGATTTCACAAAGTAATTATTTTTCTTAGCGTACGCCGGCGACTTTTCGTTTATCTTATACGTCGAAACATTAATACGCGCGTGCTTTTGTTACTTCGTCAAATGTTTTTAAAAGCCGAGCTTTCGTTCTGCGCGCACGGAGGTTCGAGCGAGAAATGCGAAATTTCTGTTCCGCCCGTGAGCGAGATGAGCAGCTAGAATGATTTGCCGCGCTGAACACGACTACGCAAGCTCGAAGCCGCTGTTATATATGTCTCGGTCGTAGGATGTACGTCGAAGAAAGAAAAACATATTTTGAAAAAATAGATTAGGTATATTGTTTATTTTTTATCATCTATTATCGACTTTACGTCACGTTTATGGTGTCGGGGAAATGAAAGCCGCGATATAAATATGTTTCAAGTATCGATGCATGAATCCGATAAAGCACGATTTAATATTTTCATCCGATTATCGAGTTTACTTTTAACGAATTGTAAAATATGACGATGCGTGCTTCGTTATTTTTCATCGTGAAATTGAATTTATGAAACTTTAAAATTGGAGCGTTTGGATGAGACAAAATAATGTTATTATAGAAGCACGAGTAATGGATTTATTAACGAGTAACCGCCAAAATAGAAATACTGGACGAAATATTTACTTTCTCGCTGAGTGAAAAAGTTCGCGAATTCTGTAATTGTAGTGAGTTACAACATTGCCAGAAATGGTTCGATAGTTAATACAACTTTGAACTAATTAGGTTTTTTTTCGGACGTGAACGAATTTATTCGGTTTTTTTGCGGGGTTGGAAAAAGTAAGTTTAAAGTTATAATAGACACGCTAGCCAGGAATACAAGCAGAGGAAAAAAAGTGGTGGGAAGGGAGAAATATTGGGACAGAGGAACAACCAGGGGAGAGATCAGCGAGATTTGGGCAAAAATGAGGTGCGGCAGTGTGGGCAGGGAAGCAGAAAAAGGTTTCAAAGAAACAAGATGCAGAGTGTGCGAGAAGGAAGAAGAGACGCTGGCACACATATGGGAGTGCGAGGAGACCAGGAGAATGATGGGAAAGGAAGCCCGTAGAAAGTATGAGGAGTGGGAAGAACGGCAGAGGATGGAATCAGGAGAGGGATGGACGAAGGCGTTAGAGGGGGAAGTAATAGTAGAGGAAATGTGTGAGGTAGTCAGGGAATTTGAAAACATGGCGAGGAAAAAGGAGTGGGGGAAGGAGAATGTAAATATTTGAGGAAAAAAAAAAGAAAAATGTAAAAAGGGAGAAGAGGATGTAAATAAAGAAGGGCAGAAGAGGAAGAGGGGAAATAGAGTATAAGGAAGACGATTAGGAATTAAGCATAGATATAAGGGAGGAGCAAATGTAAAAACCCGTGAGGGTAAGCATGGAAAATAAAGTGATACTACTTGTTGTAGACATGCTAGCCAATATTTAAAATTTATTAAATAATAATTTTAAAAAAATGCGTTTTGGCTTACTTCAGAAAATATAAAAAAAACGTGCCTTTTGTACGACACACTAAAATATTGATCGCGACGTTGATTATAATCTTTGGTCATTGACAAAAAAACCTCAAACGCGATGGCTTTGCGATATATTTATTAAGATATTATGGTTCGTTTCTGTTATAAAAAATATCCGAACACATACAAATGAGTTCGGATCTTTTTTATGTGGAAATTTGTATGTAGTGCGCGCGGAGAACGGAAAGCACTTACAATTCGGCCGATTATTACGATGGTGAGGTAAGGCACGTTCGCAGTTTCACGAAGAGGATGAAGTTTTTTCAGAATTACAAGTGACTTTATTTATCGAACGTTATCCATCTCGTCTGTCTTTCCACCGTGGGAATATTACACGAACATTACGATTTTAATTCGAATCGACTATGATTTATTATAAAATAATACTGTAATTACTGAGGTTCGAAAAAAAGTTCGTACTCGTCATCGACGATCTCGCAAATATTTTTCTGTACGTCGTAAACGGTATACCCGAGTAAATTGATCGCTTTGATAAAAAATTCTTTTTTCTCGTTCGTACATGCTATCGCTTTGAATTTTGATACGTTTTTTATGTTTAGAGAAAGTTGATTCGCGCTTAAGTTTAAAAATTCGCCGTCACCCGCGATCGTACCGTAGAACATTTTTCCATGGGAATGACAATCGAAAGCTTCGCAATACAAGTTAATCACTAGTGTCAATGGGCTCTTCAAGGTCGACGCGGAGGTCGTCGAGATTTCCTGTTATTAGAAAAAAATATTGGTACATCGGCATCATTGTGATATGATTATTAAAACAAAAATTAAACACTGATCAATGCGATATTAATAGAAAAAAATATTAATGAACGAATGATAAATTGTTGAATTTTAAATCAAGTTTTGTAATCGAATTATTCCCCTTCACTTTTGAATTTCGCAATAATATATTCGAAAGCTCTATTATTGTTGCAATTCGGAAATCGTAATATCAATGCAATAATGAACATTATATATATGGGGCAAAATCGGACACAATTTAGCTTTTGCATCTCCGATTTTTTTGAAAATTTCTGATGTTCTAGCATTGGTTGAAAGAAGCCTACGTGATTTTTTAAAAATTGTTTTCTCCAACCGTCTTCAAGTTATGGATTTTTCAAAAATAACGTTACTTTTTTTTAAACGTTTGCAAAACCTTTGCGAATAATGGTCCAAATGGGGGGTTTTTCTTTTTTAATTTGTTCTTTTTAAACGCACTTTCAAACTGTATTTCTATAAGATCTTCAAGTATTAAATATAAATTGTTGATTTACAAAAAAAACGTAATGATCGATTTTCTTAATTTTTTTTTGTAAAAAGCTGTTATTTATTCCACAAATTTCAATCCTAAGCGGATAATGGGATAACGATGGGATAAATTTTTTCGATTTTTCAAATTTCCATATGTTAGTTATGCGTGTTAAAAATAAATATTAATCGTTTTTTCAAGCTCACCGCCAAAAAAATATTTTTTAAAAAAAAAACGTCAATAAAATCGAGTAGTACATGGTTTTTTGTAAATCAACAATTTACATTTAAAACTTGAAAATCTTATACAAAGAAAATTAAAAAAAAAAACGTCCCATTTGTGCCGTTTTTCGCAAAGAGTCGTCCCATTTTCTCAAACGTCCCATTTGAGAAACAAAATTGAAAAAAATCATGGATGCCTCTTTGAATCAATACTAAACCATCAAAAATTTTCAGAAAAATCGGACATGCAAAAGCCAAATGGTGTCCGATTTGACGTGAAATGCCCAATATATGCATGTAAATGTTTGAGAAGACCCTCGAGGGAGATGCCGACTGATCAATGCCTATTTCAAATTATACATAACGAAGCTTTTGACTATTCTATTGATATCAAAGCAAGGGTGATCGATTACCTCGTGAAAGGGAATTATGCATCCCGGTTTGACGAGCGTTACGATATGTCCCTCGACGGCTGTTATCGATGTCATTCCCGGATACACGATCGCCCCACCGCTAAGATGTCGCCAGGGTTTGTCGCCCGGTAGCCACATTCGCACCTGTCTCACTTTTGGCAAAGTCACCAAACCTTAAACGTCGGATAAATACAAAAAAAATAATAATTATTAAAATACAAATTGTCCCTATAATATTATTTTCGATAAATGAAAGAAGAACAAAATACAAAATTCGTATCGTTACAATAAAAAAGTAATTCGAATGATTTTTATTATACGAATTATTAATCGCTTTGTGCTTCTTCGTGCTTGTCGTATTTTTTTATTTTTCTGATTTTCATTCCACGATCGTAAAATGAAACAATCGTTTAGAAAAATTTTGCGTACCAACGAGTATACCGTAGCCCCACATGAATTGATCCGATTTGTCGCGAGCCTGCGGGTCCTTCGGATAATGAACCGACGTCGGTGCCAATATCGGTGTTCCTTCGGTGTAATACGCGGCGAGTAAGGTGCGGGCGTACGTGAGCAACGAGGCGCGAAGTTTTAGATGACTACTGATGTGGGTCGACGATGTCCCGGTGAGATGTTTGCCACCGGGTAAATTTGTATCAAGGGCGAGTACGTTTGGCCATGTCACGGCTGCTCCGTACCATCTTGTCAATTATTATTATCATTATTATTGTATAAATTATTTAAATTAATTTACAATTACTTTGTAATTCTTTGAAAATAAATATACAGGTCGTTTAAAAAAAAAGAATTCCAACGTCGAGATGAATAATATAATATCAAGGTTTTATTTATCATGATCGTATATGTATTTGTTGTTCTTTTGTTTGTTTGTTGATTATTGAAATTTAAGGGAAAATTGTAATGTCGGAAATTCACCTGCTGCAAAGTTCGTCGCTGTTATCGCCGGAGGGTAAGTTTTCTCCGGTCCCACAGGCGTACATCGGATATGGCAGTTCTCCAATGACACCGGAACCAACACCGGAACGTATAGCTTCTCTCAGTGCTGACCAGCTCGAATTACCAGATTCGCCCCACAAACCTCGTAACGGAAGATTCATAAGTGAATTTCGACTTGCGAACGTTCTGAATCGCAACGCGTAGGAATTGTGTTCCGAGTAATGAAACGTATTCCGGGACGCGGATCTCAAGTTATACGGCAGAGTTCCGTTCGTCATTAGAGCCTGTAAATTCTGCGCTGGCCGAGGAAAACATCCACGTTTACGTATTTTAATGAACGATTTTAATGAACATCAGCTTTTTGCGACAAAGCTTTAGATCCGGTAAGACATAGACTCGATACGATGATCGTAATTAAACTAGTTTTAATTAGTCGAGGAGAATTTTGCGAAGCGAGACGTCTCGACGATTTAATTAATTTTACTTTCTAGAAAACGAAAAAACTCACCCGAGGTAGAAAGTCGAAGGTGGACTCATCGGCTATCGGATTATCTCTCGTCTCGTCTCTCGGCCATGCGTCTCTTAGAAAAATGAACTCGGGACTTCCGAGATTTTTCGTATATTCGTTGAGACGAAGGAGGGACGCGTCGTGGGTTTTTTCGTCGTGCCAGTCGGGATACACGACACTCATCTTGCGATAAGTGCCCGTGTAAAAAGCATCCCCTTCTTTCAGCAACAGAGAGCCTTTAGCTAATTCCATACCGAGCTTGTTCGTAGGGACGTTCGATACCTGAAATCGATAGATCGTTCGATCGATTACATCAAACTATTATCGATTTATGATAGTTTGATATTTTGAAAATTCACTCACCATCGGACTCAGATGGGGCGCGAGTGTTCTCTTCTCTCCGTTCTCGCCGATCATAAGCTTCATCGCGTTTTTCACCATATCAATTTTATCTTTGTCCATTGTATTGCCCAGAGTCGGATCGAAACCCTGATGAATACAGTGACTGTCCCACGGTGTTTCATCTGCTTTCATTGCCTCGATCGTTTTCGTCATAGATTCGATGATTTTGTCCGTATCGCCGTTCGGACAAATGTGAAGTCCGTGACTCGATGTTTCGATCTTATCAGGCTGGCTTGCCTCGGATCTAAGCCCTTTCGTCAATTGCTCGATCGCTTCCAGTGGCGTCGGTCCGGCAAATACGTGCACCGATATTTCTTTCGGTAACGAGAGGCCTCTCAGTATTACGAGATTCGACTCGTTCATTACCTATTTTTTAAATATTTTTATTTCATCAATTTATCGTATGTAATTCGAACAAATATTTATCTAATTAACAATTAAATAATATTTTTAATAGAAATTCATTATTACTTTGAAATAATGTTAATAATCACGAATATTATGCAGAATAAGAAATATAATTTTCGATGGAAAAATAATGGCACGATTTCGCTCTTTGAATATATTTTCAATCGAATTATCGCGATTTGAAAGCAATACAAACTTTTACGTAACGAGAATAATTAAAGTTCTTTGAACGTGGATGGAGCATTAAAGGATAAACGGATTCATATGGTTTCGAGAAACGAATGTACGAGCTTACTCGATCTTTTCGACGTTCTATAATTCGATATTTACAACGGCATCGTTCGTTCCACCGTCGTATCGTCGAGTTAACGAATTTAGCGTTATTCAATATTCCGACGTCGAATCGCGGTATCGGATTTATTTTCGATTCAATTTTAAATCTGTGTAATTCTTATTATTTTATTTACGAAATGCGCTTCGGATTAATTAAATAATAACCTTAATCTCCATGGGACCGTCGTTCTTAACGTAGCACGATGCAGCTTCCCCATTTTCGTTTATACCGAGAAACGCCGCTCTCGTTGTACCATTCTCGTTGTCGTAAATCCAATTTGTCGTTCCGTTTAATTCCAACTGGTTCAATCCATAGAGCGTACTGTTGGTTAGATAAAGGGTCATTTCCCAGAAACGTTCGGTCAATATCAAAGGTCCTCTTGCCGTCGATAAAAGAGGATACGAATACGTTTCGTTTTTTCGCATGACCGTGATGGAAAATTCGGGCGAATGAAGGTACACATCCACGTTAGAAACAGCGGCTGGAATTATCGATTAATATTACGATAGTAAATTTCAATAAGAAAAAAAAAGACAAAAGAAAAAAAAAGAAAATAAACGAGTTTATGTAAAATTGAAATTATCGATAAATTAATAATCAATATTTCTTTCATTTTACCATCCGCGACTCTCGCAATTTTTCTACGGCCCGTAATCTCCGGCAAAAAATTCATCAATTTCTCGGGTATTTCGCTACTTTTGAGCTCTTTCGTCATAATCCACCCGTTGGAAGACGAATTTAGTTTTGTCCCTCGACTCTTGTCGACATGTCCCATTGGTTGAACTTTCGTATCACCGATTTTTAGGACAATCTCGGCGTGATTACTATCGGAATGTTGTTTCATTTCGATAGTCAAAGATTCGACGTTTTTCCTACCGAAAGGACTCAAGGATCTTCTCGGCACCAAGGCCTTGTTGACTATGCACAAAAAACGTGTCTTTATTTTGTTTACAATTTTATAAAATGTCATGGAAAATATGTTATTAAAAAACAAATAATTGTCGTAAAGAAAATTGAAGGTGTATGATGAAATTATATAACGTTCGTTTAATCGCGATTAGTACGAGGTTTGTTTACCCATAAAGGTGTAGCCATGACGTGACGGAATCGAATGAAAACACGTATCGGTTTCTTCCTGCCAGCAACAATCGGCCTCGATGCATTTCTCGAACGAGATGTTCGCTCTACCGGGAAAACACTCGACGCGATAACTCGCTCGAATGTTGCACGTCGACGGCCAATAATCATCCTGATCCTTCAGTACGAAGTAAATCGTCAGATAAACGGCTGTCATTAAACATGCCACAACGAGGATAGTCGGAAGGACGAATTTTACGATCGGCGAGAGTAATATTCGATCTTTCAGAGATCCTGTGCAAAGAACAGATATCGAGTTAATTAATTCAATTTTAATATATTCCTGTAATTGATCCTTAATCCCCTTAATAACGTTTGTTTTCTTAAGACGGTCATCCCATGTGGGGGGTCGGAAAAATCGACTTTTTCTTTCTTTTTTGTGAGGATGAAGAACATATTGGTACTCTACCGACCAGATATAGGTTTTCATGTTGAAATAGTCGCAAAGAAGAACGAAAATTCACAAACAAAATTTCAAAAACATGTCTAATATTTAATTTTCAATATTTAGAAATAATGATAGTTCCGACGATACACAGCTATTACTTTATAAATTAAAATGCTGGCTGCTTTTTTGGATAAGCAGAACTTCCGAAATGTATGGCTTAACTAATTGATCCGAAAAATTTCTTATATTTTCTTAAAATTTTAATAAATACATAGTAAAAAGGTCAAAGTTGTATGTTTTTATAGTCCGCCAAAAAAAGCGAACAAAAACAGCCTTTCACATGGAACGACCCCGCTAAAAAAGACACTACCCCTTTCATCGACAAATAATAACAATAAAATCCGCCTCTCGCTTCGAGAAACTTTCAAATCGGTCAATTTTTTCGCTCGCATATCTTACCTTTCTTCGCGATGCCGAGGTAATCGGTACGATCGTTTGCGGGAACTTCGTCCCCGACAGGTTGTTCGTAAATACGTCGATTCATTATTTATTCGAGGAGAACCAGCCTCGGCGCGAAATTTATTTTGTAGATTTCCGATTATCGCGTCAAACAATTTTCCTACGTGAAAATTTTTCCCTCCGAAATATCATTGAATCATCGTATTATAGAAATAATAAATATCGGTAAAAAACATCCACGAAGAGAAAGAAAACTGACAGATTATCGATTTTACAAAATTAGACGCGTTTTTTAAAAATTAATGCCTACACTCGACATTAATCGTTTAAGATGAAAAAGGATGTAAAAGAATTCAGATTTAGTTCGACGTATAAATTAAACAATGAAACATACGCGCGACATATATCGTCCTATCGCTTCCAGCTTTCTAGAAGTCGAGTCTATATTTATTTTCAAACGCTCTTCGCACGCATAAGCGTGTCTCTGCCTTCTGAAAAAATACGATTGACGATAAACTTGGCCACCGAATACTTCAGTCCTCCGCACGGACGACTTAATCCTCGATTTAATTATATGTAAAACACGTGTACACTCGCGGTCCAAAACACATACACACAGGTATGTATAAAAATGTGTACAAACGTCGAATTGCAGAATGTACAAACGACTCGCTTCGCTCTCGAGCGAGCTTTATCGGCGTTTAACGAAAAAATACGATACCACGATGCATGAGACTATCTCGAGAATTGCTCATCGATGCTTTATCGCTCTAGAAAAACGATCAAACGATTAGCCATGATCGACGATACATTGGCGAAATATCATACGCGTCACTTTGCCTCGTATCGCTATCGACGCGCAACCTTCCAATCGATTCTAATGCGATATAACCGCGCATCGTGTACGACACAACCACGAACGCTTCGCCTATACGTATATACGCGTGCTTTTTTTCTTCGTTCATTGTTATCTGTAACTTTGATCCCTTATCATCGAGCCATTTCCACCAGATATTCGATGTTTTCTCAATCGCACCGAGTGAATTATTATTATTGTTATTATTATTTTAATAGCGTGAGAATTTACCAAAAGTCTTATTTTATTGCTTTTTTAAATATATTTTTTGTGTTTTCATGTAACAACTCGTTGTCGTGGAGGATTTGAAGGAAGAGCAGAAAAAAAGAGAGCGTTGCGTTAATTATTCAATATTTAATGAGACGGATCGTTCAGCCAAAATAGGATAAAATAATTGTTTTCATTGAAATGATAATCTTCGTGTGCAGTTAGTGCGCGTTGCGGTTGATCGTGCCTGTGCCCCGTTCCAAAATCAATTCTCCGTCTCTAGAACCTCCCTCTCGGATCTCAGACTACGCGCATTGGTGTAGTCTTTGGATAAGATTGAAAAAAAAAAAATAATAAAGCAATAAATAATGACAATGGTGTTTTTATTATCGAGCGAAAGATGTAGCGATTTTACTTTTCAGATTGTTTGTCTCACCGTGCTCGGTTCTTGACGACGACGTCTACCGGACAAGAATTGTCTTCCGACTTCCTGTGCTTTGGCAATAACTGCCGTCGGATCGGGAATATTTCCGAGGCCTTGCATAGCCAAATTTCCCGGCTGACCCCCCTGCATGGTTTGCATGAAATCCATTCCAGCTTGTCCACCAGGCATCGCTTGTCGCGCCACCTTTATGCGACATACCAGGATTTATTAAATTTTTTACTCCGTCAAAAGAATTTTTATCTTGTGTTTGTTTTTTTTGTTTTTATTTTTTTTCTCAATGCATTTTATGTACGGTATATGTATTTTTTTATTTTTTATATATTATTTATTGAAGCGGAATATTTATGATTATTTTGCCATTTTTAAGGATAAAGTCGAGGTTAAATAAATCATGTTTCAATGATGCGTAAAGATGGAAAGCAGTCGATGAAAATTATAAATATTCAATTCATACCCGACTATGTTCGAACGGCTGTGGTGGAGGGCCATTCGGAGGTGGTGGTGGTCCACCTTGGGCTTTGACGAGCTATAACGTTAATTGTTTTAATTAAATTAATTCATTTGACGTATTTAAATCAATTTGTTTTTAAGTTGAAAAATCGTAAATAAAATATTTACCATAGCCACGCAAAGGCATCCGAGTATCGCAAACTTGAACATCTTTCTACGAAAGTTTTCCTTTGTACACGTCGTGTTCGCCCAACGATGTGGTAAAAATTGACTCTCGAATCTGTCCGTTTCTCGCTTTATTTATATTTCGTTACAACTCTATGATGATAGCACGTGGTCACGTGAACAATGTTGAAAAATAGACGTAATATTTCGTGACGAGGTTGTCGCATCCGTGGTAAATAAGAAAGAAAAAAAAACCTTATTTTCGCTCAATTACGCGGTATTTTACTTGTAACAGGAAGCGATAAAATCTTCATTTGGATATTTGAATCAATGCAAAGCTCTGCACCGTGACTAATCGCAAGGGCTATTATGATTCTCGCGACAACTATTCGACTCGTGAGTAAACAGACTCGAGACGTATCTTCACACATCGAACTAGATAGATCTTTGAAAAAGTGATTCTCGAGGAATTACGTCGAGTGGAATGTAATCACTGTGTAAAATATAATAACGTTAGATTGAAATTTCTGGTGTGCTCGTGGGCCGTATGCGTGACAATTAGGAACAAAAGGATGTTTGAAAATTGATTATCCTATTAAAACATGTATCTATAGGTGTATTGCAATTTAAATTTCTTATATAAGAAACTAATGTCTCACTCACAGTTGTTTTCTTATGTTGCTCTGATTCTCTATATATCTATTCTCTATTTTCCATATGTCAATTTTCTCATAAAAGTAAATTAGTTATAACACTATACCATTTAGAACTTCCGTTCATATAAGAAATAATAAGTTCACTAGAAATCGTGAATAAAATTTGTTTACGTTCGATCTAATTGGACACCAGGTATTTATTTATTCCTTTTAAATGGGACAATCGTTGTATAGGTAAAAAAATTCTCGATCTGAAGGCGATGTATAATGTCGTTGGTATTATTATAATTATTATAATTGTTATTATTAATATTAATTTTCAAAGTGCACGAGTTAGCCTCGCAGCGATTCAGTGACATAGGAACGGTGAGTAATTCGCATTTCTGTGTCGTAATTGTAATGAAAATATTTTATATAAAAGAATGAGGGAAGACAATCTGGTAGCTGCTGTTGTCAAAGGAGAATCGTGGAGTGCGTAAAGGTAAGTTTCGTCAATGTTTTATAAAAAAGATAAAGATTACGATCATTTGCATGAAAATTTACATTTGGAAACAGAAACTATATAATACATTATTATAATCAACGATTTCAGACGTTTATAACGTAAGGTAACGTAGTTGAATATTTGTTTAAGCGGTTAGAGTCACTCGGCATTTTCAAAAAATAGATTTTTTTGCATTTTCTAAAAGTGCGATATTTTTAAAGTATTCCCTGAAAATTTAAGACAAATCGGGGCATTATTTATGAAGACATGCAACTTTGAGCGTAGCCCCGTCGAGTGGGTACAAGTAGGTAGGTAGCTGCACGCTCGACGCAAACTTTAAACGCGTTTTTCTCGAAACGTGGTGTTTGAAAACGGTGGAAGATTTTAATCGAAGAGATTTCAATTTTTATTTTGAAATGACCAGATTTTTGTGAATTTTCATTGAAAAATAATACTCCGTACGTCTCTATAATTTTTCATACCGGTTAATGATCTTTTTGTTTTTTTTTTCTTTTAGACAGTTTTTTCGAGGATTAGGAATTTCCACCGTCAGACACAATTTTGTTTAGGCATCATTTTGCAGTGGCTAAAAAAAATTATATAAAAAATAAAACATTCAAAAATATTTTTATGTACAACATAAGTCATTGGAATAAACGAAAAAAAATCGGACTGATTATCGAATTATATATTTTTTTAAAATCATGGATATCCGGCCATTCACACTGGAATGTTCCATTTAAACGATTGAAAATCATCAATTGTCATTACATAGCAGAAGCGTTAGCGAATTGGAAATATAATGCTAGTTCTGTGTAAGTTCTTCAGTCAGCAATCGGTAATGATTTCAGCTTTATTTTCAATATGTAGTTGCACCACGTAATGAAATATTTGGCGCTAGGCTAATATGCGTAAGCCTGTTCTCGGCGCATGCGTGTATGGTAGTATGGCCGGTTCAGTCTACATCGCGTTCGTCTGCTTTTGTTTCTCGGCATACGGTCCGGCCAAACAAGGTCATCGAATGTATCGCTACTCCGATGAAAATGCAGTGATTAAACGTTAATTTGTGAAAATTGAACATAAAGAATAGTTGTGAATCGTTCGTGACAAGTAGAGTGAAAAAATCGCGGGCACGAGCGTGATTATTGTCGCAAGCGAATCTAACCTCCAACGCTCGCGGCGATTGTCAAGCCACGTTTCTCTTCATCGACGAGAATCGTCGTAAAACCTCGTCAAACGTTGACTGAATATCGAAGAGCCCTCTCATTTCTCTCTGTGTGATCACATGCGAGTTTCGGCGTGTGTGTCATCGCAGAATCTAATACGCCGCAAGGACAAACGACACGGTGATATGCTTAGCAAGTCGTGGGCAATGCAAATCTCGAGACAATTCGTGCTCATATTTAGCAAACGTTACGCACTGTGGAAACAAAACAAGGTGAAATATTGTTCGTTTGACGTTTTCTCTTATAGAAGCTAGAGTTGAAAAATTTAGTTTTCATTTTATATTTCATATAGCGGTTTGTTATTTTCAAAACACAGTGCCTTTGCCACCCCCTTATTTTCATCTATTTCCTCATTTCCGTCCAAGTCGACACCATTTCACCCTCATCCTTGATTTAGCCTAATAAATTAGTACTCTTGGAGCTGCGCAATAGTTACAATAATGAGGCTCGTCGATTACGACAAGCTCATGGAGCTACAAAAAAGTCCTTCGTGCGTACGAAACATATGCATACTCGCGCATGTTGATCATGGTAAGACGACTCTGGCAGATTCTCTGGTAGCGAGCAATGGGATAATATCAGGCAAGCTCGCTGGTAAACTGCGTTATCTCGATAGCCGACCGGACGAGCAGCAGCGTGGCATAACAATGAAATCGAGCTGCATAGCGCTCTATCATTCATGTCGCGACCAAGAATATTTGATAAATTTGATCGATTCTCCAGGTCACGTGGATTTTGCGTCCGAAGTATCGACGGCGGTGCGACTATGCGACGGGGCTGTCGTGGTCGTGGATGTGGTCGAGGGTGTTTGCGCCCAAACGCGAAGCGCTCTCTCGATGTCGTACACGGAGGGTCTCAAGCCTGTTCTCGTCCTTAACAAGATCGACAGACTCATTACCGAGATGAAACTCTCGGCTCTCGATGCTTATGTTCATCTCAGTCAGGTACTGGAACAAGTAAATGCCGTGATGGGAGAATTGTTTGCAAGTGATATGATGGAGCGCGAGGAGAAAGAAGAGATTACCGATCGAATCGATGCGAATAGTGGTGAGAGGTCGGTCGAGGATTGGCAATCAGTTCTGGAGGAAGCCGATGATTCCAACTTGTACTTCTCGCCTGAACAAGGAAATGTTTTGTTTACCAGCGCTGTGGATGGATGGGGCTTCGGCGTCAAAGAATTTGCAAGAATATTCGCACAACGTTTAGGTTTCAGCGAGCGGGTCTTGCTAAAGACTCTCTGGGGTGATTATTACATGAACATGAAGGCCAAGAGGATCATGAAGGGAGCGCAAGAGAGAGCGAAGAAGCCTCTCTTCGTATCTCTTATACTCGAGAACATTTGGTCTCTCTACGACACTGTATTGATAAGAAAGGATCGTGAAAAAATAGGAAGCATGGTGGAAAAAATGTGTATTAAATTGTCAACGAGGGATCTACGACTGACCGACCCTCGAGCTCAGCTTCAAGCGATTTGCTCGCAGTGGCTTCCACTTGCGAGTTCCTGTCTCGACATGGTCTCCGAAAAAATACCCTCGCCCAATGAACTAACACCCGAAAAAATCGAGAGGCTGATGAGTGGCCATGTCGAATTCTCGACAATGCCAAAAGAGACGCGCGAGCTCAAAAATGCATTCTTAGCATGCGACTCGTCCCTGGATGCACCCGTCATAGCATTCATCTCGAAAATGTTCACGGTCGAGAGAAAATTGCTGCCGGAGAATAGGACAAAGCGCTTGACGCAGGAGGAATTACAAGAGAGAAGAGAAATCGCGAGGAAAAGACACGCAGAAAAATTATCAAAGGAAAATATGGAAATTAAGGAGGAAGATGTTTCGGCAAAGGAGACAGAATCGATTTTGGCGGAGAAGAAGACGGAGGAAGAGGACCAGTTATCGGAGAACGCGCTTGTAGCATTCGCTCGGATTTATTCGGGAACGATCAGGGAAGGAAGCGAGCTTTATGTTCTTGGGCCAAAGCACAATCCTCAAACGGCACTGGACAGCCAGAAGATGGAGAACATCGAACCGCCGAATAGCTTGAGAGAATTGAGCCCCGGCTGGCATGTAACAAAAGTTAAAGTCCCAAAACTGTACATTCTGATGGGGCGCGAACTAGAGATAATCGGGGAAGTTGCCGCAGGAAATGTTTTCGGAATCGGTGGTCTGGAGGATCATGTCCTTAAAACAGCGACACTCTCATCGACGATAGCATGTCCCTCGTTCTCGGAGCTCACTTCGCTAGCAGTTCCAATTCTTCGAGTCGCTCTCGAGCCAAAACATTCGAGCGACCTACAAAAGCTAATAGCCGGCTTGAAACTTCTGAATCAAGCGGACGCTTGTGCGGTTATGCATATTCAAGAAACCGGTGAAATCGTTCTCAATACAGCCGGAGAAGTTCATCTCGAGAGATGCCTCGAAGATCTTAAGCATCATTACGCCAAAGTTGAGATTAACGTCTCCGAGCCTATCGTGTCTTTTCGGGAGACCGTAGTTTCAGCTCCTACGGTCGACATGACGAACGAGGCGATCGAGAAAAAGAGCGAAGAATCGAGCCTCGAGACATGGACGACGAATCGTCAATGCTGCTTCGAAATCGATGCGAAACCTTTGCCCGAGAGAGTCACAAAGTTGTTGGAAAGTAACAGCGAGCTAATGAAAGAGCTCGATCTTCATTGGGAGCGTTTGGGCACCGAGGAAACAACCAATAGTTCAAACAACGAAGAACTTGATATCGATATAGAAAAAATGAGCCTGCAGGATAATTGGATGAGTGACAAGCGCCGGAAGCTCAGGTCCGATCACTTCAGAACGGAGTTGGGCGAGGCCTTTGAGGAAGCTGGATGGACCAATGTGCTGGACAAAATTTGGTCCTTCGGACCAAGAAAATGCGGCTCGAATATTTTGCTCAATGAGACGGATTATCGACGCAAACCAGTTTGGGAACGTCCAGTTAAATCCGAAGATTCTCGAGCGATTTACGACAATAGCGTCATCAATGGATTTCAATTAGCCACGTTGGCCGGACCACTCTGTGAAGAACCCATGATGGGTGTTTGTTTCGTCGTAAAAAAGTGGGAAATTTTTGACGTACCGACTGCGGAAAGCGGAGCAAGTCACGCTCATCTCGGAGGTCAGCTGATGTCTGCTTGCAAGGAAGCTTGCAGAAAAGCTCTCAGTCAGCGCAGACCACGACTCGTCGTACCGATGTACTCGTGTAGCGTTCTCGTCACATCGGACGTTCTCGGTGAGTCGAAAAATTCGATTTATCTCATTTATCATTCTTATGGAAACAGATTCATCGTCTTCGTGCCATACTCGAGAATATTTTGCCACTTGTTTGCGCTGCTCGGCTCCATTGAGAATAACGATATGGCATTCTAGAAGGATGAAACGAGAACCGATGGGAAGAAGCTCATTTTCTCGATCGATTGTCCGACGATCGACGCCAATATTTTGTTATCAATACCGACCGTGTGTATAATAGGAAATTTCACCAGGAACATTATACTAAACCACGCCTATGCGAGTCTCCTAATCAATTTCCATTTACTCGTTGGACTCAAATAAGACAAACTTTACACTCGACAATTTACAATTTTCAGTGCGAAAATGCCACCTGGTAAAATTGGTCCGAGTTGTTTTTGAGGTTTGATTAGTTTGAAGAATTTAGGTTTCACGTTTATTGAGCCACGAGGGAAATTCAGATTAAGATTGGAGATTTTTTTGTTTTCAAAGAAATTGACGCAATCGCACCAACTCGAGGTAAATTTTAGCCATTGACTTGAAGCTGCTTGCAACAATGAGCATACGTAGGGAAGAGTGGGTAATATTGATCCCCATAAGGGAAAACAGATATAAAATGTACCTAGACTACGAATTTTATGAAATTGGTAATTTTGTTGGTAGCCTAGTCTGTTCTATATATATTTTTGTAATATGATCTCCCGGGTAGGGTCAATATGGTCCGTGGGATCATTTCTCTCTAATTGTAAGAGGAAGGCAGAATTCTCATAAAGGAGAACTCCCAAATGCTCGAAAAATTATGAGGAAGCATCGTAGAAATTTCAATATGCACTTTCATATTTCTTTCATTTTACTTTATTTTCTCTGTTATTCGATGAAAGCTATTGTTTTTTTATTTACAGCGTTAAATTATCGTTTAAAAATTGCGGTCTCGTTTGAACGTTTCTTTCTCGACGAGGCTTGACAAATTCTAG
Source organism: Netelia virgata (assembly GCA_951802705.1). NCBI lineage: Eukaryota > Metazoa > Arthropoda > Insecta > Hymenoptera > Ichneumonidae > Netelia > Netelia virgata. The sequence continues at coordinate 38,342,799 of OX637864.1, read as the reverse complement.
TCTAACATACATGGACGAGTTACATCAATATCGTGTATCGTATTACAAAGTAACGTGCAATTTCAGTTTAAGCTTAAAAACGCTAATATCAACTGGCAAAATGAGCACACAGACAAAAGGACATAATGAAATTCATCCTTTTCGCGATTAACCAAAATTGCTTTTATTTTTTAATTTTTAGAACTACTTTGTTTGAATTTTTTTTATGTAAAAAAAATATTTCAAGGCTGAAAACCTTTCAATTTTTGTATTTTTTATTTATTCTTTTTATTGTATTTTAACTTTTGCCATACAAAAGAGATCGACGTTGAAAAAATTATATTAAGCGTACGCACATTTCGGTATCGCGAAGTCGAATATTACCAAAGACAAAAAATAAATAAAATAAAATAATATAAATGAAATATATCGTTGTTAACGCATACGTCATTTTTATTCCTCGACGACGAAATTTTCGTAATGAGTTCGATCTCCGTAATAAAAATTGCGAATCACAAGAAGACGATAGTAAAGAATCAAAGAAGAGACAATGGAAATAAAAAAAGTGTGGGTACAAGATCAGAAAGAAATGAACGTCTCGTGTCTTGTGTCCGCGTTAATGAGAAATTATTTAAATTCGAAGCGTTCCCGGTAAAAAAAACTAATTAATTATAAAAACTAATTAATTAAAAGTCGTTCGTTCGATATAATTGATAAAAATTCAAATAAAAATATCAATTTTCCTTCTCATACGAAAGTTCGCTCGTCTCTAATGGTCGTTTCGCCCCCGAGTATCGAATAAATATCATAAATAAATGCAGATTAGAGGACGATAGAAGAATTCTCGAAGCGAGTGGTGGATGAGAAAAAAATGAAGAAAAAAGAAAATTAAATGGTCGGTGATAATAAATAATGAATCAATCGCTCGAAGTTCCCTAATAAGGGGTGCATTTTCGGACGATTAAGATTTTCGGACGTTATCGCTCGATCGGGCTCAGTCCCAGGACGCGGTCTGCATTAACTCTGGTACTCTGTGCCAAGGAAACGTGGCGATAAGATTTTCTCTGTCCTCGTGGTCCATTTCGAGACCTGAAACAAAATTACAAAATCTCTATACATCAATCTATAAAATGATCTATAAAAAATTAACTCCGCAATATTTCAATAAGTTCGGTACGAGGGATCCATTCCAGAAAAATGATCGACACCAAATAGTTCAAATTTCGAATAACTAGTAATCAAAGCAGGGCGGTAGAGAGAGGAGCTGTTTAAGGAGGTTTGATTTATTCGAAAGCCCCTACCTGACATTCTTTGCTTCAAATTAACATTTCTCCAAAATTATTCAACATTTTTCGACGATTTTTATTTTATTTTGTTCAGAAGGGTTTTATTGATAATTCTATATGTGGTTTTAGAGGATACTCAAATTATAAAAGTTTTGGGATTAATTCAACCTCGAAAAAAATTGGCTCGAAAAATGACGTAGTGGCGATTATTTTTTCCAATTTTTCGAATTATCTTACCCAGAAGATTACGCGCATGGCGCAAAGGACGTCCTCTTCGATTTCCCTGTACACACATCATACCGTAAACTCGAATTCCGGGCACACTGGCGTACGTAGGCTGATCATGGCTCATCGGTCCCTCTGTAAAAACCGGAAAAATAATTACCGTATAAATATTACGGATATTTCGCGATAGTTTGAAAATGTTATTTTTCTTATTATTATTTTATAATTCTTGGGCCACTAACCGAGTATGTTGGTGTCTGGACATCGGCATATAACAAGATAATGCGATTTTCCCGTTCTGACGTTCTGTAATGCCAGCAACGACCAGTCTCGAGGTGCTCTGCATTCTCGCATCTCGGCAACGGGTTCGCAAGTTTTCACCAGAGTGAGAGCCTGGAAAGAAAACGAGAATTAATAATTATTAAGAAAATAATGATGTTTCTTCTTTGCGAAGAAAATTTTAGACGATAAAAAGGAGGGAAAAAGTCATCATTTTTAATTATTCTTCTGAACGAAATATAATTCGTGCGGTTAATTCGAGCGACCTAATTTTATTACAAGTTTTTCCGAAAATCGAAATAAGTGGAATAGTTTGTTTCCGAATTTCGCGATCGCTCGTAAATTCGATTCGATTAAATTCGTATCGTATTTTGTACTTATAGTTCGCAAAGCTATGTGGCCGATCTTCGACCGATTTTTCCTTCCGCATCTTCTTCTCTTTTCTTTTTTAACATTCTTCTTCTTTCTCCCACTTCCTCGCTTCGATATGCACCAGATATCGATATAATATCGTTCGACTATCTTCGTCGTGCTTGTCCCTCGTCTATTTCCCCATACGTGTAAGCGCCTAGATTAAGCCAGTTCTTGGGCACGATAAAACGAAAAAAAAGAAGAAATAAACAAATAGGAAAAAAGCGAAATTTACAGTTCATAAAACTCGCCACGATCTTGTCCGAGTTGATCCGCAAATCTTATTTTATGGCGTAATCCTCGATTTCCGTTGATAAATGATAAAATAAAAATATCGAAATTTATTCGCTCGTTTGATATTCCACCACGGTATATATATATATATTTTCTTCGACGTTTCCACAAACTTTTTCGATCTCTTATCGCAAAATATCGGAAGTTAAACCATCCTAGTTCTTAGGGAATATCGTCGAAGATACGCGATATCGCGTTAAACGAATACAGTTATTTACTCGTCGATCCAGTCCGTAACTCGGAAATTCTCATCGGTAAAGCAACGCAAGAGACGCGTTTCCTATTCTCGTTACGTTTAAATTAGCAAAGTTTTTTAACGAGACGTCTACTAAGTCGCGCGATAAACTTATTTAGAAGTTTAACCTTCCAATCTCTATCCTTAATTTTGCTATCGCTTAGCGAACGCTTAAATTTTCATTTCGGTCAAAAACTACTTTCGATCGACAAAACCCGCGTGATATTCTAATCGTTTTAAACAAAATTTGCATTACTTTCTCGACGAGCCCCCCATCGGTTATTGAAAACGTGCGCGAATGAAAATCAATGTTTCTTCATTGTCCGCCTTTATTTAATTTCTCACTTCCTTATTTATATTTTAACGCAATATTTCTTTAATTTCTCACTTCCTTATTTATATTTTAACCCAATACTTCCACAGGATTCGTATCTTTTCCCGTATCAGCTCGTCTTTGCCGCGGTCGAACGAGATCACGCCCGAATGATTTTCCAACGGGTCTCACGATTATGTCCGTCGCACACGCGTGCGCATGCGCGATCGCGATCTTCTCGTCGTAAATAAAGAAAATAATATTTTTTCATCTTCGCTCATTCTCCTTCTCGCTCATCTTCCAGCTCGAGTCCTCTTATCGATCCTCGACCCTATATATTCGCAATCTACACACGTTAATGCATCGTCAATATATTATACCGAGTTGTTAACCTTGTTCGCTCGACTCTCCGACAAAAATTCTTCCAGCACGCATCTGCTCTCCATAACTTTACCCTTTTTTTTTTCAAATCTCCAATACCGGCATTCCTACAATTCCGCGTGATACAAATAAATAATAAAAATGAAAAACAACAAATTTCATCGTGCACGATATCCCGCGCGATCTAGGATAGTTGAACGCGTGGTACCCGAACAGCTCCGCGATGTAAGTGCGGCAATGCCACGGATCGTTGAACTTATTATACGAGTCGGGCAAGCTGGGCACACATACACACACACACGCATAAATACATAGATAGACGCGCGCGCGCCCGTTCAGAGACACGAATATACATCGCTCCAGGCGGGGGAAGAAAAGTGGGGCGTCGTCAATAAATTTATAGCTCGGTATGGAGATTGTTAAGTACTCGAGTTATCTTCAATCTCTAAACGCGTCGTGCACGTGTCCTGCGTGTCTTTTCTCACAGGGAAAATCGACGAGTTCAGGAGAGTTGGGAAACGACGGTAACCCGTAATTGCCGTAACGAAGACTCGATTTAACCCACCAGGTGTGGTTGACTAATATGTATACCCTTTATATACTTATGTATATAAAGGGTAGGCCGTTTATCCTGGACACCTGGAATATCGCAGAAATTAAATCCCGGAGAAAAAAATTGTTTCTTGTAAAAAGTTTGACAAGTCACGGAGGGACCGATGGACTCGATTTAACCCACCAGGTGTGGTTGGTTAATATGTATACCCTTTATATACGTATGTATATAAAGGGTGGGCCGTTTATCCTGGACACCTGGAATATCTCAGAAATTAAATCCCGGAAAAAAAAATTGTTTCATGTGAAAAGTTTGACAAGTCACGGAGGGACCGACGAAGTAGTCATATCCGCTTTCGATTAGCATTATGGTTTCAAGATCATTTCAAGGTCAACTTGTTGTTTTTTTCTTTTTTCAAATGGAAACATATTTTTCATTACAGATTCTTAATTTACGAGTTAAAACAAATATGTCACTGAGAATCGGTAAACCTGCGCTGTAGATGTAGATTTCGAGCTGCGTTCCCGATTCGCGATTTCAAAATCACAGTCTTGAGTCGGCCGTGGATCGAGATTGAGGATTATTGGTAGTAATTGCAAAGCCCTCGATGATCGAGATAAAAATGCGAATATACGAAATTAAGGATCGGATTAGATCGACGTTTGCGACATAAACCGGGCTCGAAGGGATGAACGCGCCCTAGCTATAAAGGTACTGACCTTAGTTCGCGGATCGGTGACCAATTCCGTCGTATGAAGATCGTCGCTGTCGAGGGACGCGCTGCAAGGATCTCTGTAACGGCCCGGGCAAGCGCACAGAGGTTGCGTAAAGTTTAATCTGACGTAAACAGCGTTGCACACTTGTTGAACCGCACACTCTGGCAGTAGATATATATGCTGATTGTGAGGATAGTAGTGATACTTCGTTGGCTTTGCTAAAGCGGCGCTCGCACCCTCGGGCAATCTCACACCGGTCTGAAACGCACAAAATTCATTCGATTAGCCGATAATTTATACGATTTTCGTTTAGGTAAACTCGATCGATCGATCGATCGAACCTTTTAATCGAAGAAACTATGTCTTTACGAGGTTATGAAATTGATGAAAAATGTAAGGGTGCTCGAACGGACATGAAGATTGTGCGAAAATTGGGCAGATCTTGTCGCGATCTGCTCGTTACACACGCACCTTTTTCTTTCACGTCGTGATTATAACGCGGAACAAAAGAAAATTCTTTCGTCGAGTCAAAGTGACACTGCGTCTTTGTTTTTTTTTTGTAGTACGTTCTAGCGTTCCTTATTCATTGCGCGTACGTATCTGATTGGACAAAATTGCGGCTCGGCCTCGCGTCGAGCGATAATCGCGTTTGTCCATCTTCGCGACCGGTGCTCGTCTTCCAATCTTCTCAAACGTGAGACCCTTTCGCGCTTAATTTCCATTTCATATTTTCCGCGATATTTTTCCCACGTAATGTCTGTTACAACCTCGTTGCATCCTAATATCTTCCCTCGAGAATCTCTTTACAGTGGTTTACAGTGCGCGAAACCTCGTCTCTTCGTTTCGCGTTAAACTCGATGATGCGTTACCTAGAAGTCTATTATTTAGACGTTAAAGCTTATCATCGAGAACTCGAACTATCGCGGTAGATACACTTTGTTTCTCTGGTTTTTATTGTTTTAATTTTTATTTTTAAAGCCCGGTTTGTAGGCTGGCGGTAAATTGAAGAAAATTGACGAAGGAACGAGACGACTCTGGGACAGTCGGAGAAGAGGAAATAGTAAAAGTTCGTGCAACGACCGTGAGACGAGTCTCGATACTTTGTCGATATACTTCGATAGAGCCGTTGTCATCGTTACGCATCGTCGATGCACCGAAGCCAATGCCTTTACTCGGTTATGTCGTCGTTTCGTGAAGCTCGTCAATCAACTCGTTCGATCACTCGTATTTGCGCAAAGAATGCAATATCGAGTGGCGAAGTCGACCCCGTTATCGCTCACAGCCCAAGCGACTTTGTACAGGACCATTCAAAATACTTTTGCCGTACGACGGTAACGTTTCGTCACTCGAACGATCGATATCAAACCTTTTTTTAAGAAAATATGTGGCTGATAAATTACTGATTAATCATTATTATTTTTATCTTTGACAGTGACGACGTGTGTGAGTAAAATGAGCAAATGAAACGTGGCACGTTCAACGGTTTCCAGATGAAAATAAAAATGCAGGCGTATCGTGAAAAATGAGATGCGGGGAATTACAAGTTTGAAGAGAATTGTAGTTTCAGAGGTAAAGATACGCATTAGCAAATGATAATATTGTTTTGGTTTTACGAATGAAGATATTGTAAAATGTGGTCCCTCGATTCTGAATGACGGCGTACCGAATAATAATTACGTCACGGTGAGACGACTCCGGAGACGAGACGCACTCGGTAATGGACGGTATCGCGGTGCATCATTGTCACGCTCTTGGCTTCGCTTTGCAAAATCCGTTACTGTTAACGCCGCGAATAGTCAACGGATGGAACGCGGATTTATCCATCGTCGTAAACTTATATATATATATATTTACATGGTATGTTATTACGTCTGCATTCTTGAGACAACCCTCTTTGATCATCGTCCCCAAGCGGCTTTTTCAAATCTTTGCCTCTGCCGTACACTAACGACGATCAAAGCGGGACGCTCGCTAAAGTTCGTATCGAGTAAACCCAGAAATAATTCAGCAGGAGCTGTCAATTTAATTGTAATATATCTAGCGATATTTTTCATGCCGAAACATTGCGAGGAAATAGAGAAATATTGGAAATTCGATTTTTTCAATCAGATAATTTTCGTAGGTCACGAAAATTCTTGTCAAAAGTCTTTTGGGAAAATTATCGAAGTTGCGATTTGTAGTAATCCGGTGAATTTACATCATTTCTAGTTTTTCATTTTTTTAAAAATACCTTCGATCCCCAGTTAAAAACTTGATACTTAATTTTATTTTTTTGCGGTTTTCGACCATAATTTTTTTTAGGTATCGCGACAAATAATCCGATATTCTTTTTCACCGCCGAATTTCCTATCAAACATGAACAAATTTAACTTGAAACGACCCCCTGCGAATCCTACTCTCAAAAATTTGGACTCAGAAACGCATTTTTTCCGTGTTATGCTAATTTTCTAACTTTGTTTTTTTTCTCATGTCATACTTCTTTTCGACTATGGCTTTTAATGGAGAACTAGTTAGGATCTCTGACTTCTGACATCTGACTTTCCCTTTTTTTATTTTAGAAGTAACTTCTAAATTCTTCCAAGTTAATGTCAGCGAGACTTTGATTACATTCAAGCAACCTATCAACATTGTTCGGCTCTTCTTTATTTTGTTTTTCATCGATCGCTTTTCGAATGATACCCTTTAGAATCTATTTTCGAAAAAAATATGCCCTTTTGGCGGGCATACAAAGAATCCGGATCGAAGAATCCAATTTTCGAAATCTCCGCCACAGCTAAAAAAATATCCTGACGAGTCTTGTCTCATTTTTTAAATTTCAGCAAGCGCGTTCACAAGTTCAGTGGCTAATTATTTCCCGTCGGACGATTCTAAACGAAGATAAAATTCTCTGAAATGTCCATTTTTCGGCTTTTCAGTAAACCCGTCAAAGTGGCGGTATGTTTTATTTCAGTAAAATTAAGTTGCTCGTGTTACCACGAGTCCCACTAAATATTATAATGCAAAGGGTTCATTCCTAAACCCTCAGAACCACGTACGTACGATCAGAAATTTCCCATAAAAAGAAAAACAAATTTCCTTTCCAGATACCATCAAGATTACGTCTCCTTCGTGTCTCCAAATTACTTTTCATTAAAAAATTGTCGGAAGCCATAATATCACAGATAAACCTTTATAGACGGAAAAAGGCCCACGTAGAGAGTCCCTTGAGAAGGCCGATGACACTCAAAGCTGAAGGTTTCTCACGACCTTGTGCACACTTGATGTTGCGGTGTACATAGACATATATATCATAGAGTGATGACCTCCTACCGGTTTTGTTCTTGCACGCGGTTCAACTCCGTCGATTTTCATTCTCACTTTGTGTTATGACTCTTCGCATATACTGTATTATTATATGTATATATATATATATATATATACAGTGCAACGTGTATTCTCATATGCCCTTTGGAGCAAGTGCGGCACGCACGAATCTTCTCGTCCACTGCGGTCACGCACTCGCGTAATTTTTCTAATATAGCTTTTCTGCTTCTCTCTCCCTCTCCCTCGCTCTCTCGCCCTTTCTCTCTCATCCCCCGATGCGTGCGTGTTTTTATACGCACACGCGATATTACTTTTACGACCTTCCGCCGGAGACATTTTTCAAAGGTATACATTAAAAATTTCATTTACTTTCTTTCTTTTCGTTGAAACCAATGTTCTATCCACTTCAGCGATAAAAATGCCGAGATAACGAAGTACGAGCAAAACGAATGGAACACGAACGATAGGTAAGACCGATCAGATTCGTTGAAGAACGTGGTCGATCAATTCTATATCGCTGTTATCGAGTAGCACCAACGGAGAATAGAAGGAGACGAGATAAAGAGAAAAAATATCCTCCGAGGGGCAATAGGGGGGGAGTACTTCCTGGAACGTGAAGTTATGCCACGTTTCCACTCCTACCTTCGTTACTTCTGTCTCTCTTCCTCGGGGAACCTTCATGCAAGCGTATGCTCGGTAATTGCACTGGAAGATGCATCGAGAGAAATCCTCTTCGATTTTTACTTCATCGGACTATCTTTCACTCTCGTCGAAACATCGAGAGAGAGAGAGAGAGAGAGAGAGAGAGAGAGAGAAATCGTGAGATGTAAAGTCGGTGGAGAAATATATAGCCATATCTTGTGCATTGTGCAGCTCCCTTAATCTACTCAATGATATAGCGAAGTCAGACGTGGAAGTGGAAAAAGACTTCCCAATACTCGTAATGCGATCTCGGGAAGGAACATGGTCGACGGACCCAGCGTGCACCGCCGGGTCGTCGAACGTGTATATGGGGCGTTCCAAATTAAATCGACATTATTGTCGAGACTCAAACTCTTGGATTTTCCTCTTCGTTAGTCGCTGAAACTATCCACCAATTTTCTTTTGTTTAAAGATTTATTGTTTTCAAATTTTGGCAAAATCGATTTATTCTTTGATTTAGCGCAGTTTTGTTTTCCATGTTATTTCTGAATCGAATGAAATCCAGCCTCTTATAAAGCACGCGTGATTTCTTTAGGTCGTTAAAACCATGAAAAGAAAATATTGGAGTGAAAATCCCCGAGGACTCGATCATTCGGACTAGAATTCCCGGTGTATTCTTCACCTGTTTTCTTTCCTTTCCTCGTATTTTATTCATGCCGCACTCTCGATCTTCTTCCTCTCGATTTACTTCGTGGTTTAGAACCACCAGTCTCATCTGCTCACGGTAATAACGATTCAGTGATTTGCACTCATTGCAAATTCACATTTGATATTCACCTCCTGCACATTTTCCTTGCAAAAACGCATAAACTATGGTGAAAAGTGGTCGGATTAGGTTCGTACTTAAAACTATCGTAAATTTTCAGTCGCAGTTTGGGTCATTCGGCGAATTTATCCAGAACGATCTTTCATCCTCTTTCTTCGTCGCGTTATTGCAATCTAAACGTATTATATTATAAACGTTGATATTATTTTTAAATTGACAGAAACGAAATTTCTTTCGTTAAATATTCAGCTCGCTATAAGATTTGGTCACTTCGCGTTGCGGTGGTCGAGAATACGTTCTCGTCTCCTCTACGGGAAGGAGAATAACGAGTGAGAGAGAAAGAGATGAAGATAGGAAGCAGAGCTTTTTCTAAAGAGACCAAAGAAAACCGAACGACCGGCCGACCGCAGCAATCGTTAAACGAACTTTTCTCTCTCTCTCTCTCTCACTCTTTCGCCTGTTTTGCAGCTGTTCAACAGGTAGTATATACTTATAGCTGGCAGTAAGCATTTGCCTCCTACTGCGACTACTGCAAGCCAATAGTTAGGTAGCATAAGTGCATAGAGCTCCTTCTATAGAGAACGTTCTTTCTTTTTCTATCTCTTTCTCTTTCTCCCTCGAATAGCTTATGGCCAGAGAAAATCGTGACCGTCAGCGATTACTCGAGAAATTCAATGCCGATCTTCATAGTCGAGGGTCGCCCTGGTCGGTCTTTGATGTCAAAAGACTCGCGCCAATATTACAAGCCCCGCGAGCGTGTGAGAGTTCTCGAAACGCTTCTTTCTCCATTTTTCTCATCGTAGCCCCCCGTCGTCGTTGTCGTCGTAGCCAGCCAAGTAATGTTTCAGCGATAAACGCTCGAACGATTTAGCGAGACGAAATAAAAGTTCATCCGACTCCCTGTCATTAGAGTCTTTAACATCGCGACGAAATGACAAACCGAGGGAACGACAGACACCATTTTCCAGCGAATTTTCCCTACATAAAAAATCGATTCTCGTTGAATCCATCGCGCGTGAAATTATCACAATTATTTTTGAAAAAATGTATTTATTTTCTTTGCCGCGAAATACTTTGATTTCTTGGGACACTTTTTTCGTGACGAAATTGTTTATCATCGTACACTCGGATCCTCCCAAGGTCTCGTCACGATTTTGACGAAACTTTTTAGAATTTCTCTTTTTTGGTTATAAAAAAGAAAATATAAGAAGGAAAATGAATTTCCATTGGAAGAAACCGTAAAATTGTCGAATTTAACGCGAACCGTCGATTTGAGCGATACGCATTTTTCGATATAAATCCAATAAATTTATTACGCTACTCACCTTCACCGATACGGGACATAACGTGGTTAAGGGATTTTTTAGATTTTTAGATTATCCGCTATCGCGATGGAAAGAAATATATTACGGAGGTCAAGATCGAATTATCAGCGGAGAATCTCGCGCTTGTTTCGTTTCTACGTGACATTCTAATATAATACTTTTCGTTTCTGACAACGACGATGTTGCTGAAAACGTAGTCGCGGTTACCGCGAGTTCGGAGAGATCTCTCTCGATTTCCCGTCCGCAAGGAGACGAGATGCAACTGTATTATCTCGGAACAGAAGAATATGAAAGAAGACGGAAACGGAAAGTTTCTCGCGCGGTGAATTCTCGCTTCAATCTCGACGACGAGTACTCCTTCGCGAATCATAAATTATACGGTCGGTTTCCCTCTCCCCCGAATTATAAAGGCAAATTAAGGTAATTAAATCGAGTCTTTTATTATCATCGTAACATTAAATTTTATCGGCTTTTTTTTCGACTAACGAAGAATAAAACAAAATAATGATTGCGCCTTTGAAAATAAAAATTCCGATTTTTCCGTATCCGTGGTGTCATCTTCGTATCGTTAAATCCACGATCAACAATAATATTGATACTTCCTTAATTAACATTCGATGAAAAATACGTTTTTTTTCTCGTGGATTAAAAAATTTCGTAATTACCATCGTTAAAAATATCACTTTTCGTTCGTATACCTATAGTTCTGACAGAAACTACATACCTATATAAAAGGGAATAAAGAGCAGCGGTTCTTTACTTTTTTAATGTACATCGTACGTTGGATTAAAAATACGAAACTTATATGAAAACGATCGCGTCTCTAACCTCTTACAGCATAATTATCTCATAAATGCTCGCACCGTCTTTCTCCGTCGCGATCATAAATAATTCGAAGAGTACTCCAACGTTCCCTCATCCCTCCAGCACGTAACTATGGTATATACCATCGTCGTGTTGTACACCGCATGGTTAACCTGTAATTTGCACACCGGTAACAAATTTCTCTCTCTCTCTTTCTCTCTCTCTTTCTCTTTCTCTCTCTCTCTCTCTCTCTCTCTCTCTTACTCTGTCTCGTTGCTTTGCGAGATCTCGTTTCCTACCTCGTTCGTGCACTCTCATCCCTCTGACCCCCCCTCACTTTTTCGCTATTCCGCATCGAGTGCTTTCGATGCCATTCCGGATTTCCGTTATTGAAGATTCTATTTCCTTCTCTGGAATCACGAGAAAACGTGATGCACATCCGATATCTCGTTTTTTTATCGGAACATTTGCGATGCTCCTTTTTTACTTCGTGGCACGCTGACCTTTAGCCTCGCTCTCTTTGGCTCGCAACGAGTGAAATCGTTCGATTTTCACTCCGCGTTCGAAGACGATCTCCCACCACTATTCGCGTTCTAAATAATTCTTTCGATATCCGGCTTTGTGTTTAGTATACAATTTTTATTTTATTCGATCTTTTACCAACCTATATTCTTTCTATAGACGTCTCACGAGGAAACAGAAGAAAACGTATTCGGAAATTTATTAAAGTTTGTGTATTTACGGTTGAAACGTATGTTTTATTGCAATTAAAAGAGAAAACTACTCGTTTTATGCGGAAAAAAATACTGAAAACACTGAAACGGAAATTGATGTAACGATTTACTTTTTTGAATGTCGTATTTCTTCGTTCGATCTAGTAGTATCGGCAATTTATTCGACACTTGTTGTTTACCGAAGATTGTACCAACGAATCGTCGATGAAACGCTTTTGATTTTCAGAATGCAGAAATAAATTAAACCTTCAAATCTGCCGTGAAACTTGTTATACAAATTTTCCATATCGAAACGAATTTTCCATCGAAATTTTCCATATCCTTGAAACGAATCTTTGTATTTGAAATACATTCTAACCAAGTTCAGACCTTTAAACCGTACAGTTAGATAAATTCCGACGAAAATTCGACGATTTTTCATAAATATCGAGATTTTTATTAAAACAAAATTAAAAAATCGGTTCGTTGAATTCACATACGTACTGATTTTTTTTTTCAAACTGTTTTTTACAGCTTTTTTTAAGAAATTTATGTATACATAGTTTCTCAAAATATCGTTTAATAGGAGGAAAGGATTATAATTCATTTGCAGTAAATCACGTTGCCACGCGTTGTTGTGGTCGAAAACGAGCCCACGTTCATTTTAACTTAGCTTTCTCTCTCTCTCTCTCATTTCCCCCCTCCTTCTCTCATCCCTCTACATAAACAGATCGAGAATTTATGCCGTTGGTGTTTGAACCGCAAGCGTTTTTTCTCTCTTAAAACATCGGCACGGTACGCTCGTAACGAATAAAGCTCGAACTAATGACTAGTGTAATCTAAATTACCGCGTCGCTTTACGACGCGTTGTATTACGCGCGTATACAAATGTTCATTACGATACTATGTATACACGTATTCCTTTAATTTTCTCGCACAGCGCCAAACTAATCAAGAAACGAGAGGCACGAAAAACAAAAAAGATCTCAAATCACTCATACTCTCTACATACATGTCCAATGTAGAAATTCTGCCCGTACCTTAAGCCCGTTAATCTTTGGCTCACGATGCGACGAAGAGAGAGAGAGAGAGAGAGAGACGACCGTGACTGTTGATTGCAATAATCATATATATATAATATCACGTCGTAGAAGAAATATGTAGGTTTCTGGAATATTTCTTTGATGTATCAGGTAATAAGAAATTTATATATATATACACACATTTATATATATATATATATATATATATATATATATATATATATATATACATAAATCTTTTATTATCTACAGGCATACACAAATTGCCTAGAAATTTTTCTCCCCTTTCTTTTTTATCATTTTATTTGCGACTCCTCTTTGTCAGCCGAATCACGTGAGTGAGATTGGCTGCGGTCGTGATGAAACGGTTTCGCATCTCGCGATCATTACCGATCCGCGCCAAATCGACATTTGCGGTAAAACATGCATAAGTCCTCGTTTAGAGGGTCGAATTATTGCGAGAGGTACGAGATAAAAGAGAGAGAGAGAAACAAAAACAACTATTCGTCACTCGCGGACCGCGAAAAGAGAATTTGTTTTATCCGAATAAATGTTTTTCATTTTGTTTGATTTTTGTTGTATCGTCGAATAGAAATATAGGCGGTTAAACAAAAGTTTTCTTCTTTTAAATAATGAACGATCAATACGAAGAGCCGAGAACCCGATTCGTAAAGTGACCGGAATGAGCCCGCCGAGGAGCATACACATAATTCACGGTGACGGTCGCGCCGGATGTCGAGAGATCAGCTAACCGCGACCGATCCGGCCCCGCGAACTCGGTGACACAGAAACGACTATATATACGTTACACGTTCTCTCCTATCGGTCGTTTCCATGCTTTTGCGTTACCGTCCTTCCTTATTATCACGATTTCGGTCGAAGCTTATCGATTATCGACGAGATATTTTTCACGTCGAAATATTCCGAGTTATCCTTTATCATATTTTTGTCTTTATGAATTTTGCTTTTCTTGAAGTCAATAATTCTTTTTATTGTAACGATAACCAAGTTGACTTATCGGGATTATAACTTCAGGAATACTTGCCCAATGAGCGAGATTCTCACAATTTGTAAAATCAAAAATTCCATAATTATCGAGTTGTTTTTTCTTATTTTTTAATTCTACACTGCGAACCCGATAAGCCCGGTCTTCGTTAGTCGTGGGTTCGATAAAAATTCTCATAGATCATTTTGCCTCCCAGCTAATCGCTCGTCGTGGGAACGGATAGGGCCGAGAGAAAGAGAGAGAAAGAGAGAGAGAGAGAGAGATAGGAAGGATCTATTTCGATCGGTATGTCCATGATGCCTACGAGAAAACGTTTCAATCTACAAAGAAGCGGCAATGTAGAAAGTCACGTTGTACCGTTGTTCGTAATGTACAACGGCACAAGAGCGTACTGACGCCCGCGCATGCGCCCGTAAGTAGCTTCCTCTTTCGCGCGCTTCCTCACCTTCGTCTCGCGCGTTTTTTTATCATCCACGAAACTGTATCGACAGAATAAAGATTAGAAAAAACAAAATTAGAAGAACGAAACAATAGGAGAAAGAGAGGAGAAAGCGATCGATGTCGAGAGAGAAATGCACGACCGACGTCGACTTGAACAAGTTATAATTTGTCTCGGTCTTTCGAGACAAATGATCGATAAAAAGAAAATTATCTTTAAATCTTACTATCGGGCGGACCAAAAAGTAATTGCGTTTTCGATCTCTACATCTACGCTTAATATTATTCGTCGTAAATCCTACGACGAAACTCGTTAACCGAAATCTTCATTAATTTCGCATAATTTTTTTCTCGCTAGTCTTATTTTTTAATAGCAGTAAGCAATTTGAAATAAAACAAAAAGACAATTTAACCGTTTTTAAAAACGGAGTTTCGGACGAGACATAAAAAGGCGCAAAAGAATTTTTCAACGAGATGTATTACCGTTCTTGTCATTCGCTCCTCTTCCTCCCTCCGGTTCGTACAACGGTTATTTTTTACTTGTCTTCGTTCCTCTTGCTCTAGTTTTTCATTTCTCGAAGCGTTTCTCGCATTCCTCGAGGCTCAAATTTTTGCCCCCGTCATCACATTGTGCGGGAGATAATCGAGCACGTACGAAATTCGTGCCACGATGTTAATCCCAACAGCGGAAATTATAATACATACACAAATACAGACACGCATGCACGGTCGAACGTGAAAGTAGCGAAGAAGAAGAAGAAAAAATGAAAAGAATAACAATGTTAGGCGTGACGAGAAAAAAGAACCGCGCGAACCCGCGAAATATATTCATATTTATTCATTTCTGGTTTAATTTCTTTTTTTTTCTCCCATCTTTCTCAACCGTCCGTAAATTTCGCACGTAGTGAGTTTAATCGAGCCGCGGGCATGAATTAATTGAACGAAGCCGTAACAATAATTAATGCAATGAACAATTAATTACGACGTTTACGTGAGACGTCGCGTGGATTCGGACCGTGCGCGCGATTCTCCCGCAAGAGGCCGCCACAGTCGCTAACGCGTATCGTTTAAATCACCCGTTTCACGAAAAGAATTAAATCGGTTAATCATGCTCCCCTCGAACGAACTCACTAGTACAAGATAATTAGACTTGAAAATGACAAAACGGATGGGCAAGTTTTTTCATTATTATTTTTTATTATTATTAGTATAATATATATAATTAAATAATTAATAATAATTAATTATGAATTAATTATTATTATTGTTATTTAAAAATTATAACAAAACGTCATACGTTCATGCATCATTATAATATGCATTATAAGATGCGTTATTATTATTATTATATATATATAATTCAATAATTAATAACAAATTAATAATAATAATAGTAAACTTATAATATTTTTAGGTTATCCTGCATTGTTGGATGCCAATTGCGTTTGGATTCCTTGCAATTATAATGAACAAAGACAACTTTGACGCTTTCTATCTCGGGTAATATCCGAGTTATCGCAAAATCAGTTATATAAAAATTGTTGGAAATTGAGTCCTCTGCAAGTTTTATTTAAAACGAAATTTGATAAAATCGAAAGAGCCGCTATAATTCACAATAAACTATTGTAAACATGAATTAGTCCCACTTCTTTTGTCGCAACGTTTTTTCTTACACAGATATCGAAAAAATCTTCGAACAAAAGTGATAGAAAATATTTTTTCCTACAAAACTAAAAAAGAAAAACGAAAATCCAACCAGTAGGAGCCGAGATATCGACGATTATCTTTTTTTCAGTTTTTTCAACATGTGGGAGGAGGGAAAAGGAAATTTTGTTGGATTCCGGCGAATTTACGCATCTCTAATGACCCTCTACTTGTCCTAAAAAATGTGGCTTGTCCATCCGTTTTATAGATATTTGTCACTTTTTTATCTAACTATCTTGTACTCGCGTGTGATTTCTGGACTCCGAGCTCGTAACCTCAGCGAACCGAAATGCGGGCAAATATAAAAGGATGGTAAACGGGAGAAAAAAAAGCACGACGATTTGTGTTCGAAATTGTTTCTTCGCGTTCCACCATCGTCGACGATAGCTTTTTTTATCGAGTTTGAAAATCATCGGGAAACGGGCGAAGGTGGGAGCGGTATGAGAGAAAAGAAATATGAACAAGTGTACGAGGGAATAGCAAAAAAAAGCCTTTGGTAAAGTAATTATCGAGTAATTATATCGTCCATCTAGGACGAGAACTTTTTCAAGCATCGTGATAAACCGTTACTGTTATTCAAATACCTACCATAGGTAAGTACTCTCCGCAAAGGTTTAGCGACGTTCGTTTTTTTTCTTTTTTAACTTTTTCTCTTTGACCTCCGGTCTCCTGCCTGCTATTAAAAAAAAACCGTTTAGTCGAGCACCGTAGGTCGCGAACGCTGTACGAAAGATAAAAGTCCCGGAACTGTGGGGTAAGCTGGACCAGTGCCGTGATAAATTAATTATGTTATTTAGAAGACGAAGTACGTAGTCAAAAAAAGGACCAAGAATTTTTTTTAACGAGTGTTATAGCACTACTATATTCTTCACGAAAGAATAAATCGTCCCGTAAATTCAGTACAAAATATTTAATTTTTTATTTTGAGAATTTTTCAAAATTCGTTCTCACGATAATTATTTATAGAACGACCGACCACAAACAAAAATATGCCTTAATCGTACACCCGTTGATCAACCTCAGATAATACGCAACGTTAGTAAACTTGGAAAGTTTGTAGAAGAAAATTGTTCAAAGGCTGGTCCATGTTGCCCCACTATTTCATCAAGGAGTCTATATAAATCTCGGTAAGAGTTGAGCGAACGAATGAGTAATCCGGCAATGTAACGACCAACCCAGGGCTCGTTTGCAAAACTCGAAGCGCCGAGTTTTGTTTATCACGGTTAGATTGTACTACGCTCTCGTCCCGGTCTCTCAGTCCCAGGCTTGGCCATCAGATAATTACCGACACGTGCATTTCTCATCCAGATTTTGATCTTGCAACTGGACGAAAGAGAGAGAGAGAGAGAGAGAGAGATACGTTGAGAGACGAAGAAACGCTCCTGTCGTACGTTTTCGAGTCATCTCGCAGTAGTACAAACTCCCCATCTCTTCCGGATGAGAGAGAGAGAGAGAGAGAGAGAGAGAGAGAGAGAGAGAGAGAGAGAGAGAGAGAGAGAAGGAGAGAAGAGAGAGGCTTTCATACCGTTATCCCGTGAGTAACGTATCCACATCGCACGTCCTTCTATTATCCTTAACCAGCATGCGCGAGAGCGGCGAAAGGATGAAAAAGAAAAAAGAAAAAAAAAAGATAGAAAGAAAAAAGAATTTAAGAAACAGTAGCATCGTTGTCGGCACTCTCTTTTCGCATCTCGTCTCTCTCTCTCTTTCTCTCTCTCTTTGGTAACAATACTCTCACCCACCGACCGACTCGTTTTCCTGGGAAAGTGAATTAAACACTCTAAAGTCTCTCCGCGTTCGTAAAAGAATAAAGAGAAAAAAAAGAGAAAGAGATAAATAAATAGATGGAGAAGCACGAGCAGGGCGTTTTACAATTTCCATAATAAATGAATACCAGCTCATTGAAACCAAACCCACGCTTCGTTAAACGTTTCGTTCTTCGTTGTTTTAATCTTCCTTCGATCGAGCTCTTCTTGACTAATTTAAATTGAACGAGTAGATACGATTAATTGATCCAATTCGCGATTAAACTCTCCTTTTCCACTTCATCGCCTATACATTCAAACACACGTACATATATATATATATATTTACGTTCCCTTCAAGATTGTTTTTTTTTTCTCAAGAAAAGCAATAGACGAGTTCTCTTGAGCCGATCCTCCCGGTACGTATAAACTCACTCGAGCCTGAGAGCATCGTTACACTAATCACTTGTCCGTCGTCGTTCCTCTCCTTCTTCCCATCTCTTTCTCTCGCGAACTGGATAAATTAAATACATATTTTCCCCTCAAGAGGAAAAGCGCTTTTACGTACGTCTCTTAGATCACTCCTATATATATATATATATATATATATATATATATATATATATATAGGTATATACAATTTTCGAACCAACTTGCACGAGTTTGCAAATGCCTGTCACGAGCTGTATAATTATGTAAATTTTGCAAAATTTGCCACGTCGAAGATGAATAAATCTGTAATGGTGCCTGTACCGGCGTGAGGAAAGACGAATACAGACATATATATATCGCGTTTCATCGTTGATATATATAGAGAGATAGATAGATAGATGGATAGATATGTAAAAATATTGAAGACACACAAGATAGAAATGGCGTGCCAGAGAGGATACGATGGACTCTCAGGGAAAGCCTTGAGTAGCTCGCCCTGACTTCGGTATCAAATATGCACGTGTACGCGCGTACTTACCGAGGTAAAACGCTGGGCATTTTCGTGGAATAGACGATACTATCTCCAATGTATATCAGAGGAGATAAATTCTTCTTGCAGCATCATTTTCAAGCCTGATACAGAGATGATCGTCTCGAAGACTCGTATCCTGTCTGTCTTTCACAGATCGCTCTTTTCCATCTTTCTCTCTCTCTCTCTCTCTCTCTCTTTCATCTCAATCTTTCGTGTGTTCACCTGCGTCTTTTCTCGGCCTTCTCTCCATCCTCGCGCGTCCTCGTAATGTAATGTATATTCTCGAGGGTGGGGGTACAAAAAGACGATCGGGGTATGTTTTACATGGTGTGCGGTGATGCTGGCGAGATTGTCGGAGATGTAGGAAGCTCGGTGAGCGAGGGAGGGAGAAAATGAATTTATTTATTTATTTATTTCTCTTCTTTTCCCTGTTTCATTCACCTAGCTTTGCGTTCATTTGCATATATATATATATATATATATATATATATTCTTGTATGAAAATAGCGGAAAAGTTTTGTGGCCGTGCGTAATATTATCATAGGTACAGATGAAGCTCGACTCCGGACGAAGAAAATTTATGTACATGTCGACGAACGAAGAAGAGCTACCAGGGAGCTAAAAAGTCGATAAAACGTCTGCTACCAAGGCGAGTCATTCGCATCGCTTTCTACCTCGCAACGTGCCTTGAAACACTTTCCGTTGGATAACGAGAGAAAAAGGACGGGGGAAATTGCTCCGAAGATTTTCTCCTTGTCGACGATGACGTTGGCACCGAGCGATTGAGACTTTATTTTCCTATCTCTTTCTTTTTTACAGAAAAAGCCCCTTCCGTACGGGAAGCTGGTATTACGCGAGCGGTAATTTGATTGAATTTTTTGATGGTAGGAAATTGATCACAAAGCCATAAATTTGAATCACTCAGATGCCTTCCGCGTTCTGTTTGCTCCGAGTTCGGAAAAATCTGGATTGGATGGACGTGATTTATTGTCATTTACGTTAAAAAAAAAAATTTGTTAAGAAAACTTCTCCGCGGGCACAATAAAACTGACGTTTCTTTGACGTATGGACTCTGACGAGACATATCCGTCGGCTCGTAAATACGAAATTTACGATTGTCGACAATCACTCGACTCTTTTTCTCTCCTCGTTCCTACCGACGCGTATCCATTGATTGTTGTAACGATCTTTGCATAGTTTGAATTACGAGCTAGTTTAGAAAATCGTCGATTTCGAAATCTTAAAAATTTTCAAGCTAAGTATCAGAATCTCCAAAAATTGGGATAAACTAGTTTCATTTCAAGTAACTGCGAAACATGGCAATTTTATCGATTTCATTATTTATTTTTTACATTCGTTCCCAAATTCGTCAATAATCGCTTTAATCTTCGTTCATAATCAATAATCAATTATGAAGTGTGCGGAGGGGATCGTATAGAAAAAACAAAATCTTCCAAAAAATGTGTATCGCGAATAGAACCATTTTAATAAATATTCAACTGGAAGTACTCGCGCAATCAATCGTGTAGAGAAATTACACGTTAAACACATTTTCAAAAATATTGATTAATAAATAAACCTGTTTTTTCGGTTTGTTACATTTAACTGGAAGTAGGTGCATATGAAATATATATATGCAATATAATATGTTAATAAACTAGACGGTATCCGGATTGCCCCTATTTGCTCAAGTCCTAGAGAACACCACTAACGGCACGGACTCATACCAACGGTTAAATCAGGTCACATCCTGTGCGAGCCTTCTCTTTAATATCTCGACGAATGTGTACAGAGACGAGAAAGTAAGCAAAGTGAGTAAATGCGTGGGGTTCTCCTCTCGAGCACACTAAGAAAAAGATCTTGCAACGATGTGGGTTCGATCTACCTCCGAGAGCGTGCGTCGGGTTTGTCGTGGTAGTAGCGACGGTAACTCGGCAGAAATGGTAGCAGTTGGGCTCGACGAGATGGTACTTCCGGCACGATTAGGATCGTTCCGAGCGAGCACCGCGTCAACTTTTCACACGCTCTTTCCTTCATCCTCTCTCGATGCGAACGAGAGGACGATGAAGAGCGCGGACTAGAAGAAACCTGCCGGGACGACCGAGGCAGATGAGCGATCTCTATAATTGTCGCTATTAGCCTTCCTCCCGGATCTTTCGAATCGGATGTAAAATCGTGCGACTTATTACAGAAACGGTGAATTATTTTTCAACAGAAATTTTAATCGACGGACCAATATTTTTAACGACGAGAATATTCATTTATATTAATTAATTGATTAAATATCCGTATTTCGGACTTTCGACGATAAAAATAATGTTTGATTATAAAATATATCGTATTGTATCGATCTTCTTGAAACTTCGATAATTGAATGGCCCTAAAATATATCCTGGGACGTTGGTGCGAGATTATTTAATTGGCATGGAAGAAGGGGTTCGAGTAATTTTGCAACCAACGTGGTTCAGTTAATAAAAGTCGTTGATTGCTCGTCGAAGCTCGTGAATGTACTCGGAATCAAATTAGAACGCTTCTAGTACCGGGTATGCTCGTGGCATCCGAGTTATAGCCCAATGAATTAATCATGCGTCAGAGCAACGTCGAGAAAATGTAGAATACATCGTTCCTCGCTGCACGCTGTATTTCCTGCAGCCTTTCGAAGCTTCAGCCATGTAAACATCAAAATTTATCGTTCCCTCGAGCATCGAGCTAGATATTTATTTTTAATTTTCAATATTAACATCTTTACTTAAAATTGTCTGAAAATTCAACCGAAGAGTCAAGATTGACGACAAAAATTAATTTTTCACTTTTGTCGGTCACTTTCAATTTCGTCTAATATTTTTTGAAAATTTTCATCATTTGAACAAATTTTATGATAACAAAAAATCTTTTATTTTAACCTTTCTAGCTTCTTTTTTTCTATCAACTTCTGACCCTATGGTTCATTTTTATCTTCCTCTACCATTATACAATTTTTCTTTTTTGCTATTTTTCTCCCGTTACCCGTTCGGTTTTCCGATACGCCCGGTTTAACTTGTATCGGATTTCAACGGTTCTCAGTATTAAATAATGTATGCGACTTGAACCTTTGCTGTCCTTGAAGTACTTGCGCGAGCTACAATTCGATATCAAAGCGAAATTTCCAAAAACTCGAGATTTTTCGAAAGTAAGCCGAATCGAGGTGGGTAGTGGGGATATCGTGGTCGGATTTCAATGTATACGATGCGAAAATCGGATCCTCCACGGAAGCTCCGAAATGTCAAAAGTTTACAAGTTTAAATAAAAATCGAAAGAGCATTGACATGGACGGGTTTGGTTTCGTTTCTGTGTTTTCCAATATGTCGCAACACCGTCCACGAGAATCGTAGCCATCTGTCGGAGTCTGGCGGTACTGCTAACTAATATTTAAAAATATCGTTCGTACTCGCCCCTGCGATTGTTTCAAAAATTAAGCGAGCTTCAACTAACGAGTTTAGCGATCTCGATTAATTGTGCTTTTTTCCTTCTATATAGGTATATGTAGCGCCAAGTAATATTTTATTCTAGCTAGACCCATATATCTAGATATCTATAAGTATATCAAAATGTACGTATGTGTGTCCGCTTATGTGTATTCCGGCAAAATTCTAAGTACAGGAGCAAGATCCTCGTAAATAACGTTCCTGTACTACGAAGCGCGTTCGAATTCTTGTCGCACGTACCTACAATATCTCGTAGGCGAGTGAGAGGGGCCGATACGTAGCACTGCCAAAGTAGAGAAACATAAAAAGAAGAGAAAGGAAGGTGGTATAGGTAGCTACGTACTCGAGAGAAGATCGTACGAAAGAGGAATTTCCCTTATACCTAGACTCTCGAGAGTGAAGCACGAGACCCAAATGCCTCTCGATGATCTTCCTCTCGATTTTTCCCGGCAAATTCTCAAAATTATTGATCGATTTTTTTATGAAAACGAAAAAAAGGATAAATCGACAATTAGGACGATTGATTTTTAACGAAACAAACGTTCATCAAACATCACGTTTGAATAACGTCGATCGATCGTGTCCTGTCCCATAAATCCAGAGAGAATAAACGCGAAATACATCGTGGAGTCGTCCATGAGATACCTCTGGACATCTCGTAAAAAAGAAAAAAAACGAGAGAGAGAGAGAGAGAGAGACGATTACCTACGAGTTCAACAACAAAACTCGATCACGACGGGTAAAAATAGTTGTGCAAGGAAGAGTGTACCATGCGCCAGCGAATGCAAGATGCCCGGTCAGATCATTAAGACTATTTTTTTTATCCCTTCCCGACAGCCTTAATGACTCTCGGTACCTATGAAAGTGTACACTCTCATATGTATTCTCTCCTGCTCGTGACTCTTTTTTTTCCTCGCTCTCCTCTTGCTTTTTTCCATCGCCTCGGTACGATACGAGTGAGACGAGGAGAAAGGAGAAAGACGAGGAAAGAAAGAAAGAAAGACAGAAAGACATAGAGAAAGAAAGAAAGAGAGAGAAATAAGCGTGTTCGTGGCTCGCCAGTGAAGTGTATAACGCGTTAGCGAGATCTCGTCTTTTCCTCTCGCACTCTTGCAGACAAACATAGAGAAAGAAATATATGTATAAAGCTAGGCGGTATGTAATGAGCTCTTCTTCTTCACTATACTTACGAGCACGAAGGTACTCTCGCTAGATATTTTTGTCGACACACATATCCTTATATTCTTATTCATGTGTATGTAGGCAGCTTGCCCGCGCGTTTACGAATATGTGTGTGTGTGTGTGTCTGTGTTTGTGCGAGCGTGTACACGCTGGCCGGCTGCTTTCTCTCTTTGCAGCAAGTGCAATGTTTTGCGGCGTCCCCCACATTGAACGGGACGCCAGGACATGCAACGTTCTCCAGCATGCATGCGTCCATCCTTTTCTTCCTCTTCGTCTCGCAACGTGTGCCAACCCGAAGGTCGTATGATTTAAAAAAAAAAAAAAAGACAAGAAATCTACCCGTGCCTCACGAGAAAACAGGATATATCCTTTGCGACGATGATGATGAGCAGATATATCGTACGATGAAAGTATGTTCGACGTGTATACCATTGCTAAGGTCAAGACTATGCCGTGTACGTGCTTTTTTTTACTCCTACCTTCGTGCAAAAGATCGACGCTTAAACGATACACAGCTGGGTAAAAAGCTGCAGGTAAATTTGAAATGGACGCTCGAGTATGTCTCCGTTCAATTTAAATTGAACGAAATTTCAATCGTTTTACAAGCAGCGAAAAAAAATAAAAATCGATTCGCTTTCTTATCGATGTTTTCTCCGTAGGCTCTATTTTTATTTTATTTATTATATTTTATTTTATTATCCTTTTTTTTTTCTTCAATTTGCATTTTTAGTTCGTTTTTAAAGCTAAGGTGGAAATAGAAATAGGAATAATATATCAATTTCAATGAGTCGAGCGTCTCGAGTGGCCAAGACTCGTCGAAGTACCAGAGTTACGGCGATATCGTATTTTATGTACTCGTTAGTAGCGTATTCGCGCGAATTTCCCGTAACAAACGTGCCTTCGGCAGGAAGACCACCGAGAGATGGGAAATATGTATAGCGAGCGGAGCTGGCTTCGTAGGTTCTTTGATCTTTGGATCGCAATCCACGCTCCTCATTTCCTCCAGTTTATCTCCACGTTGCGCTACTCGCCAGGGGAAATCAATTGCGGCCATGAGCTCCGCGTCGAGAGATCATCTCTTCGCCCTATCCCGCGCTACGTTTAAAAACCATTTCGCACGACTATTCGAGCGTGCAAAACCTGGTTTTTCCTTCTTCGTCGTTCTTCTCTCGTTTGTCTTTATTTTTTTTTACCCCCCTCCCACGCACGAAGTCTTGCTCGATTTCTCAAAGACGAACAATGCGAGACCCTTTTTTTTTCTTTCTTTCTTTTTTTCTTCACTCCGTTCCTAGTTTCTTGTCCACGAATTATCTTTGACCGGGACGAAAGACAAGCCTCTTCGACGTTACGTCTTTATCTTTTTATTTTTTGTTTTTATTTTTTTGTATACAAGTTCAACCTAGTTTCGTATCTTGACCACATTGCAGCTATTTCTATTTATTTCAAAGCATACATATATATATATATATTTGTATTTGTGTGTTTGTATATATTGGTGTGTGTGTGTAAAGTATACCACCCAAAGTTGTACTTTTGAAATTAACCATCTCTTTTTTTCTCTCATCTCGTAGTCGTGTCTTATAATTGTCCATTATCGAGAAAATTTATATACCCTGGAGCTCGGTACGAAACGAGCTCGTTTCAACCGCGCAATAATCGCTGTAGCTCGTTGGAAGAATGTGTACAAGGAACTTCGGTCGAGTCTTTTACCTTGCTGTTTTTTTTTTCGTTCTTTTTTTTTTTTTGCTATTCTTCTTCCTTTCTTTTTATCGCTCGTGAAAAATGCTTTGAGAATTCGAGCAGTACCTTTTCTCCTCTTCGTCACTGTTAGGTTCACCGTTAAAGTGTCGATGTTATGAAATTCAGCCGAGCCACCTTCGACAGTCGCTTTTTTCTGTCTCGACCGCTGAGACCAAGAGATTATGGTTTTTTTTTCTTCGTGATATATCAGTGATAATTAAGCAAGTCATGTGTTGATTTTATACAGTTTGTATAGGATTTTTTTCCGTCTAATGTTTTAATATAAAAAATGTGTCGAGTGTGAGGAGAATGACAGAAATTGGATTTTGTAAAATTGAATTTAACAATAATATTGACTGTTAGTGCATTGAAAATGTTATGGGGTTTTTTTTAAAACTAAGAACCGTCGAGGAGAGCAACCGTTGGGAAATGTACGTTACCAATATTTCTTATTTTCGAGGACGACCCATTTACGAAATTGCAATTTCTCTCGCCTCCGTATTTTTCTTCTTCTTGAAAGGTAAAAGAAGAACGAGTTCGTCGAAGCTCGAACCCTACGAGTTCACCGCCGCGAAACTCGGTATACTTTCTATATCGACGTATAAATGGACAATGCAAACTTCGACCCCGTACAATCTTTTCACGACTTTCTTTTGTTCTTTCCACATCGAATTGCGCAAGCAAACTTTTCACGAAGGATGGGTCGTGCCAAAGACAAGTTTTCGAAGCGTGTCTGAAAAATACTCCGACCGAGGAGAAAAGAAGAAAGACAAAAGATAAGGTACCTTTTATGTTTTTGTCCTCCGTTAATTATCGACGACTTTTGTTCCTTCGCTCTATTATAAACGCAAATTTCAAATAGGTCACCGTTCGTATAAAAACTAAGCGAGGATTCTTTTTTCTAACAGATTTTCAGGGCAGAAAATAATGGTCATAAAAATAAAATTGACAAAATTCGAATAATTGTATCGTAATTGTATCCCATCGATAATCGATTACTCGGTTTGTCAAATTAAAACGAAAAATATATAAAACACTCACCTCTCCGACGCTCGAGTAGTTAGTCGTTATTTTTATCTGCGGACGAATTTTTCCCGGCGATTCTCTCGTCTCTTTAGCGGCGAACGACGTCGACGCCTGTTGCTGATTCGACGTCGACGCTGTCACGCCGATTTGGGTCGACGAAATCGACGCTTTCTTCGTTGAAAGACTCGAACTCGTCGTATGATCGATATTTTTCGTTCGCTGTTCGATCGTCGTTCTCGGCGTTATCGAAGAGGTCGAAGACGTCGACGACGACGACGATGATGACGATGACGACAACGACGATGATGATGGCGACGATGATGGCGACGATGATGGCGACGGAGGCGACGACGACGACGACGACGACGACGACAACGACGACGACAACGACGAGGAGGAGGATACAGGCATCATGTTGCTCGCGATCGGTGTCGTCTGTTTGATTCTCGCTGATCCACGAGTCTGCGTCTGACTCGGTGGAAGAGCATGACACGCGACTGCGACGATTAGCAATGTCGTTGCGCACACAAAAGTCTTCATTGTCTCGATATTTTTTAAATCGTTTAACGATAAATTCGAACGAAACAAAAACACCCACAATTTTAGCCCCTATTTACGTCAACGTAACGCACGACCCGGTTTTCCACTATGGCAAAAACTCGCCCGTTGTCGCTCGATCAGTCCTGCAAACAAAAATATCAATTGTTTTTTTTTTTTTTAGAAACACGATGAACGTCGTGATCTTCGAAAAAAATGAGAACAAATTTGCAAACACGCGGGTTTGGTCGGGAAAGAAATTATTTTAAAAATCCACTTCGCTATTCGTATCTATACACGGAAAGAAATTTTAAATCATTTTTACTGTGAAAACGCAGTAACTGAATGACAAATGTGCAATTCTTCAGGTTTTTTGGAAATAAATTATACATTTTAATGGAAATGAGTAAAAATTTATTGTTTCGTGAGAGAAATTAAAAATATTTTCAAGAATTTTTACTCAAATTAACAGTAAATTTTCGTGAATCGTAAACATCACTGCAATAAGTTGAAAAAAGTGTCGATAGAAATGAAGGTGTACGGTGCACATTGAGAAATTTGCGTGTTTTTCCTTGAAAATTTGAAAAAAGGAAGCCCAAATATTCCGTCCGTCCACCAGAATTTTTACATTCTTCACAGTAAAATCAGTTAGGGCTAGATCGCCTGGCCGTAATATAAATATTTCCAACTAGTGTCAATTTTTAACTGTTTACACATTTATCACCGGGTTCAATTTTTTAATGTAATTTTTACCGAGATTTCGCCGTAAAAATGAATAAGAAATTCTCTTCGCGAACGAGGGAAGTTGGCTGAGTAAGAACGAGACGATGAATGCCACGAGACAGATTTTCATATACATGGATGTTCGCTCTTTCGTTCACGACATATAACATTATATTTATGGAGAGGTGGGTACCGTTTCAAACACCCAGTGGCACATTGAACACCGACCAGGGTATAACACAATTGCGAGAGAATGAGAGAGAAAATACGCCGCGGTTGTTACCCATCGGTGTATGGGTGGTGGGGGAATTGCGTGTTGTACATTACAGGAACATTATCTCTTAGCGTGGCGTGTGTCTCGCATATAAAGAACACTTTTTCATATACGCACTGGCTCGAACCATCACGAGGCGTAATCGCGATGTGCTACCACTTTTTGTTGTTGTTATTGTTGCTTTTTTAATTCCTACTCGTGGACCGATTCGTAATTAATTATGAGATTAATTATTATAATTGTGAAATTTAAAATAACGCGCGGTCGAAGGAAAATCAAAAACGTAATTCGCGAGAATGTCGATTAAGAATTTAACTTAAAAGTCGTACGAAACATTATTTTTACGAGAATATTGAAAAATAAAAGAAAGAAGTTAACAAAGAATCGATATGTCTAGAGAAAATTTTATAGACTTAAAGATTTATTCGAGCTTATCTATTTTTTTTCGTGTAAAAAACGACCTTGGATAATTTCTCAACGACATGCATAAGACTTAAGAACAAAAACAGCCGGCCTTGTGCGACCCCTATAACTATGTTTTCATTCGTTCTCTACGTCGACTCGATCGAGGTTTACGATTTCGCTCACACCGGTAAATCGAGTTTAGTACACTTGACAAACACCCACTGTTTGTCAAGTGTTGTCTCTCTCTATTTATTTATCTATCTATCTATCTCTTGTTCCACGGTATAAAAGAAAATTTGTGGCAATTGTCGAACGGATAATTCGCGATAATTCTCTTTGTTTTATGTTTTTCGTCTATTCTCTTTACTTTTCCTCTCATCTATAAATTCCCTCGTCCCCGTTTAAACCCAAAAGCTCATAATTTTCGTTCTTCGAGATTTGAAATTCAATAATAACGATATGTAAAAAGCTACCTTTCGTTTGCATTCGGATGAACGATCGAGAAGAGAAAATGGAAAATTTCGTAAAACTAGATCGACTTTGAATTTCAATAATAACGATATGTAAAAAGCTATCTTTCGTTTGCATTCGGATGAACGATCGAGAAGAGAAAATGGAAAATTTCGTAAAACTAGATCGACTTTGAATTTCAATAATAACGATATGTAAAAAGCTATCTTTCGTTTGCATTCGGATGAACGATCGAGAAGAGAAAATGGAAAATTTCGTAAAACTAGATCGACTTTGAACTTTTACATCAATGTAAAAGTACAAAATCGATCTGAACCGAAACAACGAGCTAAATATACGTTTTTGTACATTGCGTAATTGAATACGCGATGAGCTTTCGAGAAAGCAATTTAGCGATATTACGATTTTTCGCAATATTCTCGACGAATATTTTGCGAGAGAGCGAATTAATAATTCAACGAATCGATATCTTGCAGTTCCGTTCAATCCCACCCCTCGTTTATTACGTCGATCAAGGTAATCGAAACGATCGATCGTTACTCGGACGAGAATCGGTCCATCGCACAGACGCGTTTTGCTCCAATCTCAGGATTTTGCCTGGACTTTTTTTTCATGTTTGTTTTCCGTAAATTTTTATCCCTGTATTGGAAGAAGCCTCGAGCTTGTATCGTTGCACCATGGTTCATCCTACTTATATACCGGATAAAAGATTTTATCGAATCGTTCTACGTACATCGAGAACGGAACAAATACGCAACTTATAGGAGGATTCACTCAGCGAGAATAATGATAAAATACGAATAATCCAAGTTCGCACATGGCTCGAGCTAGAGAGAGGAAGATAAACGATGGAGAAATTTTATGTGTGCCAATTATAAACGACTCATCACGATCATTAATCTTTTTTCTTCAATTTTCTTTTCTTTTTTTTCGCTTTTACACGTTCTTTCGATCCGAGCTCGATCCACTTCCCAACATTATCGTCGCTTAAAATAACGCTTTATTTCTTCATTTAATTTTTCCTCTTGTCGTACGTTCTTTTTTCGTCGATCTATTTAAAAATACAGTGACGTCGGTGCTAAAATCAAGTTCACGAAGGATCACGCGAAGAACCGCCGGTGGAAAATAAAGAAACATCTATCACAAATAATTACCGACGATAAAAACAAGAGAGTAAAATAAATAAAAATCAATATTAATGGATATAAATAATTTATAAAAATTTCGCAAATTGTGTAGAAAATAAAAGAAATATTTCTTGGGAATCGACTATGTTCAATTGTAAATTGGCTGAATGGAAAAGTCTCGAGAAGGTTTCGCAGGCAATTAAATTTGTCAAATGAAGTTTCGCCGGTGTTTTGTTCAGCGCGAAATATCAAGGTAGAAATTCGTGCTTAGTTTCTCCTGAGAGTTGCTCGTTGCATATACGTATAGGGCATACGAGAATTATCAGACTGTACTGCAAGCTACTACGGAGTCAGTGGATATGGGACAGGTACGAGACCGAGAGAGAGAGAGAGAGAGCGAAGGAAGATAGAGCTAAATGCGAGAGAGTAAGTGAAACGGTAAGAGGAAACGCGCTCGGGAAAGAAGGATAAAAGATTCAATGAGAAAGGCACGAAAATAGAAAGAGAATAAGCTCGTCGTGAGTTCGGTGCCTGCCTACTCGCTCGCTTCGTGCTACGACGCTTCTGTTCCTTCTCCTCTGGGCTTAATACCGAGGTTGCTAGAACTCCCTTAACGGTAACACGAATCTCTTTTTTCTCTCTCTCTCTCTTTCTTTTTTCATTACTTTTTTCTTTCCCGTCTGCTTCTAAGACTACCCAGAGATTCTCTCTCCCGGTCATTTCTGCCCGCGCGAATAAATCCGAGACTACCAGGAGGATCGGAACGTATTCAACATTCTGCGAGAAATTCACACGTATTTTATGATCTAGAAAAGTGAGAGAGAGAGAGAGAGAGATAAGACTGGATGGACGAAGCGCCGGAGAAAAACGAGAGTCAAGAAAGACCCGAGGTGCGATATGTACATTATTTTGATTCTCACGGAAAATCGTAAATCCATTCTTATCAAAATAATCGAAAAATCCACTTTGGTCAATAATCGATGACGAGTTTATTCTTTTATCGTTGAATTCTTTTATTTTCTATATAAAACAACAAGAATACAATATTGTTTCCGAGATTCCGAGAATATCGAGGCTCGTACAACGAAAAATATGCGAAATAGGTATACAATCATCGATTATCGTTGTATAGAAAAATATGTAACGGATGCTCGAGTCGCAATTGAACGTTTAACATTTAGTGATTCGTTCGTAAAAAAAAAAAGATTTGTATTTCCATATGAATGTGAATATGGACAGTAAACATTTATCTCTCGGACAGTTCGAAGTTACGGTCGTTTAAACGGGTGTTAAGGTTAGCAAGCAGATGGGGTGGGGGGTTTAAGTGGAACGTTCCGTCGTTCGATGCGTCGCTGTTTCTATAACGAGACTTTAAAACATGGATTTGCATATTTGGGTCAGCCGGTTGGACCGACGCTTCTAATCCCGAGTCTCTGTACGGTTTTTACTAGACACACACAGACACACAAACACATTGCACATTCCGACATCTAGTTAACGCCTTGGAGCGTACTCTACCACCTGCGTATGTTATCTCGCGTATGCAATTTCTCCGGGCTAAAAGCGTCTTACAGTTGTCCATTATGACAGTTATAGAACATCCCCGCGCTTACCTCGACTCCTCGGTTATATAGTTTTGATTAACGAGACTCGTAGTCTCGATAAGTTCTTCATTTATCTTCGATACAAGTCGAAAACGAGCGGGAATATTCGAACTCTCGTCGATCGTACAATTATACATTGCAGTCTTGCTCGTTACGATATTACGGTTCGCGGTTCATTCCGCAAGATTTTCCATCCGCGTTACGTTCGAACGGTAGTTTCGCGGCGATCTCGTCTAACGGGCCCAATAAACACTCCGATCAAATGGATTAACGCGAGTACGATAACTAGTTGGCCGAGTTCTAATTCGTAATTGCAAAACTCTGTTATTACATTCTTCGATGCTTCTTTACATTTGCTTCTTTACATTTGCTTCTTTTTTTTCTTTTTTTTCATTTTCATTCTCTCCGCAAAGTAGTTTGTTTTCCTCCATTCCCCGAAAACAATGAAAAAGACTCGAGATTAAAATTCGTTACAAATTAATGAACAATATTAATCGTAAATTCTTCCAAGATTTCTTTCACACTCGAAATGGTAAAATTCGAATCTATATTTCCAACGATGATTCTTATCGTTTTTTATGTTGTTTTTATCGTCGTAATGGAAAAGTCATGTGATAACGTATTAAATCTTTCTGGTTGATCAGCTGTTCCTGATTTTCCTCTCGAGTCAACACCGTGGAGAACTTGACGGAATGTCGTCGAGCTACCATCGAGAGAAGATGCGAACATTTACTGTCGTAATAGTAATTGTGAAGTGGAAACGTGATCTCCTCTCTCTCTCTCTATATATATATATATATATATATACGCGACTTCTGTCACATACGTTATATATATATATATATATATATATATATATATATAACGTATGTGACAGAAGTCGCTTTCATCGAGAAAAAGTGGTCGATCGATGGATCTATAGCGTCGTTCCCCCGCGGCTATGTCGCATACTCGATTTTATACGCGCGTACTCGGTTATATACATATATAGATAGCTATGCTGTAAGGCTCGTGCCGGTTGTCACGCTCTCGCGTCCCTCCGCGCGATTGCAATTCCCCTTCGCCTTCGCTCTAACAGCTGTTACAAAATCCCCGAGCGCATTAAAGTCCTTGCTACTTTTCCGCGTGCGATCGAGTCTACCCTCTACCCTTGACATTCGCTATACGTTTAAACGGGATTCGTGACGTTTTACAAACACGTCGTTCGTGCCTCAATCTCGTTTCACGCTTGTCTTCCGACACTTTCGTTACGCGTCGGGCAATTTCCGCGTCTCGAAATTGTCGCGGATTGTCTGACGAACGGGTGAATCTTTCGTATACGAGCGAAGATCGAGGAAATGACGAGACGCGTTTATCATCCGGTTTTCTACTTTATATATTCTTTTTTTTGTTTTTTTTCACTCGGGCACGAAAGTGTCGATAAATTCATCGTTTAAATTTGTTAAATGTTTTCCCATATAAAAATGATAAAATAATTTGATTGTTTTTTTTTATTGGACGAATGAAAAACGTAAGAATGTTATTTGAGACAAATAAAGTTGATAATTTAAGGGCATTTTTCGTATTTATCAACGTACGTACCTGTTCGTTTTGCCTCCCGTCAGTCGAGCTTTCCTTCGCGTACGGCACAAATTTCGTCAAAAAAATTGCACTTCAGAGCTGTTCTTTGTTTATCGTTCGAGCCGGCAATGATAATAGAAAAACGATCGACGAACTTTCAAATGTTGCCGATCGAACCGTAATCGCGAATTAACAAAAAAAAAAACAAAAAAAAACAAAGAATACCGAAAAACAAATTTTCACCTTCGAAGAACGAAAACGAGAACGAAAAATTGATATTTCTCGGGTCGTTCGGTTTTCCTCGTTGCGAATGTGCGTTTCGTGTTGTGCGCGCTCGATCGTCTCGTGAGTTATACAAAAGCCGTAGAGCTCCGATCGTATTGCGCCGCGAGGAGGAAGAAGAGCTCTCGCGTTTGGTCTTCGGGGCTCGAGTACGACTGGGGCCTCACGTAGGAGGGGTCCTGCCTATGAGTCCCCGCTAGTCCCACTTATCAACCAACCAGAAACCTCCGGCTACCGGTTCGATTCTCTAGTCGCGCGCCTTCGTCGTCGTCGTCGTCGTCCTCGTCGTCCTCTTCGTCCTCTTCGTCTTCCTCTTCGTCTTCTTCTTCGTCGTCCACCTCGTCGTCTTCTTCAAGAACACCGACGCTTCCCCAATCCCTCTCGCTATCTCGTTGTCCCTCGCTTTTTCGTTCTCTCGTAATCCACCTCTCGTGTTACCAGCCTCTTTCTCCTCTTTCTCCTCTTCTCGATGTGCCCTCTGAAACGGTAAGCTCTCCACGAGCGTGCACTGTACGTTATGTACGAGTTACAGGGCACTGAACACTGTTCATCCACTACGAGATGCTTACCCCTTCCCCCCGGGTGGTCGATGCAAAAACGCATAGTGTGCCTACTCTCCCTCTCTCTTTCTCTCTCTCTCTTCTCTCTCTCTCTCTCTCTCTCTCTCTCTCTCTCTCTCTCTCTCTCTCGCTCTCCCTCTCTCTCTCTCGCTCGCTCTACCGCATACTCGAGAGAAAATACTAACGGATAATAAAATAACAAAACGACGGACAAATGATAAAGTTTACGTTCACATTTTGCATTCGTCATGTTTATTTTCAAATTTTACGCAGTCCCCGTAAAAATTAATTTACTCGTTACACGTCACGTTTGAAATTTCTTAATTAACACATACGGGGACCATGATAATTATAGCGATAATGTTTTTATTTCTCGACGCATCGTGTGTATTTTCTTTTGCCCGGAGGAAAAACACTCGCGATGTAAGAAATCTGAAGGAAAAGTTGTATTTGCTTGATCATCTACAGATAAAAGTACCAATCGCAGAGTCACGGTGGAAAGTTTATCGTTCGTTCTTTGTCGAGGAAGAAATAGAAGTGGTTCCATATGTACATATGGGACGAGTAACGATCGATAGACTTTATCTTTCTCTTTGGATGCAATTTTTCTTACGACTTTCCCTCTCTCTCTCTCTCTCTCTCTCTCTCTCTCTCTCTCTCTCTCTCTCTCTCTCTCTCTTTCTCTCTTTCTCTTTCTTTTTCTATGTCGTCGTAATGCCATCCTCCGATTATAACCGAGCCCCTTTCTCGATGCTACACACATAAATCCTTTAGCGCAATATATAATACAATAAAGTCTCATCGTGTCTTGGCGTAGGTACTCAGTCGAGTTTCTCTGCACTGCTGCGCTAAATCAACTCTCTCTCTCTCTCTCTCTCTCTCTCTCTCTCTCTCTCTCTCTCTCTCTCTCTCTCTCTTCTCCATCTATTGTTTTTACTGTGTCTTCTCTCTCTCTTTCTCTGTCTCTCTTGGCAATTTACCAGGCTTTATATTTCGCTTGAATATCAACCTGTACGATATTCGAGAAACGATACTATACCAATTTAAACTAATTCCTTAATTAATATACATATAAATACACGTAGAAATTTATTTATTTATTCATCCACTCACTTAAATTTCCATAATTAATCCTCCCACATATATAAATATATGCGTATCGCTCAGAAAAGGGGTTGTTTAAATTTATAAACAACCCATCGACCGATAAATACACGTGTTTCGAGTTATGTTTGTCGAGAGCACGTTATTTATGTGTATAGAGGATGTAACGTGTACGTGACGATTTATATAACCACGGAGTATTTCGCACAAATAATTTCGCATCATCGGTATTTCTCGCTTCTAACCGTCCTTTTCTCTTGATATACTTGGACGCGTAGTTCGTTAGTCACGTCGCGTATTCCAACTTCGTTGCTCCTCATGAGTTTATCTTTGGTTATAAAATACATTCTCGGGTATTGTCTAACACCGTAGCGATACATTATCGATAACCCGCATTCATTAAAAGTTCGCTAAATGGTAGATACGATATCGTATAAAATAGACATTTTGTGGATAGTCTCACGATCGTTCGATAACGAATCACGTTGTTACTCCGGTAGAAAGACAAATGGAAAGTATAATGGTATTCGCGCATTCCTTACAGTTGTCGCAGTGAACGAGACTAGAATTGAAAAAAAGGTAAAAATTGTTATAAAGATATGCGGTTACACGAGCACGTGGCATAGCTCGTTCGCGTTTGCGGTATCGTGGTGTCTCAGGCGTTTTGTCGAGTTCGGTTACGTCCTTCAGCCACTGTATGTTATTTTATAGTGTTTGCGTACGCAGATATAGAATAGTTTCGAATATTATGACACACCATAAGCCTTTTTTAGAAATAAAGCTCAAAGCATATGAGAAGATCGATCGGTCTTTATTGGTTTTGTCAGTCGTTGAATTTATCACTGATCAATAATTAGAAGAAATATAACTTCGATATAACTGAAAAGAGAAGTTTTAGTAAAATTGTACAATCGTTGAAATGTAAATATTGTTGGGTATTATGGCAAATAATAGAAATACCATCGCACGTTATTTAGCTGAATAAAATTTACAGAAAAAAAATGTCCGTTTGCACTCCTGAGCATTCTTCGTGAGCCCAGAGGTTAAAACATAGGCATTGAACATGGCCCTCTATCCAGTGAGCCATATTGGCCGTAGAAACGTTTTTAACAAGTAAGGTCTAATTTAAAAACCAGTGAACGAATGAACAATATGTATACAAAATTGTCATCACAATTATAGATGAAGGGGTTGCCACAAGACTAATACCTAATATTAAACAAATTACGATTCGAGTAACTGGATCGCTGCCGGCAAAGGACACTCGCGCATTCTCTGCGCTGCATGGATTGAATGAGGAGGTGATGGATAGGGTTTTGCACACGTGGCAGGTATCTTTAACACTAATGTTGGTTAATTTCGCAAAAATAGCCAGTAGGAAATATATTGTCCAAGTAGGCCATAATACCCTAAACTACTTTATGCATAAAAAAAATTCCTTGCTGGTGTTGCTGTTGATACCTATCGAGAATTTTGAAATAGTTCTGGGCGATAAAAGATACAGTTACAATTTTTTATTTTTTATAAAATTATATGGTATTTTATAAGATTATGAGGTAAAATATACCTGAAAATTCAATTGCAAAATCTAACACCCGGTTTGTCTCTCTTGTCTAGGTACTGGGCTTGTCGCAATATATTCTTACGATATATAAAGAAATATAGACAATAATGAAAAGATAAAACCCACTTATTCGACGAAAAGAGTAGTGGGTTGTTTTTTCTGAATGGTATTTGTTTCAAAATTGGCATGAAATATTCAAAAAAATACCATATTCCCTGTAGCCTTCTATGAAATTCCGACTTTGACAACAAATCGCATTTCTCGATTTTTCGCTCAACTTAAAAATATTTCATGACAAGAAGAGGAGAAAAAAGAGATTTTTGAGAAAGAAATCCGACATAATACTCTCCGCATAGTTGCATCGGAGAATTCTCTCTTTTCATCTGTTTCCTATATTGCCGCAAATAAACTGGGAATGAGGCAGGTCGTCTTGAAATGCCAACTGCGCGAAGATGGAAAAATCGAAATTTATATATTTATATATATATATATATATATATATATATATATATATATATATGTATATATAGGTAAGTGTATAGGTATGTACGTATTGTACAAACCTATATAGAGAGGGATGCTGCGAAGCGTGATATCGAACGAGGAAACTTCTTCGACGGCCACGGTTGAATGATTCGCGTCAAAAGGAGGCCGCGTGCGCCGCCGACGCTCGTACTCTCGACTCTCCGAAGACTGTTCGTACTCTGAACGAGATTGTGCGCGGCGGCTTCTTCCCATCCTTGTAGAATTTGTTGCGTCCTTATGGCGAACTGCATTCCTCTTTTGCCTCGCCCACAATTGTACAATTTCTCTCTCTCTCTCTCTCGCTCTCTCTCTCTCTCTCTCTCTCTCTCTCTCTCTCTCTCTCTCTCTCTCTCTCTCTCTCTCTCTCTCTCTCTCTCTCTCTCTCTCTCTCTCTCTCTCTCTCTCTCTCTCTCTCTCTCTCTCTCTCTCTCTCTTCGTGACGCGATCTATCCAGTCGTTGAACAACGATCGCGCATTCTGGTTTCTGCATGCTGAATAATTGAACGCTACCGTTGACATCGGTTCTATTGTGTCGAGAAACGACCAACACCCGAGAGAGGAAGCGTGAAACTCAAAATGACTTTACTTTATTTCATAACATATTGCATAGTCGACGTATTAATCGGATCATAAAGTATGGAGTGTATCGAGGGCGAACGAGAAAATCGTGGCAATCTGTAATAGGCGTGTTTTATCAATAACGCTCTTAATAATTAGTTTTTCAAATTTTATTAGAATCCTCGTTGGAACGTTTTTCCACTCTGTCCCAGTCGACAAACCCCATGAATTAATTTTGATTCGATCAAACTAAAAAAATTGTATCCCAACCGTCGGCCCACAGCTTGACCTTTACTACTTGATAGGTAAAAATTCGTGGTTTCATTTTTAAAACGGATAAACGGATAACATTGGAAATTTCGTGTTCGTTTCGTTACGTCCAGTCGTGTACATCGAATTTCACCAGGAATTTTTGCTCGAAGCTATAGATCATAGAAAAATAAAATAAAGGAAAAATCGCGGTTGTGGAATTTCACAAAAATCATTCGAGAATGAGCTTCGCGCCCCGATCGGAAGTTGAGTGCGAAGTACAGTGAATTAGTTGTTGGCAACTAGGCTGCTCGTTCCGAGAGACCGAGAATTGGAGGAAAAAAGACAGGTATTGGGCATGAAATTGCTCCAGTTCCCATCGTAATGTATACATGTACGTGCGCGTATCTTTCGTCCTCGTCTTTCGTGTCTTGGACCGGACGACCAGGACACACCGCTTGGTGCCGATCGAACTGCTTTTGCTATATGCATGTTCTCTGGAGCAACAGCAGCAGCAGCAGCAGCAGCAGCAGCAGGAGTAATAGTAGCAGCAGAGAAGTCCAACACTATCTAAACTAGATCTCGAGGAGTGATGTTGCCCACCTACCTACCTACCTACCCTACATTAAGCACCTTCGCGGCATCTACAGTCAACCTTGACTTAACTCAACGTATTTAAACTTGAACTATTCTTCGCTCGACCCTTATTCTCATTTAGTTCGATAACCTTGATCATAAATCAAATTAATTCTCGCACAGATTTCTTTACTTAAAATTTTGTTTCTTTTTTTTCATACTTTCGTTCACCTTTTGTATTTTCACTTTATTTCATTTTACGTTTATAGCGAATTAACGTTTTCGTCCGATTCAAGTATAATTAAATTAGACAATGTCGATAAATTGATTATTAATTTATGTGACAGTCTCGAATGTACGCAGTATAGATAATTTATACGCGATATTACTGTTAATATGTTTCATACACAAAAACGGATTTGCGAATACGAATGATTATTATTCGTATTATTTCCCATGTCGAATTTGACCTATAGTGAAATGTTTTCAGAGATCGAAAAGTGCATTACTTGTAAAAGATGGAAATTCGCCTCGATCGTCTCGCTCGATTCGGAAAACCACGTGTATAAATCACCAAGAATGCCTCGGACTCGTCCTGTTCCCGAGCGAAACTCGCTCCCTGGCTCTGACGGTCACGGACGTGTCACATGTAGAACGCCCGTAGTCGACTCTTGCGCGAGATACGAGCCAGGAGAAGGCAGGAGATTCTGGGCGCTCCGGAGATGCATCTCGTTTCTCCGATCGCATGGATCCGAAACGTATTCCCACTCGTCGCGAATACAGGCAGGCAGGCAGGCAAGGCAGGCAGTCAGTCCGTACAGGCTCTAGGCAAAGCGAGTTTCGATCTACGCTCGACCTGGAAATCGATCTTACCGAGTTGATCTCTCAACGGTTAGGTAGACTCGACGTCCTCTCTTGCCTCTTTGACGAAACTTTGGTATCTTTCCTCCTCCCGTACGTGCGCTTTTCGTGCTCCTTCGAGCTCTCGGTATGCTTCGATATCTTTCGCTAAATCTCCTGCATATATTTATCTACTCTCGACGATCTCGTCCTACAACGTCTTTCTCAGTGTGTGTCTGTGTGGGTGTGTGCGTGTGTCTTTGCCAACATACCACGTAACGTATACGGAATCGATGTTAGGAGACCACGATATCTACATATACGTTTCAAATATCCATAGATAGCACGAAAGTTACAGTCACTGGCCACTTTGCCAGTAAAATCAACGAATCAGCATTTTCGTTTCGAACCGATCAAAGGCTTTATTTCGCGGTAACGATTCTTCTCTACAACATCGTTAGATGAATAAACGATGAATTTAATAGATCGACATTTTCGTCGGGTCCAAATCTTATTCAATTCAAACCAACAAATATTATACAGAAATAAATTAAATATAAATACAGAATTTCTTTAAAAAAAAAAACAAACAAAATTCTGTTAGAGAACTTTGACATCGACCGAACGAAGGATTTTTCGTAATTTCAATTTGTTACCAAAATAGCAGTGATTTTTTAGCAAACAACCACTTTTTTCGACTTTCAAAATTATCGTTTTTACTCAAGAAAATAACAAGAAAATAGTTTTTCCGTAAGATAATTTGAAATCGATCGGTCTTTATCGAAAAAATGCGTTTTCGAGAAAAACGTACCACGACACGATTATAATTCAATTGCGATATATTATCTTTTTCTCATTAAATATTAAACCATATGTTTTCTCAGAGTCGATGAAAAAGACAGAAACGAGATTTTACTATTTCCCAGACAATCACTGTGATACGAGTGCTTAATCGATCTCCGTATAAGGATGTGGACGCGTATCAACAATGCAGGCAATTCTACACGACGCCCTGTGTCCTCGTGCTGACATTTCTCTCCCTCTCACCTCCTCGAAAAGGAACCGGGCTTTGATTCTTGGGGTCAATATCTACTTTTAATTGCTTCCGATCGGCAAGCCGCATGTCCTCATCGCGGTCACGGACTTGTCACATCTGGAACAACCGTGTGGGCTGCTGTAGGAACGAGGGAGAGGAGCATTCTTAATAATACCTTGTTGATATCGATATATATATATCGATATGTAGATATCGATAGATATATGTATATATATATAGAGAGAGATATCTACGAGGTATGTATATATATATATATATAAACATAGACGTACGTACCTCGGTAAGAGAATCTCGATTCACGATCGAGCGACTCACCCGGCCTGCACGAGAAGTTGCAACTCCTGTATTCGTATATAGATGTACATATATAAATATAAGCCGATCGTTTATACAGCTACGATGACCTGAAAATGAGTTTCGGCGTGATCAGACAACGCCCACTATCCGTAAGATCTCTCTCACTCCTATTTTCTTTTGCTCGTACGATGTTCTCTTTCTCCATTTCGTGAGAAATAAAGAGTCTCGGCACGTACGTTACCGATTAATTAAGGACTGCGTTCCTAGATAGGTTATCTTTGGATGACCAAGTCGAAAGAATCGGCTCGATATCGCGTTACAATTGATTTCGTAATCGAGTTACATGTCGAAGTGGACACGTGAGAAAAAGAAAATTGTAACTGTAGTCGGTTATACGGGAACGCGCGTTTATAATACTGACTCGGCATTATTTCGGAATTCTTCGTCGCGGAGCGCCCTCCGACATCCGTCGAAAAAATAAAAAGTCAATCACGGTTTCACGGTTATCGAGCTATATTGATCGTCGATCGTTCGATGATCGATCGTGAATCATTTTTTATTTGTGCGAGGAAAAAAGAAGAAGAAGAAGAAGAAGAAGAAGAAAAATAAAACAAAATTAAAAGGAAAAAGGTAGAGTACGTTCTCACGTGTGCTAACTAGCGGACTTTTAATGGGCTCGAATGGCTGATAATTCCGACCACTTTCTACGACAGCAGTTTCAGGCTTTCGATCAAGTACACACACAGACACCCACACACACACACACACACGTCGAGGACTACGTTCTCGATAAAAATTTAGACACACACACACGTAGGACTGCGTTCTCGATAAAAATTTAGACACACACACACACACACCTAGAACAACGTTCTAGATACAAATTTACACACACACACCTAGGACTACGTTCTCGATACAAATTTAGACACACATACACGTAGGGCTACGTTCTTGATAAAAATTTAGACACACATATACATACACGTAGGACTACGTTCTCGATAAAAATTTAGACACACATACACATAAACGTAGGACTACGTTCTCGATACAAATTTAGACACACACATACACGTAGGACTATGTTCTCGATAAAAATTTAGACTCGCTTTATACAGTCACCTCTGAACATGATGACGTCGAGGACTTTTTCTCCCGTAAGTAATTGTTTCCTTGGCCCCTTTCACGCGGCTTGTTTTCTTTTCTTCGTTACTTTATTATTATTATTATTATTATTGTTGTTGTTGTTGTATTATTAATTCTTTTCTCTTAATTCTCACTTCGTTTTATTTCGCAACTTCGTATTTTATCTCGTTAAGGCTTCTCTTTTGTTTATTCTCGTCTCTTTCCGACGTTTCGGTAAATTCGTGGATTAATAATCCGTGACTAAAGAATTCTGAGCGAAGAATTAATCTTAATCCGTGAACGATGGAAAACGGCGCGCGAGTTGATGAGTCGAGCGCGCTCGATTATTTAAACGATGATACTTTCTTCGACACAGAAAATTTTCTTCCCTCTTCAAACGCTAACTTTATCACCGTCTCCGCATCTCTCTCTCTCTCTCTCTCTCTCTCTCCCTCTCTCTCTCTCTCTCTCTTTTACTAAGATCTATATATTCATTTAACATGCAAACTCCGTATATATAGTATATATAAATATATGCGACCGAAGAATGCACACTGATAAATCGACGATCTCTCTCTCTCTCTCTCTCTCTCTCCTCTCTGGTAATTACTGTGAGCGCCCTCGAGCTAAAGGATAATTAGCCCGGTACACTTGGCACTGTAACGTACAGCACGAGTCGTGAGCATCGATTCGCCAACTACCCTATAAATATATATATATATATACAGTTGCCTATGGCCCAGATGTCTGCGTGAAAGTGGCGGCTATCGATTCTTGCCGGAAGTGCAAAATGCTCGACGGCTAAGCGCAATGCAAAAGCTCTCGTGATGAGAGAGAGAGAGAGAATAAAAAAATCGAAACGACCGCCCATCCTGAAGTGTAACGTGCGACCCCAAACGCTTGGCGCGCGTCTTCGCGAATTAATATCGTCGTCTATTTATTATATTAATCGTCCGGGAGGCACGCACATGCGCAAACCCACGCGCGGACATCTCGCTCGCGATAACTGTAATGACGTTTTAACCTTAATGCAATTATAACGGTCGATAATCACACAAATCGAAAAATCATAGCGAACCTCGATAATTCCATGAATTACGACGAACGCGTTCATTTCTTTCGACTTGTCGGGTTCTTAGACGCGTTTCTTTTATTAATATTATTTTCTTTTATACGTCGATAAATACTCCGTTGGGCTCGGTCGAATTTGCGTATGAAAAAGAAAAATCGTACGGGCGATAAACAGGCGTTGACGTTGTTCGTGAAATCTCTGAATATTTACTTTTGGCACGTGATGAATTATTGCCAGTCGTTAAAACGAACGAATATGACAAAAAGATAAATAAAGTGACAAATTTAATCATCGATGAATTAATAAATAAAGTTAATTAATCAAACGTGACGAGTAATGGAAAATGGGCTATAAATCATCGTTCTTTCCATTGACAACGGCGCTTACGGCGTCCGAACACACGACACACAGGCGCACACACCTGCGATAAAATTTCTCGCCCGCTGCCGCCGCCTTCGAGATTCGTGACGTGATCATGAAATAAAAAAGAAAATTTGCGCGAAGCGTGTTTAATCGACTCGACTAAAATCTTAGATCGTAAAATTCAAGAGGATAATACGGCGACCGTAATGCTCTAGGAAAAAGAGAAAATACACGTAGCTAGGTATCTATAGAGGTCTCTCGCGTTTGAACCGAGCGGGCATGGAGCTAGATAAAACGCGGGCGCGCGCAAGAGAAAGAAAGAGAGAGAGAGAGAGAGAGTTCCACAAACGCGTCACTTTTTCTTTCGTTCGAACAGCCGCGTGTTGTGTACGATGAAAAGGAGGAACAACGGTCCGGTAAGTCTCACGGAATATCCGGCGGGAGATCGATGATATTAGAAACGATGATCGAACGGTGGAGCGCGATGGTACGGTTAGAACGAAAGGAGCCACGATA
The DNA here is from genome assembly GCA_951802705.1 of Netelia virgata. Taxonomy (NCBI): domain Eukaryota; kingdom Metazoa; phylum Arthropoda; class Insecta; order Hymenoptera; family Ichneumonidae; genus Netelia; species Netelia virgata. Next base: position 38,298,810 of record OX637864.1, on the reverse strand, counting down.
CGTCGAGCTAAAATATTTTATAGCCAAGATTGCAGTCGGTTGCAAGAATCGTGAGCCTCGTATACCGATCTATCATATTCGTATGTGTGTTCGTACATGTGTTGGATATATAGAAAGCGATTCTCGACCACTTTTACGATTTATCTATATTGTACGTTTACGTTTACGTTTACGTTTAGGTGTGTGTTAAATGATCGAGGATCGCTTTCTACCGTCTAGGCGATGCGAACGAGGGTTTAGGTTTGGATCTTGGGTCTAGGTTCATAGTCCATAGACGGCTAGTGATCGTAGACCTCGCTACGGGCTACAAGCTCCCCTTCGAGATCGAGACTCTCTCTCGCGAGGGAAACGGGCGCGCGGGCACGAGTGACGGATCAGAAACAGGGCCAGGAGAGAAACTGCATGCTCGTATAAAAAACTCGTACCATGCGGATATATATATATATATATAAAATAGGTACATATATAGGTTATTAACCACCGAGTCAGCTGACAAGTTTCTCCCTCGGCATTTCATAAAAAAATCGATATTTCGACAATTTTCCGAAACTTTGAGAACGTACTATTTCGTAAATTTCGAAACGACAACCCCTCATCACTCTCGCACAAATTCAGTCCAGTAGGCATAAAATTGCAGCCTGCGGAATTTTAAATATCTCGAAATATTCGATATATCGACGATTTGTAGTTATCATTATCAGTTTTCAGAGAATTACTTGGCGAAATATTGAATATCGTGTACCTATGTAGATTTTGTTTTCTTTTTTTTGTATTAGTTTTTATTATTACTTTTAACAATAGTACATTTTTGTTTTGTTCTTAGGTGTAATTTGTATCGAAATTATTAACTAATGATCTAGAAATATCTCTTATAAGATTCAGTATTCTCGTTTCGTGTAGGGAAATCTATGAATACAATTTTTATTTAGGCACTCGAGTCCTTAGCTGGTTCATTATTTTGGGATTTAGGAATGATCTTGTTGATTAGCAATTATCTGCGGGATATGCCCCATTTATAAGTAGGAAAATAGCTATAACAGCTTAGAAAAATTATTCAAATGTATCTCATGTTTTAAACAAACAATGTTTCTTACAAACTACTGTACAACTTGAAAACTATGGGAGGGGATTCTGGAGGTCAGGTCTGTATATGTGGACAGTGGGGCGAACTTTTGTACTTCGTAGGTTACTAACCCCTCTCAAGTAGTGTTATTAACTATCAGCTGTATTTTAGAATTATTCTCAGCTCTTAGCTAGCTGTGTTAACATTCATTGTTTGTTTTTTTTTTTCGTCGTCTTTGTTTCAACTTTTATCAGACTCATATTGTCTTCGAGCATGAATGATTGAGCTTGCGGGTATCTCTTTATGCAAAGTTCCTTGTCTTTGGTTGTTATATTATTAGCAATTGAATTTGAGAACATTATTGTCTATATTAGATAACGTGGAAAAATAATCTCTTGTCGTGTTAATTATAAAATTATTTATACCTACGCGGTATTTCGACTTTGTTGTATAGTTGAGGTTTTGTTGGGTTACGGTGCCAACCACAGGTATTTTCTAAAACAATAATTTACCAAACATCTTATCTTCTCCATTGTTGATTGTTATCTATATATAGGCACCTATATATAAATTGTTTTTGCCGGAAGGGCTTGTTTTCGCCCGGTCGGATAATTTAATAGACCCCTGACCACTCTCTCCCTTAGAATAGTAACAAACAAAAAAGTACATTTTCACTGGATCGATCGAGCCATCGAGCAAAAATTTAATATAAATTCTTTCCTACTGGTACTCGATTTATTTATTCATCGCTGTTATTTTATCCAACAATATCAATACATAATATATCTCCGAAAGAATAATAACAAAATTAATTCCCATGTAATGTTATGTATTTATTTATTATTATTATTCAATAAGAACAATAATAACGTTTGAAAGAATAATTGTATCAATTATTATTATTATTATTATTATTATTATTTGAAAAAATGTATCGTTATCGCGTTCGAAGACCGACAACAAGATTAAACCGAGGAAACATCGAGGCAGTTACGACGAGACACCGGTAAAACCATCCTTGTATCGAGATAATATTGGGTGACCGCGGTGTGGGATTTGTAATGAGTTATCGAACGCAGTTGGAGAAACGTGACTTGACGCGTGTGCAAACGGTTACCCCGTTGCTCAAACGAAATGATCGGCGAACCGAGAAAAGAAAGAGATCGAGGAAGAAATTACGAGGAACGTTAGAAAGAGAAAGAATGGGAGAAAGATATCTTGTTCGAAGAGGTGATGGACCGCAACGTTCCCATAGACAACTCTATATGTTCTCCCATACTTCCTATTGCTCTCTCTCCGATGAGCACATACACTTCGTGTTCAGAAGAGAGATGGCGAGAGATGCTGTGTCAGAGCCCCGTTGCGAATTTCCTCTCCTGTTATACACACGGGGTGTCTTGGGTGAAATACGGTAACTGATATACCACGCACAAGCAGCCCGTAGCGAACCAGATACCGTTAAACCAGACCTAGCAAAATTGTTCCAGCAACCGAAACAGAGATTATGAGTAAAAAAAATATTGGGAGAAAAAGGAATAAGAGAAGTTTTCTCGACCGGGATGAAGTAAATTGTCGGTTCGGAACGTTACGATATATCTATAGTTAAACACGTTGAACTTTGTTGACTGTAGGTACACGTGTATCGGTAACGCACGTTCGATCCGTTAACTTTCTCCCTTTTTACACTTCTCGTTTCCTATAAGATTGCCGATTTTTATACGATATATATATACGATTAATCTCAGGCCCCATTGTTGGTTATTTTCGACCCTCGTTTTTCAATTACATTTACTTCTTGTTTTGATCAATTTTTTTTTTTTATCTTTTCATATTTTTCATTTTTTTATCATCATTATTTTCGTTCCCGCGGTTATTTCAATAGATTGACAATATTGAGATTTTTCGTTTTTTATTAATATCAATCGCGAATACGACGAAGTTTATGATCAAATTTGCGCCCTGTTAAACTTATAACACGCGGTTGTAAAATATCCTTCCACGTCATTTTGATATTGAGTAATGGTCTCGAACGTCACGTACACAGCGCTTAAAATTGACTCAATAATTCAACGACACGTACTATTCGTACTTCGATCCTTGCAACGCCATCTTTCTTTCGATTAAAGGATAAATCATTGCATTCCCTTTATTACCGACGACGGTACGTGATTTTCTGTAATCAAATTTTAAGTAGGTATTACCATCAAGGTAACAAAGAAAAACCCTTTAAAGCATTGGGAAAGGGATTTTAAAGCAAAAAGAAAGATACATCGTTAATCGTCAACAGAGTCGTGATATACTTTATTAAATTAATGAAAAAAAAAAAAGAATGAAAATTATATAAACACGCGTCGATATCAAATCGCCCTTGCGTGATCGTCTCTTAAAATCGCTAATTATACCGATTGTACAATCGTGTTCGCGTCTCGAATCACCCATATATATATGTACACTGTCACGAAAAAAAAATCATTACGATAATGGCATGAAGAATTACGAACGTGTTAAACCATCGGCTTTGCAGTATCGTCAAAATATTAATAATAACCATAATGCATATTGTTAACCGACAACATTTTGTTTAAACTTGCCTCTCTTCACTCTATGTTTTTTTTCTCGATAATGAGTAATAATCATGATAATAATAATAATAATATAGTCGAAAGTAATAATAATAACGTAGGTACACAATAATCATGATATCCATAATAATAATAATAATAATAATAATAATAATAATAACAATAATGATAATAATAGCAATCGGCAGGTAAATAATAGTCGATAGTACGTTCGCTATCGTTAAAAAATACAAATGGAATGCACTATACACTGTCTATACAAAGTATAACGATAAATCTGCAAAAAACATGCAGAATAACAGAGCGTGACGTTTCATTTATCCGTTTTTTTGTTTGTTTTTTGTGTTTTTTTTTTTTCGTTTACTTTTCTATTATCATTCTCTATCAACGTTATAATTCGATGAAAAATGAAACACGAACTTTGTCACTTTAAAGCTTTCGTATGTGTTTTTCGCTGATGAAGTTACGTCTTTTCCGACCCTCGGATTTTTTCTTTTCGACATCTACATTTCCTACTATCGCCCCGTCCGTTTCGTTTTCTTTTTCACTTCTTTCAGCTTTAATACTATTTTCGTTTTGTTTTTGTGATAAAATCCCGCACGGCCTTTGAAAGGTATTGTCTTTTGTCTCATTAGTACGTGCTTTCGTGACCCATCGACCGCAACGGATGTCGAAAAAGGCTTTTTTTTACGACCGTTTTTTTTTTTTCATTTTCAATTTTCTGTTTTTTTTTCTTCTTTTTTACGATTCCTGTTAACGATATAACTCTATCTCTTGATAACAGCGACACTCGGCACATTTTCTCCTCTTGAGCTTATCGAAGTCAACGATTTTATTTACCATCGATAAAGTAGATATATCGTTGCTCTTCTTCCGATCTCAAGATCTTATCGCGCTCAGGCTCTCGACTCAATGTTGGTAACTCACGATTCTAGGATAATTCATTGTTTCTCAAGAGTTCGATTAAAACCGCCCATCTTATCGCAAGACACAGGTTCAAAGTTAATTTCCTTTCTCGATACTTTTCTTATAAACGCTGAAAATATAGATCGTGAAAATTGCCTCGAGAACAAAAGACACGTCTCGTTGAGCAAAATGTTTCCAGCTTCCTCGAAGCAACGTTCTCGTTGCATCGCGTTGCTGCTCGACTCCCGTCGAAACGATCCAACGATACGGCCGTATAATACTCGTTTATGTTTGTTCGTTCGTTTGTTTGTCGTTATTTCATGTTTCTTTTCTTTCATTCGTTCATTCATTAATTTTTGTTTCCCTTTTTCTTCATTCACTTCGCTGCACTTTTAAAGAGAATAAACGGTCTCGGTATGATGAGAAGGTACGCAGTAGCCGCTGTATGTCTTGATCTCGAGAACACCCGAGTAGGATCTCGCCGGTAAAGAACCTGGATCGGTATGACGTCTGGGACATCTGTGACCCTTTGGGCACTGACACAGCGGCGAGGCGTTCACCTCCTCGAGTTGGGAACTTCGTCTCTTTCGCACTGTGAATAGCCTGCACGGTTCTTTGTGTTGACATCGTAGCCTCTGTAATCGAATCGAAAGTAAAAACCCAAATTAATTTAAATTAAACGAAATAGTTTGAAATGCCGTTTTCCAAATTTTCAAATGATATTTCACAAATTTCAAGCGACCAAAGTAATGAGAATAAATGTTTTGTTTTTATTTTATTCGTCGCAACTCACGCTCTGAGGTGAACACGCGAAGGCGTAGATAAATCCAGGATTACCCTCGGGTGATCTGTGAGGTTGTCGCCTGACTAGATACGGAACGCTGCCGGGTCTGCATCGACAGTGAACGCGTTGCTCCGTTGCATTGCCCGGACCTCCACCCGGTGCTAGGGTCCACGTGATATCTCTGCAAGAAAAACAAATATACATATATATATATATATATATGTGTGTATATGTATGTGTGTGCCTTCTTTTTTTCGCATTGGAGCTACTCCTGAATATGTTTCAAGCTGTATAAGAATATTTTATTTTATTTCACGAGCGAAGAAAGAAGCAATTTCATTATATCAGACCCGGGGATATTTTTCCCAACGTTTCAACGTTACGGAACAAAGATTTTCCAAAACAAATTTATCTCTCGCTTCCCACATTCTTTTATAATAACCTTATTTTCTTCCTCGTCTCGTTTCCGACCGTTTTAATTATATTTTCGTTCTGTTTTTAAGTTAATTAATTTTTTCGTGTTTTTTGTTGTTTTTTTTTTGTTTATTTAAATCCACCATCGTCACCTGCGCAAAGTATTGACGAGTTTCGCGCGGTTTCTAAGTTTTCTCTGGGGCGATGGTTCCCGGGGGGTGGCGAGGGAAGGGACGATTAAAAAAAGAGACAGGGAGAAAAAGAAAATCGCGCTTCGTCGCTACGTAGAACTCACTTGAAATAATGACAGATCGGCAATCTCTTGACGGGCTCGCATAGCTTGTACTGCCGTGTCTTGTCGACTATGGTGTGACCGTCGTCCGCGTGAAGGCTGCTCGGACAGGCACGTCCGCCTGGACATCGGCACTGTCTCTCGACCCACGGTGCACCGTACAAATCAACCTTGCTGCAGACCTCGCTACGATCCGAGCATTCCGGCAATTCTTCCTCGCTCTCCTGCAAACGAGATGAACAAACGATTCGCGACGTTAATATCAACGTTCTTTTGTTTTATTTGTTTTCATATCGACGAAACGACAACCCGACATTTTCGTTAATTAAAACCGACGCGACGACGAGGTAATTTTTATTCGAGCGTCGAAACGCTCTCGAGAGAATATAAGGATTAAAAATATGAATAGCTTAATTAATTTTGTATTTTCGCGTGTCTTTTGTTTCTTTTGTACGGGGAATAGCGAGTGTGCAATGCGTTGCGTAATTTTTTGATGCTTTTGAAACTCGCGCTTGCAAACGAATGAACGCGTTATCGATTAATCGAAGCGCGTAAACACGAATCGGAAAATGATATGGGTCGTGAAAACAATGTTTGAAATGGAAAATTCAGCGAAATATTTTCGCTGAATTTATATTAATTTAGACGCCAGTTTTCGCTATATTTATAGTTTAGATCATTCTCTAGGTTTATCGACGATATATAGCTCGCTTATGCGAATTAATCATTAATTCGTGACAATTTTTTAAATATTCTCGATAAATGAAAATGGAAAATATCGCGATCTAGTTTTCCGAAAAAATGGTTTATTATATAATCTCCAATTCTGAGATATTTGTTATTCCGATTTATCGTTTCTCCGTAGTTAAAAACGGGAAATATGGTGACAGAAATTAATTGGTCTCATTATCGTCCTAAACCATCTCTCTTACTTATAATTAGCGACGATGACAAGATGAGAAAATATTAACGAGAAGTAATGAAGAATTGTATGACCATTATATATATATATATATATACTATATATACGGAAGAAACTTGGTCAGCCTCCAATTGCTTCTCGGATACATGATATTATTATTGTTATTATTATTATTATTATTATCGTGGAAACGCGGAATTGCAGTTGCAGATGAGAAAGAACGCACTTGATAATACGAAACCGCACCGGGTATAAGTTCAAGTGAGAGTAACGAGGCGTAGTGAACGATAAACGGGGGAAGGGCAGTGAGCGAAAGAAAAGCAAAAACAGAAAAATAATGTACAAAAGCAATCGTAACGATCGTAAAAAAAATCATTTTTAACACTCGTTTAATTAGACGTCGTTTAATTAGATATCGTATTACGTAAACCTTCCGAATTTATGAATTCCATTCGATTTCATTTTTCTACTTCGTCGCTCCGTGATTTTCGACGACGAACTTCTCGATTGTTTGGATATTCGAAAAGAAAAAAATCTCCGACCCTTTAACTACCCTCTTGTTCGTGATCGTTGGGACATATTGTTAGCGATATTTCGTGATAGTCGACCAATTATCATCTTTCGTTCCGATCAAAAGCTCATGGCGATAACGAAAAATAAAAAATACATCGATATCGTTTAATTCCTTTCGTGACTCTCTACGTTACAATTAATCTCGGTACAGACGCGACAGTGCATATACAACGGATTAAGTACGTACTGGATATTTGACAGGGAGCCCGCTACCCGATGCTGGAAATGTTGTGCACATGGACTCTCGTTCATCACGACCAATTGAAATTTTAATCAACAAATCAATGAAGCTTTCTCTCTCTCTAACTCTCTCACTCTCTCTCTCTCTCTTTCATACACACGCACGACACACACAAACATTCGCGCGCGCCCGCACTCTCTGCGCTTTATCATTTCACTACAGCCGGAAATTACATTAACAACCGAATGACTCTGCACAATTATATATTATATTTTACATATACTAATTGCATTACATATTCATCGTACCTCGCTACTGTCGTCTCGTCTCAAAGCCTTATAATTTCTCGTCGCAATATTTAATTGGATCGAGTTATACGACGTTTCGTCACCGTTCATGTCGTATTATGACAATTACAAATTACGTTAATGACAATTATTCCTTCGATTAATTAAATATTGGTATTTTTTTTTATTACTTTGCCTCTCTCAAAAGTGCTATCGCGATTATTGATCCAGCATATCGATGGTTCGTAGGTTTCTATTATTTTATTCAAGTTGTTTCGGCGAAACGCGAGTTTCATTAATCGTCGGAGTTTTCACGATGTATTAATAACGATTGCGTGATTTGCGCACACTAACGATCGAGTGTGTATACCTACGTGTATTTCTAATAGCACGTAGAATTGACGATTCTGTTGCCGTTGGTTACTTCGTGCGGCTTCGTATCGCGACGGGTGAATGGATCCCGTGTTCAAGGATATGTAAAGCAAACAGGAGGAGAGGCACGTTCAATGTGGGTGGCTGGACGTCGAGGCGCCCAACTGCATACTTTATTATTATTATTATTGTTGTTTAAGTCGTACATAGATCAGACGTCTATGTCCAACGAGTTTCAGACGTGTATAACGAGCGAGTTTTCAATGCAGCCCTCCCACAATCCTCGCATTCCCGGGACTTCTTAACTACGATAAAGAACAAGAAAATCAAAAACTCAAAGTCGTTTTTCATTCGATATCGTTATTTTTTTTTTATCGCGTATCGAACTATCGTTCGTTTTTAATTTTATTTTTCTCGTGTCGTTTCGTAATCGAGAGTAACGAGTAATCGTCTCTTTCAAATTTCCAGAGACGAGTACCTAAACGAAAATATTTCCATCGAATTTCATATTTTCTATTCTATTTTTTTGTTTTTTGTTTTCTATTTTGTTTAAAATAACGTTGGTCGAAGGAAATGTCGCTGATAAATATTTCTCTTTCGCTAGGGTTATTATAGTCGTATGTACGTCAAATGACAAAAAGACGGTCGTCGGTCGTACCTTCAGCGAGCGAGAGAGGTGCGGAGGCAAATTAGACTCCGCGCTGTTAGTGAAATAATGGGTGAATAGCCCTCGGTATATACATATATATATATATTTCTTCGAGTGAAATAGCGGAAGTCTCTTCGGTGGCCCGAGAATAAACCGGATGACCCCACTCCGTTAAAACGACAATGGTGTACTTTTGCGTCTCTCTGTTGGAAGAGAGAGAGAGAGAGAGAGAGAGAGAGAGAGGGACGAAGGGGAACGAGAGCGAAAGAAGACGACCACGTGGCTCTTATATCGTTCGTCTCTTAGCCCGGGGGCGAGTTATATGGCACGGTATGTAGGTATACATAAAGATGGAAGGGGGAAGAAAAGGAAGAACAGAGAGGGTATGTGTGGCTGTATTAAAGCAGAGAACGGTTCGGCGAGTGAAGAACGGCGAGAAAGGGAGACGAGAAGGGCGCTTACGAATCAAAACATCCTTCTTCGGCCTCTATCCCCTCTCCTCTCACTCCCTTTTACGGCTTATCCTTCCGAATACCTTTTTACCTGTCCTCGAAGCCCTCGGAAGTGTGACCCCCGAGTCTCGACTTCGAATCTCGACCTGCCGGTCCGCAGGAAAATTCGACAAATTGGCATAAACAAATTTTTAAAAAACACATTGCTGGAAATCGATTATTACGCGATTATTATCTGAACACGATAAACGCGCATCTATTACAGGTGATGAAAATGCTTTTTGGTAAAATTTCGTCGTGTCAAAAAAAAACAACAACAAAAACAAAAAACGAAATATCCCGAGATTTCTTTTCGAGCAAACCCATATTTATAGAGTGAAAGGGACGGACGAGCGGATATAATCGGGGAAAAGGGACCGCATTTCCTTCCTACTTCCTGTCTCGAGAGTATTTCTCGAAAGGGATTTTCGGCTTATGCCTTATTCTCTTTTCCTTTTTTCTTTTTCTTTTTTTCTTCTGTTCCGTTGATCGTTAAGACCGCACTCTGTTCTCGGACGATCTTTTTTCCTTTGCTTCTTCCTTCCTCTCGTCTTCCTGTTACCACATTAACGACATATATATATATATACGTACCGGAGTAAAATGCATTTACGCTCGCGATTCAACGAGGTTGACTAGAGGGTCGATGCGACATGAGACATTTGGTTTCTTTTTCTTTTTCTCTTTCTTTTGCAAAACTTTGAACCACCCGAGGCCACGTTTCCTCCGGAAGCTCGCCATTCGTTACGTTTTATTCAATGAGCAACTCTTCTCTTTTCTCCCTCGCCAGTTTGCTTTTGCATCACGTGGCTATAAGATTATATATATATATATATATATATATATATATATATATATATATATATACATATACATATGTATAGTTTGTTGACTTGCATACTTTGCATTTCTTAAACGCCACGAACTTCTCTCGTCTCAACGTGGCCGCCACGTGTTCTTCCATTCATGGAAATTCAGCGTACTCGTGCCGTGCCCACGGACCAAATTTCTCTCGGAATTTATGACTACGTATATATACATACCAGGAGAAAATTGGTACAACACCGTACGCTCGCGACTGTGCTTTTTATCGTTCTTCGTTTTCGTTAATTTTTCTTACTCTCGACAGGATATTTATATTCGTCATTTCACGATATATATATATATATATATAAAATATACATACGTATAATATATATATATATATACGTAGAATTACGAAATGCAAGAGGTAGTGTCATAAAGTTTGCCCAGAAATTTTCTCCATTTCCACGTAGAACAAAGTGTGCTGGCACACTTTGTTCTATCTAAGCACGAGAATACAATTATAATTGTAACAGGTGCAATAATATAATTGACATGCCAATCATGCTTCATACGTAAAAGATACCAAAAAAAAATCGAAGATAAACGAATAACAATATTATTCGTATATACACGTTCGAGGATATAACGTAAACGGTCTCGCGAATGAATATTGCGTAAATGATATGTAGACCGGAAACGATTTGATATTATGCCGTATAATTAAGTACCGATAATAATCATGCGTCATAATTTTCGTGTTTTTGTCAATCGTACATGAAAGGTTTGATCGAGGTTGCATAAATCCCCTCCCACTCTCTGGGACTCCGTAAATTTATGTAATTTTAATCGACCGACCCACCCGGGGATTCGATACATCGAACGACATTCTACCGTACCTCGCGAGCTAAAAACCACCTGGACCTAAATCCCCCTGAGTTTTACGGTTTGTTTTTATGTTCCTGTGTCGATTCCAATAATATATACCGCGAATGGAGACATTGATAACCACGAACGAAGAACGCGGTACAGACGGTCGGAGGACACATCGGCATAAGCACTTTCCAATGCGTTCGCCCTCGCGGCTTTCACTGGCTTTACGTAGGAAGAAAATTATGTATCTTTGCTAACTGTAATATATATATATATATTGAATAGCCCGACGTACTTTCCAATATATATATATATATATTCTCGCTACTTTATTACACGTTATGCATGTACTATAGAGTGACAAAAATTACTATACGCGCGTAAAAAAGCAAATGGGCAGCATGGAAGAAGATACGAGAAGATGTTTAATATATATTTATGGGTAGATAAAAGAACATCAGTTCGCGTCGGAAGAATCTCTTTTCTCCCTCTCCCTATATCTCACTTCGTAACAACTCCATTCAGAGGTTGTCAATCCAGTCAATGAGGCAATCACGTACGTCCTGTCCCCGGTTGCCCAGTCCATCTGCGGCTACGTCTATATACACGTCTTGCATGGAAGACGTTTTTCTTTTCATTCGTCCCAGAAAAAGTTTCAAGAAGAGAAGAAAAATACAATTTACAACATTTTTTTCAATTCGTCTTTCGTCGATCCTATTCGCTCGAAGGTGACCAAAAAAAAACGGTAGGAATAAAAAGACTGATGCTCAATCAATCATTTTTCCAGGGTGATAATTTAGAGTCACTCGCGTTATAACTCGACTAGATGTAAAATGCGATTATTCATACCGCGAATGTACGCGAAACGTATCTAAGATTTTTTTTTATCTTCAATTAAATTAGCAACTTTTTCGAGAAAGAGAGAGAGAGAGAGAAAGAGGCGAAAGAAATCAACGCGGAAATGGTTTTCCGCCTTTTGCCGATGCAAGTACTTTTTTATGTATATTATTTATTTTTTCGTTTATTCCGCTCGGTTTTCCGTTGCAACGTTTTTTACATTTTCTCTTATTTCTCATTCACGCTTCGTCTCTACATGGCTCAAGTTGTTTTGCCAACGGAGACTGCGAGAATCGTCACAAGTGTCATTTTTTTGTTATCTTTAAACTGCTGACTGATTGACCCATCAATAAAACGGAAAAAATAATGACCGAATACAATATACAACAATTTTCAAGTATCAACTTTCGTACAATAAAAAACCTGGTATTATGCTGGCCAAAAAGTCATTGCGTTTTTTGTTTCTTATAAATGCACACACATGTTCAATTATTAGAAAAATAGCCTGATATGTCTAGATAAATCTCTGTACTGGCTGCTGTGAATTTATGGTGGAGCTATGGCCGGACGCACGCACCTGCGCTCGAAGAGAGAGAGAGAGAGAGAGAGAGTAGGCTAGAATGGCCGCACCCGTGCGACGCCTAACGCAAGTGTTAGTCGTCACTCGTGTGAAATTCTCCGACAATCATTAATTATTTCGTTCGACCCAATGATCGATCAATCTCTATAATCAAAAAACATCGCGAGCAACCGCAAAAAGTTCCTCTGAAAGTTTCATTAAATATTCGCAATCCCTCCCTATACCCTCTTTTCAGATCAACCCACCCTCGCATCATTAACAAAGATATTCGTTCTCGTTCAGTGAGATGCGACATGTTTGAGTTAATTACCCATTAGAACCCTCGAGATATCACGTAAGATATGGGTAAATACGTAGAACATTACGATACGAGTGCGGAGGAATTAGAAATCGGCCAAATTTCGGAACTTCGAGTCAAAGACGAGTGGGTAAATAACTCAAACATGGCACAGAGGCCATAAAGGACACCAGGCTTGACAAATGGAATAAAATTCTTCTACGTCCACGTCGTTGTTCCTAAATAGCGCTAAAAGTAGGATAAACGTAAAATTTGGATTTCATTTTTATCATCACAAGATTACGTATATAAACGTAAAATTTACCGCTTTTTCCAAAGCTCTTAAAAAATAGTAGTTTCCATTTAAAAAACTCAACTCCAGCTCAAGCAATTTGAGGTCACAACACAAAGAACTTTTTGAATAATAAAACTTTTGTTCGAGTCATTTTGCCCTACATAGATTCGGAGATAGGGGATGGGTTTGTTACTTTTTGAAAATCCCTGTATAAAAAATGTTAAAATACTAATGACAAAAGAAAACGTATCGTATTTGAGTTAACATTTCTCATCGGCTGACGCACAACGATCCTTGTCCTCGATCGTATACGGTTGCTCCATAGTCTGTGCCGGCACGTGCCGCACCACCAGCGAGCAAAGTTCACGTTTTGCTACGTGTCAACGCGAATAGATAATTCCCCTTGTATATTATCCATCCATACTCAAGGAAAAATACTAATCCATTTTCATTCAACGCATTGCCCATATATCATTATTATGATATATATTGTGACGTAATTGTTTTGATTGTGAGTAAATGACGCTCGCAAGATTCCCGCTATCGTTCGATTTAGATCGTTACTCGGCCGTTTTATTGAAATAAATGTTATTCCCGCTAGATTTCAAGGTCGATAAAAATCAAGGTACTGACTTAGGATCGTGGCGTACAATTCTGACGTGAAATTTAGCGCTTAAAGTAAGGAGAATAGCCTGTCAGAGAAGGACGTCCATCATCGAGTAGTCTTGGGGAATTGACGCATTGATTCGATAATCACCACCTGACGGACCATTACGATTGGAGAATTATCACCTGACGTACCATATGTCATATTGATGTTTCGTCATCCAACCATTATCATAATTCCAAAATAAAACGAGTCATATTCTCAAACGAAATTGATCAGCCCCCTTCCATTTGACACTTAAGTAAAAGGTCTAACGCATGAAACACAACACGTCGATATTTCAGCGAATACCGGAAGCTGGGTATAATCAAAAATCTTGATTTTTTTTTGTATAAAAGACGGTTCGCGTTGTTTTTTTTCGTTTTTTTGCGACTAATTAATCAATATCTCGATTCGATGCCACGCTCGAGCCATTCAACTCTCGGGGACATCTCGCTCTTGATTTTATTATCCACTGATCGCTTGTTCCGTTTGCCCTCCCTACTCCCTGCAACTTTCATCCTAAGCGGCCGTGCTTTTCCGGAACCCCCGCTCTCACGCTCGCGTTCCGATGAACCGGTTTGTCACTTCCGGAGCAACAAAAATTGATGGGTTTTATTATCGGCCGTATTTTTATATTTTCCGATCGGAATGTTTCCCTCTTCTGCTGATGGTTTTTCTTCCTGTTCTTCGCGTCAATAATGTTGACGGGGTCGAGTCTCACCCACTCGACCCCCGGATCAGTCCGATAATTCCAGCCGTTGAAAAAGAAGGGAGAAGCCGATGTAATCGAGGATTTAAGACAGAAAAATATTCCATCACAATATCTACATTCGTTTAACGATTAATTAAACATTAGGAACAAAAGGCCTAAATCATATTTTCAATATTCTCGTTATAATCAACATCGACCTTGCGACCAACCGCAACATCCGAAATTTAACGAATTAATTTACAAAGGACCAAAGGAAAATCAATATCAAAAAACAAATAATAATAATGTCGAAACGATAATAAAAAATTATGCAGGAAGAGTCGAAGCTTGAGTTACGCGAACCCAAGTTACGAGCGTAATTCTCGATGTAAGACAGTAAGTCGAGAACGTAGGATGGGGGGAGGGGTAGTGAGAATGGCCATGAGGTACGAGAGGAGAGCAAGAGCGAGAGGAAGAAGAGTAGAGTACACGGTGGTGTACGAAAAAGCATGAATGAGAGAGGAGCGAACGAATGAATGAATGAACGAAGAGAGAGAATGAAAAGTGTGTGTATAGAGGAGCCAGAAGGGTGATAGATGCTTTTTCGTACATGAATATCGCATATATATATATATATATATATACTCGTACGTACATGTACATAGAAAGAAGGTAGTGAGAAACGATCGTGGCTCGCCTTACCACCATTGCTTCGTTTCCTTTTTTTGTTTGTATATGCTTCTCTCTCTCTCTTTCGTATCCTTGCCAACGGCACCAGCAGTAGCCGAGGAGAGCAGCAGCAGGAGCATGAGCCACGGGGGAATTGAAACGGTGGCAGTAAACTAAAATGGAATAATAGGGAAGGACCGGAAGGCCCTCGACGAACGATCCGGAAGTTCTCACGAGTCTCTCGCTTCTCCCACGACCGCAACCGAACATGACACCTGGTACTCGGCATACTATATACATATATATATACATATGCGCGTGTATATTATGTATATAGTCCTGCAGATGACCGGGAGCGAGAGAGAAGGGGAGGACGGCGTGAAGGATATGAAATGGAGAGAAACGGAATATTATTGGTATAATGTATGATATATATATATATATATATAGAGAGAGAGAGAGAAAACGAAGACGAGGACAGAGGACGAGGAGGACTGGAGATATATTAGTTACGTGTCTAGCGCGTTCCACCGGCCGACTAACCTCATAGCGACCGAGGGAGAAAGAGAGAGAGAGAGAAAACGACACCCTCGATCTTTGAAATATATATATTTCTATATATCTATATATCCTATTTGCAATGTATATATCGGTATATGATGCAGTTTACCCGGTACTCCTGAACCGATATAGCTATATCGATGTCGGTTCGAGTCGCCTCCTCGCCTCTCATGTTCGCCACGTTTCTCGTTACATACCGGCATTTAAATATATATATGTATATTAATTTATATGTAATATATATATATATATATATATACTCTCACTGCCATGAACATGTAGAATATTTAGAGCATCGCACGGGTGAGGGATTCGTTACAGATCCATAATATTGATTTTCACCACTGCCTCAGAACATTTTCACACATTCCCATATATATCATTGAATTAATTAAAAATATACGCTATTTACGATCTTCTATCTAATATTTATTTTCTTATTGTTAGTTAATTCGTTTTTTTTTCAAATCGTCATAAAAATTAACGTTTTACAACACATCCTAGCATAAAAAATATACGTTTTTTTGTTTATTTGCAAACCGAGTTCGCAACGAGTGCGCATTTAATAGATCCAAAATCGCAAATATTTTCGAACTCTTTATTGCAAAAAAGAAAACTAAATAAAAGGCTATATAATGACCGATGACGGGAGCGCCTCTCGTCATTCCGAGTTTCGAACGACCGAAAATTCCGGAGAAAAAATATTCAATCGCTGGCGCCATAAGCGCCTGCTGCATTCCAATGAGCATCAACCATATAATAATAATAATAATAATAGTAATAATAATAATAATATATAAATATATATAAAGATTGGAGACGGTCTTGCGAGTATAATGTGTCGAAACACGAGACGAGAGAGGAAATAAAGAATCGATCGTCGTCCCCCATCTCCTATGAAACGGCATAAAGTCGTTCGATCAGTTTTTTTTTCTCTCTCTTGGTATAAAGCCTAGATGCGTTTCTCTCTCTCTCTCTCTCTCTCTCTCCTTCTTTCCGCCAAGACCGAGACTCGTTATGAATGGACCGCGTTTCCACTCAAACTCCCCTCTTTCCTTCTTTCCTTTTTTTCTATCTCTCTCTCTCTTTCTCTCTCTCTCTCTCGCTCTCTCTCGCTCTCTCTCTCTCTCTCTCTCTCGCTCGTGCGAGCACACACGACGCGTTCCTTTTGCGATTTCGCGCGCGCCTTCTCGTATCTCACGTATATATCGCGGCTGCCGCTGATGTTGCTGCTGTTGGTGCTGTTGGTGCTGTTGCTGTTGCTCGATCTCACGAGAGAGGAAACTCTCTCGAGTTCTCGCGCGCGGCGACAGGTTGGAGAGAACGTCGAGTGGGCGCCACTCGTGGCCCCAGGCTACGTTTTTACTCTTCAGCATCTCGCATACCTTCAAACACACATACACTTTCACACTCATACACACACATGCACACGCACGCTTATATATTTATACAGATATTTGAAGCCGCTTCTTCATCCTCTTCGCCTTCTTCGTTTCTGCTACGTCGCACGGGAAGTCGAGCGCTCGTGGATCCAATCCAGAATCCCTATTCCTTCCCCCCTCTCCGACCCTCCCACCTTTTATTCCTTATCGTAAAATGCAACAGCCCGTGTTTATTCGAGTTGCAATATACGCGACGCGCGAGCATACCGAGCTCCGAGCAGAGGAGTATCTCCGGAATCTACGAGTTGCGGGACAAATACTGAAGCACCACGCGGTATTCCTTATATATATATATATATATATATATACAATCACTATATACGTATATAAATATATATATATATATATTTGTTGGCGTACAGTGAAAGAACGGTCATCACTTGATCTCTGGTCGAGTTCTCCGTTTCTCCGGTATGTATATAATTGCTCGGTACAAGACGAGGATAAAACGCGGTATAAAAAATAAAATTCTTTTCAAACGATCGCGATTCCACGGAAACTCTGTCTCTAAGTTCCTACGTTCCGTGTGTATTCGTTTTTCTCTCACTCGTTCCGTGACTCTCGATGGCTTCGCAACTTGTGAGCATATTTGCTTACGAAGTGCGCGCGCGCGTTTCTGTTTATGTGGGTGGGTACGCGTGTGCGCGCATGCGTGCTTAAACTAGATCTGTGTTACATGCATCTCATTTCCGCTTTATATGTACGATAAATTCGCGTGGGCGATGAACGCGCACCGTCCATAATTTCGTAGAGCTAGCCGGTCATTAAGGACTAAAAAAGGCGCGGGAGAGACACGAACGCGGGCCAGTCAATGTTTCTACGAGTCCGGCGCATTGGTTCAACGCGCGGGCGGTGTTTTATATCGTTTGGTGTAAATACGGCTCGACCGTGATTCAATATTTTAGATAAATTTTTCTAGATATTTCTAGGTAGATTTTTTACTTGTTTTTTTTTGTTTTTGTTTTTTAATTTTCTTTTCATCGATGCGATATTAATTGACGTCGAAGATTTAATGATAACACCGTGAATATAAAACACGACGACTCACCCCTATTTGATAAAGTACCCTTGGCTCCTGATGAGGGCGTCGATGCTTCTTGTTGTCGATTAGATCGATCTCGATCGCAGCGTCCTGAAACTCTTGGAGTTCCGCGAGATAACGACTCTCGTCGAGCGACAGATATTCGTTGAGAAACTCCTCGCCTGTCTCGTCAAGCTCGACACCCAAAAGGCTCGATCGCGTTCTCGTTATCGCCAGACTCGTTAACAAAACGATCAGTCTTAAACTCCCCATTCTTATTCTTCCGCCCTCCATTTCGTCGTTTCTCCTCGTTCCTTCGACACTTTATTCTCCTCGAAAACCACCTTACTCGCTTCGATTTCCGTCCACGAAAATCCGTTTTATCATCAATCGCTGATGTTTCCGTCATCCACCGCGCTATATATTGGATATCTTGTTTTTTTCTTTCTTTCTCTCTTTATTATTATTATTTTTTATTATTGTTTTTCTTATATCGTTTTGTCGTTGCTGGGTTTGTATGTCGGAACGGGCACACCTTTGCACCGCATAATATCATCCGCGGGGTGACTGTACGAGTGGCGAACTGACACGGGGGTGGGGGATGGTTGACGATAGCGGGGAGGGGGAAGGGGGAGTCGAGGGACCACCGATATTACATAACACTCGTTTCGCTGAGACGACGGCGACGACGGTCGTCTATCGCTCGTTTCTATATAGTTTCGTATATTCGCAGGGACAATATATATTGTGTATATATATATATATATATATACGATATATACGATATATATATATATATATATTTATAGATTTGTTAGTGTACGCCCGCGTATACGTGCGAATTATGAAAACGAATACGAAACGAGAGTCTCGCGTGGGCGCGATCGCACCTGAGACCCCGAGAGTAGAGCGAGTTGTCGTCGATTAATAACGAGACGAAAACAAGAAAGCAAATAATAGCCTCGTGATAAAAACGACGCCTGTTGTTCGACACCACCGCCACGAAAACAAAAAAAAACACGCACGTGCCAACCGAGAATGGCGTTGTTTTTTTTTATCTTTTTTTTTTGTTTCTTTTACTTGTCTAAATTATTTAAAGTCCATCTTATCGAAATGTAATTCGACGAAAACCGTAAAATAACGACGACGAGGAACAAGAAAAAATCTGTCGTACGTGAAAATATTTGACGATCGAAAAAGGCGCGCGCTCGGGCACTTTTTGTTGTTGACGGAATTACACGGATGAAATTTTATCCATAGATAAAAGTTATTTTCGATCGTATCTCGCTCGAATCGATGATTATCATCGTGCGCGTTCTCTCGCACGATTTTAATTCACACAAATATCACTTGAACGAGATTTAAACTTAGGACACTTGTATTTTGTTTTCGCGCACTATTTTTGTTTTTGTTTTTTGTTTTGTTTTCAACGTTACGTAGATTCGACGCGAAGATGCGTATGTTTCTCGTATCGTCTAGTTTCGATAGAACGAATATCGTATTCGATGGAGCGTTGATAACGGGAAATGAGAAAAAACTAAACAACATAAAACCGTTTCAAACGGATTCTCGGAAGTAAATCACTGCTATTATCGATATGCTTTATGTACATATGTATAGGCTTTTATATCTTCCTTCGGCTATCCGGCTCGACTCGAATGACTCGAATGACTCGGATGACTCGTGGCCGAGTATAGTAGGTGAATGCCGGGCGTAGAATGGCGCCCACGGGGTACACGAAGGTATGCTGTGCGCTGAACTGGTCTCTTAGACGAGAGGCAAAGCATGAATGGGTGCCCCCACCCTTCTCTCTCTCTCTCTCTCTCTCTCTCTCTCTCTCTCTCTCTCTCTCTCTCTCTCTCTCTCTCCCTCTCTCTCTCTCACCTCGTCTCTCTTTATGCCTCCAGAGTCCCTCTGTTGCTGCTGCGTGACCCCCTCTGCATTCGCCTTCAGTCCCTTAAGAATCAGCCTCCTTCCTCTCTTTTTCGTTCTCTCTGCCTTCCTGTCTCTCTCTCTCGTTCGTCTCCCTCTTTCCAACTTTGCCTTACCACCTCTCTTCCTCTTCTTCTTCTTCTTCTTCTTCTTCTTCTTCGTCTTCTCCATTCCATTTCTCCACTGCTCTTCATGAACCGAGAGAGAGAGAGAGAGAGAGAGAGAGAGAGAGAGAGAGAGAGAGAGTGATGTTTTATCCGCATTCATCTCCTTCTCTCACGAGCGTTCTTCGTCTCTCCCACCCCTCGACGATATATATCTTGGCAGCATCTCTTTCTCTCTCTCTCTCTCTCTCTCTCTCTCACACACACACACAGACGAGCACACCCCCTCTCTCTCCCTCGCGACTTGTTGCTCTCCCTGCACCAAGTGGCAGAGAGGTGAGAAGGGGGTATCGGTCGCCTTCGCCTTCCGCGCCCGCGGCGTATTTCTCCCTTCTTCTCGAGACCCGCCGTTCTCTTTCTCTCTATCGTACGAGAGAATTGTACTACACCAACATATATACCTACGTATAGAAGATCAAGAGGGGAGAGAGAGAGAGAGAGAAAGGGAGAAATACTATATAAAGAGAGATGAGAAGATTCTTCGAGGGCCATTTCATACCTTTACCTCGAGTGCAGGTTTACTGCCGTTGTTGCGCGCACAGGTTGTCCTCTCCTCTGCACCCTCCACCACCACCTCCTCCTCCTCCTCCTCCTCCTCATCATCATCATCATTATCATTATCATCATCATCATCATCATCATGATCCTCCCTTCCCACAGAGGTTTCGAAGAACGCATACTATAACTTCGTGTATATATAAGTCTCCTCTCACTAACTTATACGTACATGTGAAACGAGCATGCTGAGGCCGAGGAGGCAAAGAACGTTTCTCTCCTCCCTCCCTCTCGCCTCTTTTCCTCTCTCTCTCTTCCTCTCTCTCTCTCTTCCTCTCTCTCTCTTACTCGACGTATATAACTTCGCGGCCGCATGCGTTACGTATGCGATCTTTCATGTACCACCATATCGTTCTCGTGTCTTTGCATTTTCCTTGCCTATGGCCACGAGAATACAGTCATTTATTACACGTGCAGATAAATGTATGTACGTGCATGTGTACAGGTCCGTGGGTGTATGCGCGTGTCTGTGTTTACGTGTACTTTCAATATACATTAAACGAGACCCACTGGGTTACGTACATAAAGTAACATGTAAAAGCGAGACTTATATAGGCGTTTAGCTATGGTTAAGTCGATTGGCGCGCGAGGAACTCGCAACAGTTTCCTCCTCCTTGTCGTCTCTCTTCTCTTATCCTATTTCTCTTCTTCTTCCTCTTCGTTCTTCTTCGTTCTACTCTTTTTACTTCTTATTTTCTTGCTCCTCTCTTCTTCCCCTTTTTCTCGGCTCTCCGCGTCTTCGTGTCGCCCGTTTCGATTCTCTATTTTTCGCAACGGGGGGAATTCACGCGAGAGACATCCGCCGGGAATAGCGGATTCGTCGTATCGCGAGAAGCTGACGTTTCGAGTAGTACGAACTATCGCGTGTGCTACGAGAACTTACCCTCTGGACTAACCCCCTCCACCCCTATTTATCTCTAGCCTCACCCTTCGCACGACACACTGTTCTTCATTGTAAAACTAGATCTAAATTTATTATAACTTTGTATAGATGGAACGTTTTTTTTGCGAGAGACAATAGCGAAATAGGAGAGGATATTCCACGAGCGATTCACATAGTCTCTGGGCGACTTCGCAGACGACGAGAGTCAAAATGTGGATTTATGTGGATAATATGGGAGAAGTAATTGTTCTTTTTTTCGTGCTTGTTTCATAAACTTTCTTTTTCTTTTTTTCGAATTTTGTGGAGCGAAAAAGGGTTTTGAAAGGGTCGAATAAAAGGCGCGGATGAAAATATGAGATTGCCGAGCATCGATTGCTTTTTAATCTCGTGAAAAAAAGGGGATCGTGTGCGTTCACGCTATTTTATCAAAGGGATTTATTGACGCCGGCGAGACGTCAATAAAAGAAAATAAACAAGTTCGTTCAAAAATATAAATCGACGAATGAAATTTTTCCCTCGTGCTATGAATTTCGAAATCTCTCGAAACCCTTTTACTCTGTCGCGTTCGCGTCATTTATTTTTATTTCGTTCGTTATTGAGGGCAGGACCCCACTGTGACGATCAGAAAAATAAGCTTTTTTTTGTGAATTAAAGAAATTCAACTAATAATTTTTTGGGCTCAATTAAAAATATGTTATTCCACATAAATCAAAGTCGACTCAAGTACATTATTATTTTAAAAAACTCGATGATTGCATATTCCCACGACTATTGGAAACTATTAAATACCTTGCAAACTATTGTTTACAATACACCCGGCTTCGTTTTTCATGGGGAACGAAAAATAGAATACCAATCCAGTTACGTATATTATTCATAAAAAAAATAAAAAAGCATTCCAGCCAAATAATATCCTGCAATATCAAGAAACATTAAAGCATTATTTTGACGGAGCTGGTTTAATGATAATGAGCCTTTTATCACATTATTTAATTTTCTTTAAAAAATGTCTATATCGTCTGTACATATGTGATAGCTGAAAATTTTTTTAAAAACATCAACGGCTTTGCGCAAGTTGTAGAAGCGAAACTTTACATATAATTCGCTGGTTCGAGTCTTGAAATTTTCGAGCAACGCGTACAGCCCTTAGATAGAGATAATTCACAATCAGTCGCGAAAACACTCGAGCGGCCCAACACTCTATATAATATATGTTCTTTTCGACATACATATTATAAGTACGACTACGTCAGCGAAACCAACTTTGTGTCGAGATCAAGAAAATATAGATATATAGAAAATACACAGTTCACCCTTTTGCCGCTGAGATGACGCACCGACGAGCCAACTCTCGAGGTTTCAACTTTTTTCGAGCAGTGCTGATCTCCCTACTAATCTCTGGTCCCGGAATATAAATCATGATTGCATCTTTACCCTTTTTTCAAAGCACCGTTTGTGATTTTCGATCCTGTCTCCCTCTCTCTCTCTATCTCTTTCTCTCTCTCGTTACTTCGACTCTTTCGTGTTGCCTTTTCTTTCTCGCCCTTCTCATTTTCCCCGTACAATGCCAGGACAGCGCGAATCCATTGAGAAAAAGAATGATGAAAAAATAAAAAGACGAGAATTATGCGACTACTTAATTTGTTTATTCATGAAGCCAATTATAATACAATACGTGAAAAGAAAGAAAGAAAGAACAAAGAAAAAGAAAGAATCCCGTCGAATCCGTCGACTGTAATGCCCGTTTTATTATCATTATACACACACGGGGTTATACGTATATGGTAAAAGATCGTGTTAATTACAATCACGGGTAACGTAACGTACGACGTGAGATTCTCGTCCCTTGCACAGCGTTATAATGATACGAGCGGAGTTGCGATTTTGTGCATAAGATTGTCACGTATATATACATATATGTATATCCTGAATCCCAGAGGATCTCTCGGGCCTGCAGTTATTTTTCTCCCTCCGCTCGCTTTGTATTTATCTCCCTCCAACTTTCGCGAGCGATGTTTTGCCCTCGCGGCCTCGTGTCCCATCGAGAAAGTACGCCCACGCGGATAAACGCGAATACCACGCGCGCCTCGAAAAAAATACTTACAAACTATACATACGTACATACAAACATACATACATACATACATACAAACATACATACATATATATATATGGATGTGTGTGTGTGTGTGTGTGTGCACGTATAGTCAGGGTTCTTCTCACTCGAAACAAACTGTGCGAAAGCGGCGAAGATGAGCCCACCAGCAGCCGAACGAGCTGGCAAGCACCTTTTTCTTTCCCATTATATTTATCTCAATTCCGTACATGAGTCTAAACTGCTTTTTTTCTTGTTCGCTGTATCGCGTGCCAGCCGTTTTGTACCGGTATCGAGTCTCGTTGCGTAAATCGAATACCCGGACCGCATTTCCTTCCGCCGAATACGAAACGGGACGACTAGAGAGATAGAGAGAGACAGAGAGAGAGAGAGAGAGAGAGAGAAGATGATATTCCGCGTGGACCTTTTCGTATTTTTAAAGAGCGTCGTGGCTCTTGTATTTAGTCGGGGAATGGCACACATAGTTTACTGTTGTCGCAGTGCCCACGTATATTTCTGTAAGCGTTGGCGTACGTATATCGTGGGCCTTGCGAGAATTCTGTTCCTTATACAAATATATATAAATCCCGTGTATGTATATATATATATATATAGATACGTTGCGTTGTTCCTGCTGATATGTTGATGCCGATGCTGTATAGCGTGGGTGATTCTCGTGTAGCCCTTTGAGATTTCCACAGGGATCTTCCACTCTCTCTCTCTCTCTCTCTTTCTCTTTTTCCATATATTTATACATATTTCTCAATATACCTATAATAATACAAATTCTTCGAGTTCTGCATTACGAAAAATCGCAAAAATCAAAGAAATTATACCCTCTCGTAAAATATCTCGCATTCGTTCGCTCCAATTTTTCTTACAACCTGTATTTATTTACGTATCTAATTTCGACGATTTTCTAATCCCAACGGCGAGGAATAAAATTTATAAAAGATGTAAATAAATAAATAAAAAAATAATGAAACGCTCGTAAGAGGGAAGACACCGTTTTGCAAGAAGCCTCTCGAACGTACATCGGCATACCAAGAGCGTGACGCGCGCGAAATACGCAACACGCAACGTGGAATTACGAGCGATAACGCGTCTGTCGAATATGGCGAATGAGAACCGCTGCTTCATTGATGGAGGTTGTGGTCCATTCACTCCCTTCCCTCGTTCTCTCCGTTCTCCTCCTCTTCTCGCGTCGACGCGACCACGCTAAGATTTTCTCCCCACTACTCATGCCTCCCTTCCCTTTCACCTCCCACCATTTCGATACCGCAAAAGCAGTACCTCGTTCACTGTCTATTCTTCTCTTCTTCTTCTTCGTCTTCTTTTTCTTCTTCTTCTTCTTCTTCTTCTTCTTCTTCTTCTTCTTCTTCTTCTTCTTATTTTTGTTTCCTCTTCTTATTCCTCTTTCGATCGAACGTTTGACTAGCCTATATACTGGTTCACCTCACTCACCTCTCCGCGGCCATCTCCGTAAGAGTAATACCTCGACTCATTCACTCGTTTCCCTCTCCTATGACTATACGCCTATATATCGCGATTGGATAAAAAAAAAGTTAACGCGTTTCTAATAGACGTACGGATTCGTTAGAAAAAAAAAAGAACGGTTATTACTTCGGTTCGCCAGATTTATAGAAAAATTGTTTAATCGTGAAAAAGGTGTGATTAGCTTTGTGCAAATGATGCGAGAAGCAATGAGATTGTTAATGAGAATTGTGATTGCGCGGTGACGATTGTACGAAGGAAAAATAAAAATAAATAACCGAGATTCATCTCGGCCTATGGAGATGCCGAGAGACATCGCGATTCGAGAAGGAAGTGGAAGGAAGGAGATGATGCGGTGTGAGCGACGCGACAGAGAGAGGGAGAGAGAGTGCGGCGAGAGGGGCTGAGGGAGAGGGGGCAGGTGCGCGCAGGTGCCACAGGGCGCGACCGGAAGCTGCATCCCGAAGCTCCTCTCTCTTTCTCTCTTTTTCTCTCAATGCTGCAATGTAGCACTGAACGAGAGACATGCCGCAAGATTCAAAATGAGAACGAGAGAAAGAGAGAGAGAGAGAGAAATGTGAAAGACCTCTGCTCTTTTCCTGTTGCTCTGGACGACCCAAGAAATCCCCCAAAATATATTCCCCAAAACGAATCACACGTTTCACGCTTTTCGCTTTATACAACGTCGGAAAAACGTGAATACCGTCAAACCAAAAATCCTCCTGCGTGCTTCGGGCTTATTCGCTGAATTTGTATCTATCGCATCGATTAAATTAATCGATAAAAGGACAAAATAATAATAATCCATCCAAGAAAATTCTCGTCTAGATGTAGATAATTTATAGAACTTTTGCAGATAGATATTTCGTCGTGACGTTAAAGAAAAAGTAGGCGATGCAGAAATTACATTTTCTCGATGTACACCGCTAACTGTCATGAGAGTATGTATAGTACGATTGGACGACGAAGACGAAGAGACGACGACGAAGAGACTAAGACGAAGAGACGAAGACGACGACGACGACGAAGACGACGACGAAGACGACGACGACGACGACGACGACGACGACCACGACCACGACGAAGGCGACGACGACCAGGACGACGAAGACGGCGACGACGACGACGGCGGTGTAATGATTGGTGAAGCAAAAACCCTGACCCGCGTCCGGTTTGTTGCCATCGCTGTATTCTGTGCCTTCCTGACCGTAGTCGGGTGTCTCTTCTTTCTCGAAAGAAAGAGAGGAACAGAGAGAGAGAGAGAGAGAGAGAGAGAGAGAGAGAGAGAGAGAGAGAGAGAGAGAGAGGAAATCCTACAGCGAACTTATCGCGTCCATTAACAGGGAATCCATCACCGAAAAACATCGAAAAGGTCTCCCACCGGCTACCGGTATGGTCAACAATTTTTTTCCCTCTTTTTTTTAGCGTGAATAGCAAAATCGGCGATGCTTGTAAGCAAAACGTATATTCGAGCAAAAAGTTCGCGCGAGAGCAACGGCGAAGAGGATACTCTCTTGCGTAAAAACACACACATACATAAACACGCACACACACACATACGACCCAGAATCGCCGCGGATCTCGATATGGATGCCTTCCGTTCTCCGTCGGTTGCGCGAACATCGAGAAGCCGACGCCTCTCTCCCTTCTCTCCACCGGGCCACCTGATACCCGAGTCTCCGAATAATAAGACAAAAAAACACGCGAGAAGGATGAAAAACAAGTTTAAAAAAATACTCCGACGTATCGAGGTAGTTTAAATAACAATATACGCGTATAACATCGAGACCGAATTAACGAAACGGTGTAATTTATTAACGAGTTATCATTCTCGTTTACCGGAAATGAAAAATTCTATCGCGAAATAGCGGATCGGACTTTTACGAGATAAATACGTTTGTATTTTAGAACAAATTCTCAAGGTACCGTTTACGATCTTCGACGCGTCTTTACGTATAAGAGCGTCGATAATGAAAGTTCATTTAATTTTAAAAACTACCCCTATTTCCTACGCGATCTATTAATCGACCAGGCGAATCGTTGTACGAATGGAAAAAGCTATTAAAAAATTGGTTATTCTGTGTTTTTGGTTATCAGGTTTCTCGTAATTTCATAAAATTGTTTACGTTTATGATTTTTGAATTTCGAACGATTTTTGTTGAGAGACCATAAACGATCGCAGTGTCGATATTTCTCGCTCTTACCGAGACCGAGAACGAACATAGAGAGAAGGGAGAAAGAACAACCCATGAACCTCGGATCGTCAGAAAACGGAAAAAGTGGTCTCTTCGCGCCCAAGCTGCGCCATACTGGTACATATACATAAGTGGTGGTAGTGGTATAAGCATAGCGCCTATACAGGTGCGATTGCCCTCTGGCTCTCTCGAAGCGCGATCGTGGAAACTTGTCTTCTTTCTTCTTTGGCATCGCCCTCTCTCGCGAGAGAGTCCATTCACTTGATCTCTTGTTCACAACAAGAGCGAAGGAGAGAAAGAGAGAGAGAGAGAGAGAGAGAGAGAGGACGACGTCGTTTCAGAAACGATGCAATAGAATACTTCCTTACGAATTTTACCAGCTGCCTCAACCAGGAGGAAAGAAATAAAAATACTTTTCTGACCTCTTCCACGACTTTCTTGCCTCATTTTTATTTATAAATACATGTATACATAACATATTTATATATGAGGCATTCCACATCAAATAAATCTAAATTTTTTAAAAGTAAATAAAAAACGGCGGTCTCCGAAAAATTGATGGTTTTCTCTGAAAACTGAACAAATTTCATACAATATTACTTTGCATATTTGTTTATATGTTTTTGTGAAAATTGCGTTTAAAAACGAACAATTAAAAAAATGTCACGATTAAGTAATTTTTGAAAAAATTATGAGGGTTTTTTTCAAAATTCATAACTTTTTTTTCGGTTGGATGAAAAAATTTGAAAAAATTCACAAAAATGTTTTTAGTGGGTGGTATGACATATACAAATTTCAGCAAAATGAAAAGGTGGGTCGGGTTGAAATGTGGCCGATTTGACGTGGACTGCCTCGTATATATATATATATATATATAAATATCGAGCACATATACTAAAAATTGTTTGTTTCTTCATTTCCCGTTGCAGGCAAACTCTACGCGGTATTTGGCAGAAGACAAGGCCGCGTTATAGCTGCTGAAAGTGCATTGGGCTTCGGTGGTCAGTTCCGAGTAACGGCGACACTTCCTGTCCCCGAGAGTTTCCAGGTAGCCCGAGAATTGCGAACGCAAACTTCCGGTCTCGCGAGTCCGCAGCTCGTGTTCAGCCATTGGGAGGTGAGTGAAAACATGATTACAATAAAAAAGAAACCAAAAACACATCTTTCTTTCGACACATCAATTTTTCTTCATGAATCACTCGTCGCAATATCATCGACGGTTTAATTTTTTTGTTTTTAAATTAATAAACCATAGCGGCGATAATCGTCGACTTGCAAATAACTCGCGTCTCTTCTTAGAGAAAAAGAGGCAAAGACAGAGAGAGAGAGAGAGAGAGAGAGATTTTCGTGGACTCCCGCTGATTCGCTGAATCCACGTGAATTCGAGAACCCTCTTTCACATCGTTACGGACATCCGATAAGATCCTAACTCGCGATCCAGAGCTCCCTCTCTCTCTCTCTCTCTTCTCTATCGTTCCTTCCTTCTCTCCCACCGGGTGTTCCTCTCTTCTCTATTTTATTCCGATGAAGAGTGACGATAAGAGGAGACAACGAGGCAAAGGACCGGGACGATTCGAAAATGTCTAGGGACGTGAAATACCGTGACATGCCTCGGACACGGCCGCACATCATTGTTTTATGCCTTACGTCTGCCTCTTCTCTTCCTCGTCTCTCATTATATACCTCCGATGCCCAAAAACCCCGCATGGGGTCTCTCGATCTCGCACGTTTCTTGCTCTCTTCTCGTAGACACGACCATTTTTTTCGTTCTCTCTCTCTCTCTCTCTCTCTCTCTCCCTCGCTCCCTCACTCTTTCTCTCTCCGTCTCGTCTGGTAGCCACAACAGGCCGAAGAGAAGAAGAAGAGGAGGAAGAAGATGATGATGAAGAAGAAGGAGAAGAAGAAGAAGAAGAGGCAGAGCGAAGGGGAGCCACCGAGGGCAAATCGGTGCGGGGTGTATGTTTCAAGCCCCCGCCGTGCCATTGTCCCATTGACAATACGGACAATCAACCGGTGACAGGGCAACAATGGTACGGGTCTCTGTTGCAGCCTCTGCTGCAATATACAGTACTATAGTGGTCTCTCGATCTATGCATATATATATATATATATATATATATATATATATATATATATATATCGATGCATAGATCGAGAGGCCACAATATATATATATATATATATGCCCCTTGACCAGATCGAGAGACCTGTGCACCCTCCTCTTGTCCGAAGACTTAGATCCCCTAACGGCACTTTATATTTAATACCACGCTCAGCGAGAGAGGGAGTAAGAGGGAAAAAAGGAGAGATAGATGAATGGATGAACCATCGGTACTTTCGTCTTGAACAATGCCTCCTGCCGGATAAGAGGGGAGAGTCCAACGAAACTCGAACTTCTTTCGCTTCTTGTGGTTTCGCCAATTTCGTCCCACCATCCAGTTGTACTTGACTCGCGAAAACGTTACTGAAAACAATGAAGATACACGAAAACGGGAATTCCCCTCTCTTTTTCCCCCTTCTTTCTTTCTTTTCTTATCGAGATTTTTTTTGTTCGCGGATGATTCAATTGCCAACGAGGTTTCTTCTAGAGCTTTTTCATGATTAGGGAATGTTTCGAATTTTTCTTGTTACGTGAAAAATGTTGGAGGGAAAATGAAATATATGAGAGCAAGCTGTACATCTGAAAAACGCCAGGTATTGGGACAATCTTGCTAGTTGAAAAAACATCGAGGCCACTTTAATTTTAGATTTTCGTTCCGGAAAATTAAACGACGGGAGATACTGGATGGGTTTGTAGCATTACATGGCCAATCCTGGACAGTCACTCATTAGGGTCTGTACAAAGAGAGTGTGTGTGTGTGAGAGAGAGAGAGAGAGAGAGAGAGAGAGAGAGAGAGAGAGAAAGATAGAGAAAGAGTGAGCCCTTGATCCTCGAAGCTCGTGGAATCTCCTCGCCTTTATGGGTTCGAGAGACCCAAGGGATGAGAAACCAATAGCTCTAATAAATATCCACGCGTTCCCGAGACGAGAACATAAACGTTAGAAAAGAACAAGTACAACGACGAGAGAACAAAAAAAAGAGAGATAGAGAGAGATTGTACAAATGTTTGCTCGTACAAAATCAATGCCGAGTAGTACTTTTTCGTGGAAGAGACAAAATTTGACTAACAACTACGGTCAATTGGCCGTAGCGCCGCGAGAAACTTGAAATATAGGTACACCATCCCGTTTTTCCATTTCGCCGGTTGTCTCGTCGCAGCAGGTGAAAATTCTTTCCTTCGGGTCTCTTAATCCTCGACCGTTCGAGATATTGTCCAACCGGAAAGGTAAAATCATTCAAGAATAGCAACAAAAAAGAAAACGAAAAGAAAATAAACCACTTGGCGTATAAAATGATTCTTCCTCCGTCTCTTCTCTCACTTGTCTTCCTCTTTATTTCTCTCTCTCGCTCTCTCTCTCTCTCTCTCTCTCTTTTTCTCTCCCTCGTCCCGCTGACATTATACCTCGGACGTGACGCGTGAGGAAGAGGAAAACGATCGAGTGGTACACCCGAGTCTCTCGGTGAACCATGACAGAACTGGGACGAGAAAAAAAGGACGATGTCGTAGTCGTTGTCGTCGTCGTATTCGTCGTCGTCGTAGTCGTCGTCATCGAAGTCGTTGTCGTAGTCGTCGTCATCGAAGTCGTCGTCGTCGTCGTTGTCGTAGTCGTCGTTGTCGTAGTCATCGTCATCGTAGTCGTCGTAGTCGTCGTCATCATCGTCCGTCACTGGCAGACCGGAGGCCCCCAGGAACATCCTGTAAATAAGAATGAGTTAATGAATGGAGCTGTGGAGAGACGAGAGCGACGACAACCATCGTGAGCTCAGCAGCAAACGGAGCGTTAGGCCAAGACCCCGCGTGACGCGAGGGAAAAAAAGCTCACCAGCCGGTTGGGCCGGAGACGCGACGCTCTCGCGCGCCAAGCGCAAGTCGCGAGTTACCGATGCTTGATGGCTTTTGCGTCTTTGCCCCGTCGTTTTGTGTAAGCCTATATCTTTCTCTCTCTCTCTCTCTCTGTCTCTTCTTCCTCTCTCTCTCTGAACCAAGCAGTTCCACTTCGCCAACTTTGACTTCCTAAAGATGTTACTTCTTTCCCTTCTCTGGCTTTCTCTCTCTCTCTCTCTCTCTCTCTCTCTCTCTCTCTCTCTCTCTCTCTCTCTCTCTCTCTCTCTCTCCCTCTCTCTCTTTCTCTCTCTCTCTCTCTCTTTCAGTCTCTCAAGATCCCTCGATCCTCGATCGCTTCAATGACCACCGTAGGACACCGCAACATGCTTTCTCAATTGAATTAACGCTCCGCGTGTTGTCGCTGCCGTTTTTCCTTTTTTTTGTTGCTTCTTTTGGTGTTTTTTTCTTTTCGTTTACGTCATTAACGGATTATGGTCTTGATTCTCGAAACGAAGCAGTTCGACATCATTTTCAATTCTCAACGCACGTCCGTGCCGGCATTTTTTTCTCTTCTTCTTCTTCGTCTTCCTCGTTCTTTCCTTGCCTGCATGCTTGAAAAGAAGAAATCGCTACACCAAAGGTCTTCTTCCTCATTCGTCGCCCACGCTCGCCCGTTCTCTTCTTCGAAATTCCTCTCCCTGTCTCTTTCTCTCTCTCTCTCCTTTTAAGCTCGTTTGAGATGCATCGCCGAAACTTGTCCTACTGTGTTACACGTTTTTTCTGTTATTTAATCTATCGCGGTCGTCCGGCTAATTAGCATTTGAGTGGGCTCGGGGGTGCGTGCTCGGACTCTCCGATACGAAAAGAAGTAACAGAAACGATTACGAGAGGCGTAGAAGGCGGAAAACGAAGGGAAAGAAATAACGAAAAACCAAAATGACCGTTTTAGAAAGTCGTAGATCCTCGTTAGTGTGGATTATCACGAAACGAGAGAAAAAGGAACGTGGCGTGTAACGCGAGGAAAACTAGACACGATTTTCGTACATTTTCGGTTTAATATTGATTTATTTATTTTTTATTTTCATTAGAAATTTTGTCAAATAATTTTAAATAAAGTATTATCGGGTCTTGTATGGTACAGACTCCAACAATTAATGTGTATTTTCAATTATTATTATAATATATATATATATATAATGTGTCAGTCACTTGGCGAGACCTCACGACTCTCTCGTGACTAACGGATCTTCTTTTTACTCCTTTCTAATGCCTTACAGCTACAGGGATAGACACACAGAGAGAGAGAGAGAGAGAGGGAGACTCGCCAGAAGTTTATATAAAAAAACGTCCGGGAAATTTTTCGCCTGTATCTGAGTGCTCGCGATGCAACGGTAAGCCGGGACACTTACCTCTATCTTCCTCAGATACCTTTGTACCGCCTTAGCACTTTGCTATCTCGCTCTACCTCCCTCTACAGTCAAACGTATTCCTGAGTTTCACCTATACTAGTTTATACTACGCTTATTTGGTCGTCTATCTACTGCGCTATCTTGTCATATTTTTCGTAGTTTTTAGTTTTAAGATGAATATTTACACATGCGATTGAGACGCGATTTTCCTCATAATCTTTGAACTTTTTGAGTTAATTTTTCTAATTTTTCTGCTATGCTAGTTTTCTACTATACTATACTACACTATACACATTCTGCACTGGGATACTATACTATATATATTGTGAAACTTTCCATATTTACCCCAGAGCTTGCTAGGCTATAATACAAATTCAATCAATCAATCAATCAATCTCTCTCTCTCTTCTTCGTATCATTCTTTTTCTTGTTTTTTTTTTCTTTTTCTTTACTTCATATTTCTTCTCCAACTGCTCGTCTATTTTACGGTATAATAATCGGGCATACCTACTTCAGAAGTAAGGAAGAAACGAGAAACGAGCAACGAGAGGGATCAATCGCGTGCGGTTCTTCAACCATAAATCGATCAAGTGGCCAACCACTGCAATATATATATATGTATTTCTACCCGTTGTCCAGAAAGCATATATACTTGTCGATTTACAGCCGAGGCAACTACCACGAATCTTTATCCTTCCATCCCCGATAGGAAACTCGAGCAATTTTGCAGGTAGTAAAATCCGCTCTAGTCGCCCACCGCGTTATCCAATTCGCCCTATAGATCGTTGCACAATCGGGGAAGAATTGTAAAGGAAGGCATTTTGGTGTTCTCGTTCGTCTTCGAGCACAAGGAGGAAGAACTAAAACGGAGGTGAACGATACAAGGCATCGATCTCGCGCGAGAGGCAAGAATCATCGCGAGAGGGTAAACACCCTCGACAGTTATACTCGTAGGAACGCAGAGAGGAGCAACAGGTTGCTCCTGTGGCCTCTCGATCGTTGTTGGTCTTCCCCCGTGTATAAACTTACCGAAAAAAAGCTCTTCTATACAGTAGATTATTAACCGGAGGGGAATGGAAAACTCCACCCGCGGGTCACGACACACGATCCTTTACATACACGTAGGTATTTATAAATATGTGTGGGTACGCGTACGTATCTATACATACGCGTTAACCACCGGCAAACGGTCTTCCTCTTCGCTTAGCTCCGAGAAATACGAAGAGACACGTGAACCCCCCACGAAAAAGATTTAAAAAACAAAAAAAAAACAAAAGAAAAAAAGATCCACCGAAAGAACGACCGAAGCCCTCAATCTCTGCCCACGGAACGAAAACAAATCTGGGCTGAAACAAAAAACTGTTTTATACCGGGGAAAACCGACCATCTGCTCTCTCGTGTGTATTCTCGAGTGTGCCAGGCCGGTGCCGAGAGTCTTCTCGTCCGGCAGCAGCATGGATTCGTTCCCAGGGCGTTCAGGGCCGATACGACTAAGAAGATGAAGAAGAAGAAGAAGAAGAAGCAGAAGAAGAAGAAGAAGAAGAAGAAGAAGAAGAAGAAGAAGAAGAAGAAGGGACTGTATTACAGGGGCACTAACAACACCATGCATCGTAGCCCATATACATAGATATATACATGTGTGTGTGTGTACCTTCGAAGACTGCCAGGTGTCCACATCTTATAAATTTCAATACCGGGGAAGAGAGAGAGAGTGAAGGGGGAGAGGTGAGGGGGGAGATGGAGAGGGAGAAAGAACTCTCGGCGATGGTGGTCCTTCTCGGTTTGTCCCCATCAACCATGACGAGAAGGAAAGACACACGAGATCCTCGAAGAAGGGGAGAACTGACGAGATCGTCAGCTCTCTGGACTCTCCTCCTTGTGGAGAAGAAGGAAAAAAAAAGAAAGAGTTTATACATATACATACACATTACACATAAATGTCCTGTGCGCATGTATTTCCAGTATTCCAAGTGGACACACACTTGTTGGTTGGCCGCGCGCGTTTGTTCTTCTCTTTTTCTCGAGGATGCCGGTGAGAGCAAGACAGAAAGAGACGAAAAGGAGAGTCGCGGTTGGAAAGCCGCCCGTCTCTCTCGTATCGGTGTTCATGGGTCGAGGGAATGGTAGGGAAACGGGAGAGGAAGCTAATTCGGAGTGCTACCGGCTTACGCAAGACGAAAAGCCGGCAGAGACGAGGAAGCACAAGTTTTGTCCAATCGAGGATGCCTCGCGGTAGCATAAGGTGCGGAGCACGGTAGCCAAGTTTTGTTGAATTTCGACCGGGGGCAACTTATCCCACATCTACCACTTCTTCTCCTTCTTCTTCGGTTCTTCAGGTTTTTAAACGTTTTTTTTTTTTTTTTTTTTTTCGTTTTTTGTTTCTTCTTTCTTTCTTTATTTCTTTCTCTCGTTCCTCTACTTCGGGCCACTTGTGCCCCCGTGAATGACGTCTCCCAAGTCCGTTCAAGTGTGTGCCCTATCC
The DNA here is from genome assembly GCA_951802705.1 of Netelia virgata. Taxonomy (NCBI): domain Eukaryota; kingdom Metazoa; phylum Arthropoda; class Insecta; order Hymenoptera; family Ichneumonidae; genus Netelia; species Netelia virgata. The sequence continues at coordinate 38,263,460 of OX637864.1, read as the reverse complement.
TGGCTCTTGTCGCACACGCATACGAAGAAATCTCTCGAGAAGACGACCGTTCGCGCATCTCGTCGCTTTTTCTCCCATTAGACTTTGACCAGGACGGAATATTTTCGAGTTTATGATCAATTATAATAAAACCAAGGTATTTGTCAACCTGGTTAATTCACTCTAGATTTTTATATCTCGGTTGAAAAAGACTGCTTATGGCTGACGGCAATGTTGGTGAATCTAAAACATTGTTTTAAATATATATCGCGATATAGAATATCATTTTAATAATATATATGTATTATTTGATTTGATTTACGCGAGAAATTCTCAATGGAACGTGCTTTGATCCTGTTGCAGGTAATCGAACAAGATCCATACTGGGTACCGTCGACCGAAGAGGAGTATCTGCACTTTGGTGAAAAAGCCGATAGCGGAAATCGGGCCAAGAGATACATGGACGCTGTACGCCGTCGTAAAGGACTTCCGGTCGACTCGCAGCTCGTAACACACGCCGAGAAACAAAGAACCCTTTCGAAGAATAAATGATTATATAAATTATTTTTTATTACGTGAATTGTATTGAACCCAAGATGAAAGATGCGAAACAAAATAATAACGCAATTGCTATTTCATTGTTGATACAACAGTTGTGTGAAAATTTGTACGTTAAACTTTTTGTGGTATTTATCTGTGTTTTCAGATCATCATTTCGGGCTATTTACTTATTCGATATTTCTACAGCAGACGAATGTGTCGAATACTCGCAAATAATCCAAGTAAAAATTGTGGTTTTCCCCATAAATTTTCTGTTCTTGAAGCTAGGCTCAGAGATCGTAACAATAATGGCCTAGAAGCTCCAAGCCCTAAGACCTTATCCCGATGTCTTGGTCCATGCTCCTTCCTCATACTTTTTAAGACTATATATAATCTTATCGATTTACTTTAGCTTCCTAGCATCTGATCGCACGAAGAATTCTAGATTTTGTCAATCTCTATATAAATACATATTTACTAACATCGTTCGAGTGTACAATATGGCAATTTATTCAACAAGATGGTATGTACAAATTTGAATTATCTAGTCGCCAAATACGATCTTTTTTCCTTGAAAACCTTGCTTCAATATTTCTTGCTGTTTTTTTCTAGCGGCCCATGACGGATGAAGTTCCTCGTCTTGTGGAGCCTTGCCCTTTTTCTCATACTCTGGTTGAAAGTTTCTCGATGGACCCTTGCCAGCTCTACGAGAATAATTCTCCGTTACGTCTCCACGATTGGAGTTATTATTTGATCTATTTCTGGCGTCGTTTGAGCCAAATTTATCGCTATAGCCACTATCGCTACGTTGATCGACTTTACTGAAGAACTTGCTATTCCTCTCGTGAAAATTCTTCTGCCTCTTGGCTGCGTGATGCTGACCGAATCTATTGTCTTGCTCTTCGTTCTCGCACAATTTGGATTTCGGCACGACGACGCTCATGTACTCGCTGTCACCATTTTCCGTCATGAAAAACGAATCTACCTGTTTCTCTATGTTCGTCTCACTTTTTCGATTATTCGTACTGCTATCCGGCTCGTGTATAATTTCTTTTGATTCCCTATCCTCCACAAGATCCGTGAATCTCTTGACCGTAGCCTCCTTACTTATTACCTTAACGGGTCTAACTTGTTTAGATTTTGTAACAATTGTAAGTAAGCTTTTCTTTTTCCCGTCTCTCTTTTCTTTTGATTTTTCAGGAATTGGTTTTGTCATTTCACGTTGCTTGATCACTGGGTCGTTGTTCGGTTTTACTTGGTTTGTAGGTTCGATCGTAGAAACTTGACCATCGTTCTTTCTTTTCTTAGACTTTGAACTAGGCGTTTTTGCACAGAGTATACTGCCAGAGTCTGAATCGACGGTCGGGACTTTCTTTACGGATGGATCACCTACTTGATCCTCGTTGCCAGCTTCCGTACTTTCATTAACTACAGAATCAAAAGTGACTTTAGAATCTGCGTCTTCTTGATCGCTACTTTCGTCGGATACATTGTCAGCCTCATTTGCCACAGGTTCATCAACATTTTCAACATTTTCCTCCAGACTTGTACCAGTATATTGTTTCAGAGCATTTCTTGCATCTCTATTAGACTTTCTCTGCAATTTTGAAAGTTTTTTTCTCCCCGGTCCCAGATGTTGTTCATAATCAGTGAACTTTTCTTTAAATTTGACAATCCTATCTTGGAGAACATTGTGAAAAGACAATCTAGCCATAATTCGTGTACTTGGTTCCGATGTCGAGTCATCCAATATCTCTTGAAGCTTTCTTGTTTCATTAATACCATATTTTACGATTTCATCGTCCTTAATCTTCTTAATTGCCGCAATCTCGGCCAGCAGTCTCCCTGCTTTTCTCTTGCATTTTTCAAGAATTTTATCATCCCCGTGTTTCCTTGTCTGCAGGAGTTTGGCTTCTTTGATCAACTTTCGTACAATAGTTACCCTCGATTGTCTGACAGCCTTTCTCATCAGCACGATCTGTGGGTAGATTATTGTCCAGAATTAACAATCAACAATGATCAAAGTGAACAGTAATTCTGAGGTTATAGGAGATAACGTGTAAACAATATCTTTGATGTATAACCTCAAACGGCCGCATGTGCAACGAACTACAACCAGACCAACCTATGGTTATTTTCCACTTACCTCGTTATTGATAGCAATTTTACTCATTATATTGCCAAGTTGTGTCAACTGTTGTACCAGAAATTTCGACCGCGAGGAAAAAAGAGCATTTGAAATTATCTACTTAGTCAACAATTTATCAACAATTCACCACTGCAACACATGAAAACATCCAAGAGCATCTATTGACATCGATGGTGCAGATGATGTTTCCTACAGTTGCGCACGCGCGAGGTTCATTGATAATTTTGCCGAGTGAAGGCGCGACAGTCGAGTCAGGACAGTGTTCGTCCTCACAGCTGGGGGATAGGGGGTCTTTGGGTTACGTTTCGCAACATCTCGTATTGTTTATTCAACAATTTAAAGGTAAAAAATTACGCAATAAACAGTGTCTAATTGATCGCAATAAGGTGAGAAACGTCGGTAGTATAACGCGAGCGTGTGAACAGGTACGACGCGAATGGTTATCACTCGTGACCTTGGCCCGCTAATTCTACTCCTCTTGCGCCCCTGTGATTGTTTTCTGTCCATCGTGATGTGTCAGATTTCAATAGATTAAAATCAATTTGTCCTTATCGGAGCAATTTTCCCCTTTTTTTCGAACAACTGCGTTTTTCCTTCTCAATATGATTTGCGAGAATAACGAAGAATCATGAAACAAACGTCAGAGATAAATTAATAATAGCCCCTCGTGAGCTCTCCCGTGCACTCGTCTGCGATATTGTATCGCGAACCAAGAAAGGTTAGTACACGAAGTTTGGGGAACGAGAAGCACGATGATTATCCGCGAGCTATATATGTACAACGAAGATAACTTTTCGCCTTGTCACACCAACCAACTCGTTTCTCGCCAAACATCAAAAGTCATCACCATGAATTACGTCCATTAATTTAAACAACTTGCTGACTTTAGTGGGAATCGAAATTTTTCACCCATGCTTGCTCATTTCCATCTACGTAAGATTATTTATTGAAACATACGTCGTCGGTGTCGATGTTGCGAGTTAAAAAGACATACACTACTATCTGTTCCTGTAAGCTCAGGATTTAATATCTGCAATGTGCAACATGTTTGACATTACAGCTACGCATATCATCGATGTGACGAAACACTAAACACGTGTAGGAGTTTTGCATCAACTATTCTTATCCTGGCACTGAATATTGTGTACACCTCCCTCTCTTCCTTCCGTGTTTATTGGCGTCATTTACGTTTCGTATGTTTTTCATTCTACCTTCGTTATCTTGTATCTTCTATCTTGCGAGTGAAATTTTTGTTCACCATTTTACTCTACATCGATTATTTTTAGATGGCGCTAAAAATGTGCAGTCTTATCATATGAAATGAACGTTTCTCCTGTTTTGCAATTCACATTCATTTTCTAATCTCTACCGCTTTCCTATGTTTTGTTCCATCCCAATATTCTTTTCATTTATTTTTTCATAACGAAGAAACTACGCTTAGCAATGTTGTTCATTTTGGATTTAGTGTTATTATTTGGATGCTATTGGTTTATTATTATTATAGGCACTGTTTTTTTCTACCCCACGGTACAAGTGGCACAGTCTGCACTTATTATGATTATTTCGAAATAAATATGCGGAGCAGTCAGAAATGCATATTTATAAAAAATTACTCATTGGATGTGCGCTTCTTCATAGCACAGACAAAATTTTAATTACAGGTGAATAATATGAAGCGTATAAAGATTGAAAAACAAACAATTTTCAGATTATTATTTTAATCAAATATCTGGAGAAAGGTGTTGAGAGAATATCTATCCAAGCTACTAGTCCAAGTACCATCCGGTACGATTACTAGCTATGAGTTGTGTTCGCTGTTGTTTAGTTAGCGCTGGACGTTTAGCATCGTCCAATCATGTTGCAAACCATGGTAAGTGTTGTAGCAAATCTTCGATAATCGATCGACTGTTCCAAGATCGAGGCGTTCGTTATTCCCAGTGAACAAATTTCTTATTATTCCAGTTCACAAGGTAGTGAGAGTAGTAGCTAGTCGATCGATAGTGACTACAGGGGTTCTGGGGAAAGCACCCAGTGATTCCAACCCTCCTGGCAAGGACGCTGGTACCAACTCGACAACAGGTAGCACCCAAGCAAGTGGTAGTTCAAGTGGCGGTGGCAAAAAGAATACTCTTACTTGCCCTAAATGCGGAGATCCTTGTACACATGTTGAAACATTCGTATGTGAGTAAAACTCGTTTTAAAAAATTGGATGTTATCGTCATGTATTAAAAAGGAAAACCATGCTTAACTTCGACAAACAAATATATTGCAGCTTCAACTAGATTCGTGAAATGCGAAAAGTGCCATCACTTTTTCGTTGTACTGTCGGAAATCGATTCTAAGAGGAGTCTAAAAGAAGCGCTACGGCCAGACGACGCCAAGCAGGGCTTTTACAGAAAACCACCCCCTCCCCCCAAAAAGGTATAGTGTTTCATGAAGCAGCAGGGACGCAATATGACTGTAAATTAATTCTTATTCCCAATTTTCTGTCGACAGATATTTGAGTATTTGAACAAGCACGTTATTGGTCAGGAGTATGCGAAGAAAGTTCTCAGTGTTGCTGTTTACAACCATTACAAAAGAATTCACAACAATCTGCCGGTTCAAACATCGGTGCAGACAAGCGCCAATTTCGTCAATACTCAAGAGCTCAATCATCCTTTCACACACAGAGGTCTCAAACCGCGTAAATAAAATACTTTCGCCCATTTCGGCCATTCAGCCTCGGCCCTTTAACCCCTTTAACCCCCGTTAACGCTTTAAAGCTTCAATCGAAATTTAAAAACAAAAATCTTCGGCGCTCCCACTAATAAATTTACTCAATAATAGCATGAATTAAATTGCTGCCACTGATTCAATGATTTATTTTTTTGCAGATTTACTTCACGTATCCAGTATCGGAAATCCTTTGACTTCTGGTTTCCAGCATGTACCACCGAATAATGATCAGCAGCCAAAAGCAACGACCATTGGTCAATCCGTTCCAGGCTCCGATATACTCGATAGTAAACAGCATCAACTCAAATTAGAAAAGAGCAATATACTTTTGCTCGGTCCTACTGGCTCGGGAAAGACACTGTTGGCGCAGACTATCGCTCAATGTCTGGACGTCCCATTCGCGATATGTGACTGCACAACTCTGACTCAAGCTGGTTACGTCGGTGAGGATATCGAAAGCGTTATCGCGAAGCTTCTTCAGGATGCCAATTACGTTGTCGACCGTGCGCAAATGGGCATCGTCTTTCTCGACGAGGTCGATAAAATCGGCGCCGTGCCGGGAATTCATCAATTACGGGATGTTGGAGGGGAAGGTGTACAACAAGGTATGCTCAAGATGCTCGAAGGCACGATAGTCAATGTACCGGAGAAAAATAGCTCGCGGAAACTACGTGGCGATACCCTACAAGTCGACACAACGAATATTTTGTTCGTTGCTTCGGGCGCTTACAACGGCCTTGATAGACTCGTGTCGCGTCGCAAGAACGAGAGGTATCTCGGTTTCGGTGCGACTCCTGCCGCTGAAAGTCCGGGACGACGAGCTGCTACACTCGCCGATGTAGCAAATATGTCACCGTCCACCGAGGATGACAACAAGGAGAAAGATGTGCTTTTGCGACAGGTCGAAGCACGAGATCTCATTGATTTTGGAATGATACCCGAATTCGTTGGTAGATTTCCCGTATTAGTTCCTTTTCACACTCTCGACAAAGACATGCTCGTGAGGATTCTCACAGAGCCAAAAAACGCGATGGTGCCGCAGTATCAGATGCTCTTTTCAATGGACAAGGTCAGTGTAGAAAAATTCGTTCGTCAAACAATTACGAGCCATTCGCGAATCTGTGACCTGTATTATTATATATTTTTTGGTTTTATCGATCATTCAGGTGGAATTAACTTTCACGACGGACGCACTGGACGCAATAGCGTCGATGGCGATGGATAAAAAAACCGGAGCGCGCGGACTTCGGGCAATAATGGAGTCATTGCTGTTAGAGCCGATGTTCGATGTGCCGGGAAGTGATGTCATGTCCGTACACGTGACAGACGGTTGCGTACGCGGCGACGACAAGCCCCAGTATATCAGAAGAAATGAGACGACCGAAGAAGAACCCCAACAGGCACAGCACGTTAACAATTAGCAGACGACAAGCCGGTGCTGAAATTTTTCCAACCCCAGAGTAAAACTACCACACTGTCTGACGTGGAATGAAAGAGAGAACCAGAAGAAATTTGTAAATCGTCCGTGAGCGAAAATATACAATGGGAAAATAGAAATATGTCAAGATTTTCCAGATCACCAAGTACTTTGGGATTCTTAATGCAGGAAAAAGAGTAAATACAACAAAATCTTGTTTGCGTATAATCGAGGGCGAAAAAGAAAAAAAAACAGAAAAACATAAAAAAGTCTACACTAGATCTCTCACGACCAGTTCGGTCTCACGTACAATTGGCGTGCATGCTATATACAATATTTGGCGGAGCTCCAATTAAACTTTTTGACACGGCAATCGCAGTGTTTTACGAATTAATTATTCATTAGTCCAAATTAAGAGGTAAGGCGAAGATGAAAAAGAAAAAAACTGAAAAAGTTCGAACGAATACCGCAAGATTAGACAAATCCAATATTGAAAATAAATTATTTTTACGTGAATGTATAGGACGAAAGGGTTTTTGTAATATATTGTACATAGCAATAGATTAGTAGAACTTTGTCAGAATATTAAAGAGAGGATAAATCTTACTACAAGATCGACCAAGTGTTTCGCGTCGAAACACCTATGGAAGAAGAGAGCTACGGCACATTTAACGTGCTCGAGAATTGATCAGCCTTGTAGTAAAAGAAAAGGAAGGTATGGAAAGAAACGAGTGGTCGCAAAACGCGGCTTTCGTTTTCTGGAAATTCTACGAGTTTCTACTAATCGTCGTTTCCAGCGTAACACAAATGTAAAAACGGGGAATTCATTGGTATGTAGAGGAGGACGTAAAACACACGCGAATTAAAAACTATACTTTCGTCCTCAACGAGGATATAGATGACGAGATAACTGAACGAACGGGAATTATATTCAAATGTTGAATGTGATATTAGAATGGAAAGCGATTTTAAAAATAATTTTTCGATTAATCTAAAAGACCATAACCGTGTGAAAATAAAGCTTTCCATGAGTATAAGGGGGGAAAATGTGACCGAGTGATTCTCCGATATATGATATCGCGCAGAATTCGCGAGTTGTAATAGCTAGTTTACATTGTACGGACTTATATTTATAAATAAATGAAGATAAAATATCACGGTACATTGGTGTGTTCGCGGATCGGAATTCGACATGTCCTCGTAACATTTTCGTTAAATTTTATTACGAATTTGTTCTGTACATACTACACTAAACGTCTAACATCCGGCCGAGTAATGACCCTTGAGTAATAGAGGCGATCTTTATATACATTGCGAACATTAAAAAATTCTAGAACCACGCGAGAGTAATTCTCTCCGATGTAACGGGAGGATGTATTTTAAATCAGCAGAGTCCTTTAATCGCGATGCTTTGCCGACAAAAGGATGATAAATTTTTCGAAAACTCTCACTTTGTTCTTCAAAATATACGTTTTAGATTAAAAAAAGCAACCATGTGCAAATATCAATTCAGCTAGCAATTGTATATATAATTATGTCACGCAAGTTTGTTGCCCTGAAACCTATCTCCGGACTACTTAATAAATATTCGTAAGAAGTTTTTCAAGCAGCTAATGAGACCATTTAAATAGCATATACATATTTTTTTCGAAAATCCTTTTTTTTATGTACGAAATGTATTATCGATTTCAAGCTTCATTATAGTAAATATGTTGCGTATGTTTACCGTGCTTTGGCTTTGGTTTCAGTACACTTCCGACCTCGGTTAGTATCCATTTTGTAGCTTTAAGGACGAGAACGTGAACGGCAAATTGTAACACGAGAGCACCAAAACCTTTATACAACCCCAATGGTCCTTCCGTCGATATGATTGTTCTGTAACAATCGATAGCTCCGCTGTATCCCGTCAAGAGGGGCGTCACACTACGACCCGTGTCAAGATTGTCAATAATTGTTCTTGTTCCTTGCAAATGAAGTCTGTGAACGACCGTCTCCAGTGGATAGAATACAACATCGGCAGCGCATAACGATACGAGAATCGATTGAAGCTCGATGTCCTGAGCTATCGTTTCTGAAACGAGCTCTCGACTGTAAGCTCCCTGTAAACAAAAGTTCGATCGCTTAATTTATCAGCAACTACCCAATTTTCGATTGGTCCGATGATGAGAGATACTCACTCTCAACTCCTGAGAGTGTTTCTGTCTTATGTGCATTATTCTGCTCGTCACTCCTCTGACGATAAGAGCAAACAGATATTTAGCTACTCCATATGCAACCGATGGTGGCAAAAGAGCATAAATCGGTATTAATCGACCCTTGTTGCTAACTTCCAGCAAACGAATCGCTCCGTCACGAAAAACATCGAGAATTCCAGGCCTCTCTGAAGCAATCTCCGATTGCACAGTCTCAACGAGTGAAGCCGAGTAAAAAGGTGTAACTATTCCAATAGAGACACTGTAAGAAGAACCGGCCAATCAATTATTTTCATAAAACGTTATATTTCGATAACAAGGAGGAACGCTCGAATGAGAATCCTATGATATTTACCATTTTAAAAGTATGTGCTGCCCAAATGCTCTAAAAGAACTGTTTCTCGATATTTCCCTAAAATAAATATGCAAATAAGGATGGAAAATCATCAGCGATATTCCTGTGAAATTTGTAATATAAGATGATCGTTTCACCCAAATGGTTACCTTACTTTGGCCAAGGAGTTATTTTCGAGATGAGATCTTCGATCGCCAAGGTCATACCCCTGACCAAAAGAACCGATCCTATTCCTTTCCAAAGAGTATTGAGCCCTTGAGTCTGATGCAGGCGTGCAATAACAGGTATAAGAGTCACGGGTATAAGGTGATACTTGTATGCGCCTGGATTAACTTGACACTGTCTGCGCAGAACGATGAAAGGATGTATCAATAGATTTTCCGTTATAAGACTGGCAAGTCCGCAACCCAGTCCGACATAACGTTTGACTGCTAAGTCTGAAACGACAACGCATTATAAAATAAGAGCATTTTATAAATAAAAAGAATGCTAACACAAAAGAAAATGATATAGTCGATTCTCCGTACTCCCTTATATTTGTTAGTACTTTTCATAAAAGTGCTTTAGTCTACTCACATCTGGAATGTGCGTTACCTATGAATGCTCGGCAACGTACTTAATGAAAACTTGTTTACCAGAAGGGAATAAAACAACTCGGTAATTAAGTTAATCTCTTATAATTGCCGAAAATAGCATCAACGTTGTGAAATTATCAAGATTCGACTATAATAACATTCAATAAAGATTACGTTACCATCATCAGGTGGTGGGCTGTCCTTTACTAAAGGGTGAATGATAGGAATGTCCAGAGGTCTGATAACCTCGCGATCATGATACCTGCCCGGAAGGTCGAACATAGGGTCTCCTCGCATATCTTGAGGACGACCGCGATATACTCTCTCGTAATCATCAAGTCCAGCCATTGCACTCATAGATGATGAAACGGAAGTATTTAACACGTTATGCCCTGATCGATTAAATCAATCCTATTTATTGTAACATGTTCTTCAAGAGTCCGTGACATTCCTTCCCGCTGTCAATAAGGGAGGTCAGGACACGTACAAGGAAATTAAGAATCCAATAAGACCGATTGTTATACGACTAATCTAACCCAACGTTCCGAAAAATTTGGACAACTTTACGTATAATAACCTCCGTAAAGATAGCTGTACAATTTAAACATTAATAGTGTTTTCTGAATCAAATCTTTCGGTTGTGGATGGTAAATGATTTAAAACACTAACCAGTTTATTTGCAGCGGACTTGATACGAAATGGACTCAATGCCAGCAGGTGTATCACCTTTAACTAGATCAATCCAACTTTGACTTTACCTCCAGTTAAATAAATGATCATTAATCGGTTTTGATGGATTTAATAAAGACATTTGATACCCAAAATCAACCCTAAAGGCGGAATGTACGGCTAACATTACATAGAAATAATTTTGTCAAAACGGTCAAAACAGTACAACTAGCGCTGTTCCTCAGACAAATGGAGAACTTATTATTCGATAGTTCGATTAGTTTTTATATTCACGATGATAATGTCGAAGCAGAGATGAGTAGGGAGATCAGTCAGACAACACTCGGAAAAAGTTGAAACTTGCAGAGTTGCTTCGGCGATACGACATCTGAGCGGTCATAGGGTGAACTATACCAAACTCATCGTTTGATCGTTGATACAGAGATTAGGGAAGAGATGAGCAAACGCTTGGCAAAAGTTGAAACCTCGAGAATTTGTTCTGCGACATCTGAGTGGCCAAAGCGCGAACTTTTTTGTACCCACGTTAAATTGGCCGCAAGCTATCGTAATCATATATATGGCGACACGAACATTTATATATAATCTGGCGGCCCGCATACGCCGGTCGGTTGTTTTCGCGAATGAGACATGCTGTGCAATGATGACATGTCTATATATTGGAGTCTTCGTACATTTTGATTGTCATCAAAATGTACGAATGTACATTTGTACATTCGTGCAAATGTACGAATGTACATTTTGATTGTCATCAAAATGTACGAAGACGGGTGCATTATTTCTCAAAATACTGACTGGTAGTGTCAACGAAGCGGATTTGCCCCCCGAAATAAATCTTTTTTTTTAGATTTTACGATGTTTCGTCAATAAATAATCGATTGATTTGGCTTCGTTATTTTTATATTTTCTGCCCTGCCATGAAAAACTATAAAGCTGGTCCGATTGTTCATTCAATGGGGTACATATGTTACTTTTCATCGAATTTTCATGTGATTTACAACACAATCGTTTAATCATTTGTAATTTTATGATATCACAAATATTTTATATCAGTTGTGAATTTAATCGCAAATAACAAAGTGTTTTCTGAATGTTGCATACGATCCCGTATAAACGGCAATTAGGACGTACTTAGCTTGGGAGAAAATTAAAATTAGTTACCCATAACCTGCATATATGGATAATAACGACCATCGCACTTTACTTTTGAATATCGTGAGATATCTTTGATACCGATCATTCCAGGATTTATTGTGTATATGCCAATGTAAATAATAGGACAATCACCGTGTCTTATATCCCCACGAAAAGTTTTCAAATAAATTAAAATTATTCGGAGCACATATCTATGTCAGATCCACACGAAAAATTTAAATAATTTATTGTTAGGCCGGTGCCACACAACCCGCAACGGCTAAAACGCCGCTGAGGTTATGACGTATGCGGCCATCCGGTTTGTGACGTTCTGTAGGTTCAAATGAAATGCAGCAGCGCCGCACTACAATTGCCGTGATAAATACTTTTCTTTATTTTTATTTTTACTTTCGTTCTATTATATGTTATTATTAATAATAATAAATCTATAGTATTCTTTTGTATTTTGATTTTTTCTGCTTTGCAACGTTTTGTATTTATTGTTCAAATGGAAATTTGGATATTATAGCTTATATTTTTATTATGTGTGTCATATAATTTTTCACCAAGATCAATAAAAAAGAAAACCCGGTGTATTTGACGACGCATGCTCTGAATGATTTAAATTTATTCCATACCTTTTCGTGGCGATTTAAGTCATATACTATACGAGCTCCAAGTGATTTACAATTGGATTTATTTGAGAAGATTTCGTGGGGATATAATTCATAGCTTCGACAGATCTAAATTTATTTGACAATGTATTGTGGCAATATGGTTATAAATCATATATATCTCCTGCGAGTTACATATGGTATGAGAGCCACAGAAACAGACAAAAAGAGGAGCCTCGAGCGCATTGCTGGGTATAAATAGGAAGGAACATTTGCAGAAATCGCAAGAACAACCAAGTCACAAACGTGAAAACATACTGAGCCATACTCGGGATTTTTGTTTTGAAATATTTCATACGTTACACCGATCCAACCTGAAAATGAAGATATCCGGTTTTTTCATTCTTTTAGCGATAATCGTCTCTATTGTCGGTTCAATGGCTACTTCGGCATACGCAGTGACGGATGAGCCGGAGACCGTTGAAGCTCCTGAAGACTTTAACATCATCGCAGGTCCTACCATTACTGGAACGCAAAAAGACAGACGCGGAAAGCCCCGTAAAATACTGTAAGAAAAAGAACAACATTTATTTCCATCCAAAGTTTGAGTAACAGAAACTAACATAAATATTAAACTACAAGAAAAATATCAATTATCGATTTCGTCGATGAATTGAAAATTTATCTTCTTATTTTGTTAATGTGTGATGGATCGGCAATTAATTTGCAGCGAGAAGAAACTGAACCATTGATTGAAAGCCTACATATGATTTATCTCGTGAATTATGTAAAGGAGAAAACTTTAATTTTATTAGCTGAAATTTTTTAATAATTCCAATCCCGCTCAACAAAACGTTCACCAAATTGTACACCCGTTACAAAATATGTATTTGAGAAAAATTGTAATACGCTTAGATTTCGAATATGTTTACCTACTAGGTGTATTTTTTGGGTACGTCTGTGACTGTGCAGGATTGATTTTCAGACAAATGTTGACTTAATTGCATTAAAACTGAGAAGGTATCTATAGTAGTTACTATAGTGTAGAAATATTTTTCGAAAAAAAAATTCCATCCTACGGTTATATTTGGAACAGATTTAACAAAATTACGGCACAGTTTTTTTATATTGTCAAGCTTTTACTTGCTTTTAAACCTTATTAATTCCCCGAAAAACGTAATTTTTTTATTACAAGAATGTTCGTAATAGGGACGATAGCGAAATGTATTATTAATAACATTTGGAAAGAATACTTTCAAATGTTATTAAATTAAGAAAAAAAATTAAATATTACAATGCAACAAAATGAAAGGGCTCCCGTAATAGTTGATTTCCTAAGATTCCCTAAGGTTGATGTACGGTTCGGGACATGTCAATAATATTTACATGGTTACAGTCGATTAACAAGGGAATTTTTTTTTTGTTCCAGGATCTGAGGACCTTGCAATACAAATTTATCAGATGACGGATCCTTAAATATTCAACTTGATGTTTGGATCGTGGATATATGATCGCGAATCAATGATGGTGTACTCTAGTTCAATGTTGTATTACTAATAAAAAAATGGAAATTGGAAGAACTGAAAATGGAACAATTTTGTTTACTAATATTGTCGATCTGGAAGTCTGGAAAGTAAATTACGAATGTCGTCCGGCGGCACCCGCCAGGGGTTCAAATGGAGGTTATGGAATCGGACATTTCCCGCGCAGTACGAATATCACGAAATTCTCGAGGTTTCAACTTTTTTTTAGCGTTGCTGATCTCCCTCTAATCACTGATCTAAAGCACCAATCACTCGCTCGGATTTCGGAACATTCGAGCAATGCGTACGGGATGTCATCATTGCACAGTTTTCTTATCAGTCACAAAAACAGCCAACATCGTGTACGGACTGCCAGATTATCCATATATATATATATGTATATGGTTCCTTCGCCATATATATAACTATGATAGCTTGCGGCCAACTTAACGTGGGTACAAAAAGATTCACCCTTTGGCCGCTCAATGTCGCAGAACGAACTCTCGAGGTTTCAACTTTTTTGAATCGTTACTCATCTCCACCCTAATCACTGGTAGTACAAGCTACGCGTATTTCAATACATTCACTTACCATGCATTTGAATGCGTCAACCCAACGGTTTCGTATCACAGAAAATTATCAAAAAATAATCTTATTGTCAAAAAATAATCTTATTGTTCGTCACAACTTTTGTGTATCATATACCAGAATATTAGTTATCCAAAGTAAAAGATGCGCCAAGTACAGTATATGATTTCCTACTCCTTAAAAAATTGTCAAATCCATTTAAATCATTCAGAGCACGTATAGCTAAGTATACATGACACATATTATTTTTTTATTAAACTTACTGAACAGTTATAAGACATATTTCTGGTTATTAATTGCAATATAAATGTTTATGACTTGAACTATTTATATAAAAATATGCGCAGGATCGAGAAAAACTATAGTGTATCCCTCTGCCTCGCCAGTCGTTAATGACGAAAATGTACTTGCCTCGAAACATTCTCGCATCTCCCGGTGTCGAAGAACATCACCAACCGAGTCGCCATCCGTGCAAGAGATAGTTAGCTGCATTTTATAGCTCTAAAAACATTTATCTCTTTGTGTAAAATACGAAAACAGCGAACTACAGAGTCGTTAAAGCCAATTCGAAAAATCAATGAGCTCGAAGAAAATTAGATTACAGTTTTTGTTATTGTTGTAAGACTGTTGCCTATTACCTTAGTTGAAACCGTATGTTGCCGATATTTCATCCTTCATAGGGTAGTAAGAGCTTCATAGTAGTGGTCCCTATTTTACTGATTGTCCTGATTCATGGAATAATCCATTTTACGCGCTTCTCTGAAACGTCTTTTCTCAAAATTCCATGTGCTGCCGTTGGGAATATAAGGAATTGTCGATTTGAGCAAACCAATGATCGTAAACTTCACGAGGATCAATCATCCAGAATTTATGAAACGAAACAGGTTCCTGAGAAGCCAGATACGCCGTTGCATAATCTACAGGACGGGCCTTCGAACGCGAAATGTATTGGTTATATGACGACCTCTGCTCGATGTAATAAAAAATCTTTTTTCAGTCATCAAATCCTAAATTTTTACCTGATGAAAAAGTTGCGAGTTGATAGGTTTTACGCCTATGAGATTAAGGCAATAACCAAACAGATACATATCGTCCGGCGTTGTCGGTAATGGACAATCGCAGTCTTTCGTCTCGACGATTTTCTTAACGAGCGATTTCGATACCACGAGACCGGCACCTCCCGTTAAATAATCGCTACCCAAGTTGTGACGTTGATGCACGCGGAATCCATAACGTTCGCCCAAAGCGATGAGATTCGATGGATTGTAGCAAGTGAGCAACCGCATCAAGCGTGCCATACTGATTGTGAGATGATTATTAATAGCTTAGGATTATTTCCATTGCCGGACACAAAATACAATAAATATAAGCATGCCAAACAATTACCTGATAATGGTATCGTCGTCTACGACCAGTAACCAATCCATGTCGTTTTTTTCTAAAATCAATAATGATTCCTGTAGAATGGCGCGAGTCTTCGCACAGTGGCCCCGATCTGTGTGAGGCACTACATAGACGTTGGGTAAACTCTCATCTACAATTTAAAAAAATGATCATATTGACCATAAAATCGAATCATTTGAAGATAACCTGTTAATAAAATCTTCTCGATTAAGATAGAGCCTCAAAAAATATAATCCTTTGGAATGAATGTCTGAAAATGGTATCTGTGAAGAGGAAGTTCTTAAACTAAACCTATAAAAATAAAAAAGTAAAACAATGATTAATTAATGTTTAACGATCGTTACACGTTACCGGATTCATTGCTGAATAATCCAAAGTAAGGAGAGTGCTTCATCCAAGTTTGCATAATTATCGGAATTCTCTCTATATGATTTCTTCGGCATGTTTTTACGGCGACGAAGATCTTTTCTCGCGACACTGGATCTCTCTAAAAGCGTAATTTATGGACATTTTTCCTATGGACATTCCCTGAAATGTTAAGGGCATGAAACTCACACAGGCATGAAAGAATTTCGGATATGTGGCACAATCTGAGCTGGAAACGACGCAAAACTCTGATACATGTTGGAAGCGTACTCCCTTTCCTCCATCGAATAGATAATTGGCAAATTCGTAGCTTGGATCGATGGAAAAATCGTGATTAGGTCCGTCCTCTGTGTCTAATCTTTCGCTCGACCTTTGCAATCAACCAATGAAAAAATATACGGAATGTTACTAATGATGATTCGAGGAGTTGGACAATTTTTAAGAAAATATTAGTATTACCGAACGAGCAGAGGATTCGTCATCGCAAAGCCTGAAGCGATATTGGGAAATTTAAACTTCTTCGAGTGATCGGCAAAATGATGAATTATTGTAGGTTGTCTATCGTAAAGTGCATGGCCGATCCAAAGCTCCTAGGCAAGAAGAAATGAGAACTCAAACTTTAATTCACAATTCCTTAATTTTCTCCTTATTACTAAAATTATATCAAATTTCCATTTGTGAGTTTGTACATGATAGGTATTATTAAAAATAAGCTATACGTACTTTATTCTCGTCGAATTTTAATAATAATTTGACTAGTCGTGCTAATCTAACTTCCGTGTTATCAAGACAGAAGACAAACCATTTTGCTTCCTTATGATTTTTTCGAAGAAATGGCAAAAGAGGAAATAGAGTCCAAGATCCATTGATAGACAATTCGTGGGTTAAAATCACTGCAGGAGCATCCTGTGTAATGATGTTTTATGCATAAACATAATCATTTTGAATGATATTACTTACGAACGGCACTACGTTATAGAAATAATATTTGATACCGTCTCAAGATTCGTAGCTTCGTTCCTGATTTTATCTCTCAATAAATTGGCATGAGCTGCGTGGTAACCCTCGGACTGACTGAGAACGACGATAACCAGCCCTGAAGATGCTGAATAAAAAAGAACCGCTTGCAACTTTCACCACATCAGGTAAAGGGGATGTGAAACTCTTTCGAGAGTGACATTCGACACTGTATCTCGTAGGATACAGAGGTCAAACATACTTCCCATGATAACTTTTTTCTCCTCAAAAACGTTCTCCATATTAAAAAAAGACTGGTCTAAGGCTTTTGTTATTGACCAAGGGTGACGATGTATAGCATCAACCAAGCCGTGGTAAGTGCCAGATATATTTGCTACATTTCTCATCTTAACTGTCTCGCAAACAGTTGACTTTTTCAGCAAAAATATGGGTAATTCTCCGCAAAAATTGTACACTCAGGGTATCTTCTCTTCCATTGTATAAAAATTAATAACTTTAAAGAAAATCCAGATATTTTTCGTTATCGACTGAATTTGAGTTTTACATATTAACTTGAGAGAATATAGAACCCTTATTTGTCGTTTTCCTTTGTTTCGCCATGACGTCGATAACAATATATTTCTCATATTCGCGTTATCCACTGAGTTCATTGCGTGTTAGTAATGTCCAATAAAACTAATTTATTTTATTCTGTTACCGACCGAAACGAAACCATTTCAGATCATCAAGAAGACGTAATACCGGTGGAGGGAACGAGAGGATTATTAAATGTAACTGAAAAAAAACAATTATGTTGAATGATGATCGATCGATGTAGGATGTGTCCTCGGAAAATCCTTTCAACCAACTTCGGAAAGATAGTCAAAGAACAAAAAAGAAGAGCCCGACCTGATCTATTATCGAACTGACTCGGTTCATATTTCAACATTTTGATGAGGATCCTCCTTTTTGAGGTTATGTTGATCTTCCTCTCAAACCTTCGGCATTCTCCCTTTCCTTCGTCCATTTGTTTATATTAGATGTATTTACCTGAATCAGATAATTGAAGAACGGCGAGAAACAACGTTAAAGTTGCGCAAATTGATCGAAGTAACCTCATATCTGGCGGTTAAAAAAAACAGTATTCCCTAGTTTTCAAGATTTACATTCTGTAACTGTTTCTACTATGTTCGCAATGACAGACAAGTTGAGCTAACTCCCATATGTCGCATTTTTTCTATAGCGTATATTACGCTCATGGTTGTACGAACATGCTTAGAAGGCCTATACTCAGCTTCTTTTGATTCCCGTTTTGTACTGAAACTTTCATAATTTTTTAACTGTAAAGAGTTACATAGTCATGTACATCCTTATCCTGCTACATAATTGGGTTTATGTTGTTCGCATTTATACAAGCTGTGGCACGTTGATCGAACTTGATTTATGAGATAAGCGATGAATTTTCTCCTCTTTAAAAATTCTTATTAAAAACATTTTTTCACTCGTTATAAAAAATATATCACGTAACAAATAATGCCATAAGAGACCAAACGATTTGCCCCCCCCCCCCCGCACGTTCCTCCGCACCCGGACGACCGAACAGCATATCCGCGCAACCGAAAGAGTAGTTAGAACAGCCTAGTTAGAAGTATAATACTGGATTTGCTATGACAAAATTCGTTGCGAAAATATTACAGATCGTTATTGTAAAAACTGTTTGCCATAGTTCCCTCAAAATGTGAACGCGCTCGGTTGGTCAGTCCCGGAGAAAGCACAAATCGCATTTTCGAAGCGGTCGTCATCTGTTACAGTGAGGATCGTTTCGACAATCGTGCTCCAAGTATGAGTGCATAGAAATATATCAAATTTGCGCGCAATAAATTGGCGGCAAAAGTAAGGTACGGTTTATCTTTTCATCAACTTGAAGCGGGATTTACATGGCGCGACTGTACGCAACGCGTAACTGGCACCAGCCATTCCCGATTCGAGCATCTTCTTCAGCTTTCCGATAGACAATATAACGGAACCATGAAAAAGCTATTGGGTGCGCAAAGAAGACACCATCTGAACCAGGTTTAGGGATCATTCACGCTTCAGGCGAGTTCTGTACCAAAGCAATTAACCGGAAGTCCGTGATCGCACTCAATTTTGACAGATGTAAAAAGGTTTTCTGTTATTTTCAATCAGTTCGTTGAGATGACTCAGTGTGGAAGAACCAAGACCCCTCGCATCAATCCAAGCTTATTTTAGAATGAACCTTTAACATTCCTTTAACGTTCTTACACACTGGAAGACGCGGACCCCTCGCGTTAATCAGCGGCCAATGCAAAGCAGCATAAGCGTTCTTCCTTAAGAAAGAGAGCTATTGATTGGTTAAAACCGATTGACGTATTCATTGTCCAGAATCGAATGATGCTAAAACAGTTACTTAGTCATGGCATCGAAGGATTTCCCACGCCACGCGGCGTCACACTGAAATTTATATACGCAGTATTGAAACATACTGTGTAAATTGTATCGACCGTATACTTAGCATTTCCGTAGCTATTTGCAACTCAGTTTCGAATACGAGTATCTCCTTGTTTTTCAAAAGCGAGCAGTCGTATGAGCCAATTAAAATCTGACCGGAACTAAGAATATTGCCACTACGCGTTTCGAGAATCGAACCCGAGGTGACACTGCTCTCGCCGGAAGTAAAGCACGTATTCGCCAAGAACCTAGCATCACATTCGCGTGAAAAAAAGCGTTAGAGGGAATCTTATTTTTAGAATAGAGAAGGCTGTGAAAGTGACAAAAGCGTGGCGCCATATTGCTTGTGTTTGGTTTTCTCGTTGTGGCGCGTGGTCCAGAATATTACGATTCATTGATATACCATGGCCGATAATCAGGTAAGTTTCATAAAAATGGAGTATCGCATCATTGCGGTAAAACGAGAATTGACAAATGTTCGATTAGCAAATGTTTGGCTCGAGTCCGAACAAATCAAACCGCCCCTATAACCTTCCTTCTTTCACAGGAGCAAAAACCCGAAGCCGGCCCAGGGGACGCGAACTCCGAGTACATTAAGCTTAAAGTCGTCGGAAACGTAAGTTATTTAGTCAATTTCGATCCTTTTCTGTAGCTTCTTCTCACTCTCATCGCTATAATATGAAAACCTACGAAAATAGCCTCTTATTTAGCGTCGTATTTTCAAACCGGCGATATCGATGCTGTGTATCATATTTTTTTTTTGTTGTTTCGCATTTCAGGACAGCAACGAAATTCACTTTAGGGTAAAGATGACGACTCAAATGGGCAAGCTAAAGAAATCGTACAGTGATCGAGTGGTACGTATGATATTTCGGACATGAAAAATATTTTGCAATAGCTGAAAAATGTTCCTATACCATAGAAATGTTTGTTGCACAGGGTGTTCCGATGACATCGCTCAGGTTTCTCTTCGATGGCAAAAGAATCAACGACGATGAAACGCCAAAGCAGGTGAGGCTTCGGTATTTAATTTTGATACGGGAAAAACTGGCAATTACTAAACGACGAATCGGTGTTATTTACTTTTTTTTTTTATTCTTTCTTCAGTTGGAGATGGAGAACGACGATGTTATCGAAGTATATCAAGAACAAACGGGTGGCGAGTTTTAAATGCTGTCGTGAGAAAAGATGGAGGTTCCATGCAATTTGGTTTTTCAAATATTTTTTGAAGTGAAAGTGATTAACGTTTAAAAAAAAGAGAGAACAACAAGAAATGAAGAACGCGGTAACAAAGCATATGTACGTTCGACAAGAAAAAAACAAAATCTCTTATAAATTGAATCTAGCCATTTTACATTCCTTTGCTGAGAGAAAACTGAGTGAAACTAGCGATTAGTCTAGTGAGTACTTCTTTTATGTTCTCCTCATTCGAACATTCTTCACTTTGGTTTGAAAGATAAACATGAAAAAGAAAATGTAAACATTTTGAATAGCATCTAAACCTTACATGGCCCACACCCTTTGACCTTTAAAATGTTAATCTTTCATATTATATAAACCCCCAACATCGTGAAACCATTTCATCTAATATACTTTTCATCATATACTTGTCCAACCTTGCTGTATCCGGAGCATAATTTCCTTTTGCTCGATTAAAAAAAAAATATTAATAACTTGGCCCAAATGTAAAATAGTTTATTGTTCTAAAGAAGCTCCTTAGTATGGTATGACGAATATGTGTACTTTTACTTTCAATTAAGTCTGATTGTGGCTAACTTGTAACGGACTTGATAAAAAGAAAAACAAATAATAATAAAAATAAAAAAAAACGCTACAATTAACACATCGTAGCAATATTTATTAGATTTTGTCAAAAATGTAGATATAAGAAAATGTTAGTCGGAGAAAAAAACTAAAAAATCCCCGAATTTGGAGACAAGACTGGAACAAAGTCCATGTAAAATTCATGAAGAATAATATGATAGCCGATTAGCGGTAAACAATATCTCTTCGGCATGCAATTCGTCCAAATATCGATTTAAAAAAATCATTGCGATGAAATATCTACACAGAGTATGTAGGGCAAAATTCCAAGAGAATATTATTGTCCTATAAAGCGATGAGTCTATCATTGAGTTTGGTGTTAACTTTAGCCCCCGACTCGCGGTTTCCACTAAATTTAGCTGATAGTTTAAAGACCGATTCGTAAGCAATATCATTTAAAAACATTCGCAAGATTAAAAAAAATAATTCGTCGTTATTTTGATATTTGACAGTCTTCTGTTCTCGAGTTCTTTAATATTTAGTCTTATATTTATTTATTTTAGTGCTGATTTTTTCGTCGTTTGGAGAGAATAGGAGAGATACCGAAGGGTGTTATACTTGAATAATCGCATCTTTTATTCGTCAATTAGACACCAGACTTACGATAACTATTGTTAATTATCCACCAGTATGTTTGTTCTTTTTTTAAATTTTTTAATGTTTTTCTTTCCCGTTTGCCTCTGCTGCAACTGTAAATTATGCCTTGTCAAATTAATTGTTCGATCAAGCGAAGAACATTCCTAAATAATAGTAGATTATCTACCTATATACAGATTGTTACAAGAGGCTCACTAACAATGCGACGCGTGGTGTTTTTTCTGCTTTTTCTTTTGTTTTCTTTCCCGAAACATTGATACGTATTTACAGGCAATACCGAATATATTGAGGGGAGGAATAAAAATAATAATTTTTATGAGTCCACGCGTCAATTGAGTCATTCTAAGAAAAAAAGTTACGATTCTTGTTTTACCCCCAGCTTATTTTGCACTAGAATCGTCGAAAAGTCTTCCGTACTTCTCTTCCAGCCCCCCCCCCCTTCTTCCCCTCAAAATAATCACAGATTTTTCGGCGGATTGCTCCTTATTATTTTCTTGCCTCGAGATCATCTAATATTTACGCGTTAACAAACTTTCGCGGGACGGTCGACATTCCTCGATCACACGAGAGAAAAAACAAATGTACGTCTCCCGACATCCACTCCCCTCCAGGCTTTCAGTCTTGTCGGCCTTTTTAACACATTGTACGCGGGCGGTTTTTTCATTAATTCATCCCCGTAACGCGCGGGCAATTTTCAGATTCGTGCGCAAACAACGCGTTTAAGCGTCTCCCGCAAACAACGTGTTGATAGAAAAAAAATTAAATCGTGTTTTTTTAGCAGAAATATTACTCAAATCAAGCTTTATAGCAAATAATATTTATACTGTGAACAATTCAGCCCTTTCCGTTCCAGCTCTTCAGCGCGTATTAATACTTTCTATAATCGTCATATCAGTGCCAACCCCGGCCCCTCCCGCTTCCGTCTTCAAGTAATCGATATTATTCATGATTGTTTAGAATCTTGTAATAAATATATATAATGTCTATGAACTATCGGAGCAACCCGTTGAAAATTTATATCGTCGAAGCGTCGTCGTCGTTTGCCGCAGCTATTCGTTTTTTTTCTCAGATGACAGTTGACAAATGAAAAAAATCCTGCGCCTCGTCTTCCACATGATCGTCGTCGAAGTGATACTCGTACTGACGAACTGAACTCGATGATAATGATGTGAAAGGTCACAGTGCGTCGCGATGCCATACCCATGTTTTTTTCGTATGATCGAATCTGTGAGCTAACCATTGTTGTTCCAACATCTGATACCTATCCTGACTGAGGTAAAGAGGTTTGCCGCGTCTGAAAGATAAAATAAATACAAAAACTATTATTTTCACCATTCTTTGTCCTCCGAGATATCTAGATTTTAAATATTATTTTTCACGATGGCTGCACGTACTTCAGATCTTTGTCTTCTTCATCAAAGTCATCAAGATACAATGAACCCCACAAACAGGCTCTTCTCCCTCTCACAACGATGATGTAAGTCGAAGTTACGACGAGATAAATTCCAGTGCCACCCCCGCAATCGATCGAATGCTGGGAATTAAAAATATTCACATTACAGCAGTGTCTGGTTATTAAATAAAATGTATCTACGTGCTTGGGTAACAAACAGTCGTTGACTGTTGACATTTTTATCGTTTTTACTTCATCGTATAAGGATTTTTGCTCTCGTATGAAACTTTCTTTCGCAGAAATTTTCAACGCCATTGTCCCGACAAAGTGATAATTGAACTTAGTGTTATATCGTCAATTATTTTAGTATCGTCACCTGTATAGCCTCGCCGATGTTCTGCCGTTTGCAGCAAGTCGTCTTGAGACAAACTATGGTGCCACAAAGCAGACAAATACTTATCTCGGGCGGTACCGAGTGACACTCGCGACATTGCCGGTCATGATAATACGTGAAAAGTTTCTCGTACTCTCGCGGAAGACTTAGTAACTTGGGTGCTTGCCAAGACACGTGCTGATCGATGATAAACCGCCGTGCTGCAATGACACTTGTGTTGGAAAAGGCTATAAGCTGTTCACACCATAGTCGCGGAACCGTTATGCTGGCCTCGTCGTCCTGCCAATTTAGCGCGACAGCCGCGTTGAAACAACCCCAATCCATGCCTTCGGTGACGAGCTCAAGATAATAAACCAATCTGACGAATTCCGTCTGTGGTGTTCGCACGATTGGCAACGGTTGAGCGTAAAGATGATATCGTAACAAACCGGCAACTCGTAGAAACGGCAGACATAATGTTTGTATCTGAAAAAATACACAATTCGAATTATATTCGGGGCTTTGGGATTGGTAAATAAAATTTTGTTAAACTTGGATTTTATTATTGCAAGATCACTTTACCTCGACTTCTAACGAACGCATTGTCGTTCTCGACGCGTTGTCGTCCCAGAAAAATTGATTCTCGCTCAAATACTGAAATACCGTAGCGATAATAGCCTCGGATGACGTTGACGGAGTGGAAGTGCGCTCATTGCTCGACTTACCGGCAACAAGGTTGCTCCTTTCGGCCGACGTTAATGTACTTATTACTTGTACGACAACCTGATAGTACAACAGATTGTATATGACCTTAACCACGCTCGAGAAATAGGCTGAAATTAAACAAAAACACATGAAAAGATAACACGAATTTCCGCTTTCCTTTAACAAGCATAGAGATTAATATACTTTGATCGAGATGCAATGGTAGCAAGAGTATGAATTGTATGAGGAGAGCCGTTGGATCTCTTAGTAAGAGAGGAACTTCGCGTTCGTGGGGCGCGATCGCCAACGGAGCTGCGGGATC
Organism: Netelia virgata; assembly: GCA_951802705.1. NCBI lineage: Eukaryota > Metazoa > Arthropoda > Insecta > Hymenoptera > Ichneumonidae > Netelia > Netelia virgata. Next base: position 38,238,579 of record OX637864.1, on the reverse strand, counting down.
CGCCGGCAAACCGGTAAGTTGTTGCCACGTGTGATGAACCGGCCAGTTGGTTAATACGCGAGCGTGCATCGCGAGAACGTGCAACAGAGCAACTGTAATAATAAAAAGAGAGTAAAATAATCATATAATAAAACAGGTATTATTTAGGACGCCTGTTTCGCATTTATCAGTGTTCATTTACCAATGCAATCGCGTTTGGGTGTGAGCGGAACTGTTGTAGCTGCGGGAATGCACAACGAACCACCTCGTTGTACGAGCTCGACCTCGAAATTCGTACGAGCGACAGAAGTTACGAAAAGAAAAAGACTTTGGTGACTAGGTATACAATTTTTCTGCTTGTACTTCAAGTAAGTGCATCCCGTCATCTCCTCCATGGCTTTGCCCATAGCCACAGACAGATTTGATGAGATCTGTGAAACGGGATTAAACAAACGAACTCGATATATTTTAAAATGTCAAAAAATAAACATATCCTGCCCCGAGCACTCACCGGGTTACGTTGTATCTCTTTCAGAAAACTGTTGAGCTCCGATAGTATCGCGGTCGAGGAAGCATGTCGAGATCTCACGACTGCGGCACATTCGCCAAGCTGAGGCGACAGTGGCAGTACTGAATTTGCCAATTGTCTGCACAATGGACAAAAATATTCGCCGCGATCAACAGCGAGATTCTGTTGTCTTTGCTGACTGCGCAACGATTGACGATACGCCTTGAGACAGTCGAGATGTAAATGATGACCACACGTTTGCACGTGAACTCCGCCCTCCCATCCTAAATTCACCGACAATAGCCACGAAAACTGTCGAAAATAAATATTTGTACCGTCAGATTATTTCAGGACAGAAATCAGATTGAACAAGTACTAAGATCAAAATACATGCTGACGTAAAATACCAAATCTTAAGGTACACCCATACACGCATGATACTGAGTAGAAAGCATTAAGTTACGATTACCCGATGTGTAAAAAAACGTATGTAATTCAAACGTACAGACATTTGTATCGGCATTTTGCAGGCTCGTCGATGCCAATGTAATCATGAACTTGCACGAGTGTGAAATTTCAAACTTTTCCTTACCGTATCAAAATGACGATTCATTTCGTCGATTCGATTATCGAAATGAGCGCCTCGTGTATCACCCTTCGGTATGGACGGATCCTCGTCGGAGGTCGGGAGCTGCAATCTTTCGGACTGTTGTCTCTCGTGTCCAACTACACTAGTCGCTTGCACCAATACTACAAGGCCCATTGGTTTGTCTTCGGTACTTGTTGTCGTTTGATTACAAATAACACAGTCGTACTCCTTTTTACTTGTCAATTGAGTTGGTGAATCTTCCCGATCCCAGTCCATTCCCGAAGCTCCAGCCTCATCTGGAAATAAATTGTACTCGTTAGTTTCTAGTATTATTAATGAAAGATCCTTTGTTCGCTTCATACAAACTTTTAAATAAGTTGCAAAAAATTATTGGGGTGCTATATTTGAATAAAAACGTATATTGAAAAACTTTATAGATACAGCCTTTTTGTTGTAACGTCAAGAACGTTATAAATTTCAAACTTACCGGTTTCCATCGCTTTTTTCATAAATTGTTTTTGCTTGTTGGCAAATTCGGCCATGAGTTTTTGCTGTCTCTCTTTTGCGCGATTGCGTCTCTCCTCTCTCTCGCGGTGTTCCCTTTCTCGTTGAGCGTCCTCGCACTCTTTCATACGTGGCCAAAGTTTGTTTCTCGTTTCGACGATATTTTGTTTGCACGAAGGGTCGAGATTCGATATTTTTTTCAATAGCTGAGATATGAAGAAGGGACCGTCCCCGATTCGCGACTCATTGCTCGAGTTTGAGGAACCACCACTGCTACTTCCAGCCTCGCTGTCCGACGTGGACGGCTGATCGGGGTTATAACTGTCCGGAAAGCCGGACAATTGGGAGTGAAGCTTTAGCAATAGAGATATTATACTCTCGCCCATTCTCGTCCCAAGAAGATAGACTGGACCTGCTTGTGAATCTCTGCAGGACAATGGCTGATGGCAATTTGACGTGGACGGTACGATTTCCGTAGTTGTTACGCCCGATGCACCGAGACGCGGAAATATCACGTGAAGGAGATCCATGTCGTTGTTTACCATGCCCGTGGAACGTTGAGGCACGGCAGGTAATGCCACTTGTTCGACTGCTCCATCTGCAAAAAAGCGATATTGAAAGATTCATAAGACAAGATAACTCATACGTGAAATCCATTCGAGTGCAGATTATTATTTCGTTCAATATCCGTTAAAACCGAGAATTTGGAACATCAATTATTGTTATTAGAACGGAAAGCCTAAGTGTTTAATTAACGATGACTCGATATTAAAAACGTTTTTCAAGTACATCTTCATTACTTATTGTACACAAATATTTGAGAAATTACTTTTTCGCGCGCCAATTGCTTTTCCAGGAATGAAAGGACGAAATACATTTTTAAAATTCGCGATTAAAATAAAAATGATTCGATATTAAGAAAATGTGTTAAAATTTGGGAAAACACGTACGATCTCGAGGCGACGGAGATTCCGTAGTGAGAACCATTGATTCCTCGGTCTCTGCTGGTGGCGGCAACGCCCGTTGTCGCGTCGTCGTCGTTTCCTCGTCGTCGTCGTCGTCATCGACACGACCACGATTATTTCCATCAGTAGGAACAACAGCCCATTCGGTTAAACCTGAGAAAGAAATTTAATTTTTCATAATAATAACAAAATAAAGTTTCGATACCTCCAATGTAAAAAAATAAGAATATCATTTATTTTTTCATTATTACCTTCATTGTTTGGTGGCAAAGCTGGCAGATTCGTGCCAGTTTCCATAGCTGCTGCCACGTTACGACGATCGTTGTCAAGAGCATTTAACAGTTCCAATTCCCAGTATTCGGGTGGCTCACCAATTTCAACGTCGAACTCGTCATTCAGCATCAACGAGCCTTCCGTTATGTCGCTGCCGATTTCCCAGTCCGAACCTTTTATGGACAATGTAATTCAGGGTGATAAGTTTAATGACCAAATTCGACGTAACGCACACCGCGTTAGCGATGCGATTAAATAATAATAATAATTAATTATAATGATATGAAGATTGATAAATATTGACTGAAAAACGTAAAATACTAGAACGAGCCTTGAACCAATGTGGCGAAAAGTAGAACGAATGCTTACCGTCCGGACTAATGCCATCGGGCGGTGAATCAATGAGAGCACCACGAGGTATAAAAGTTCTGAGATTTTCGACAATATTGTCGCTCTCGTACCAATTACCGAACTCCGGATCTTTTGGGCCACCGCTTGAGACATTACAACCTCCGCCCGTGTACGGGCACAAGGGATTTGCCTGAAGGATAAAACCATGGTGAGAATCTTTTTTTTCCAAACCTTTAATCCGAGTTTTTCCAATTCAATTAAAGCTTACGGATTTTTTCGGTACGTCAGCAGTCACAACAGCCATTTCTAAAAGATATATTGTCAGTGCCATGATGTGTTCCGATATGTTGTGATCGTTGACAGCCTTGTACAGTATTGCGAAGACCATCGAGTGAAAGACCCGAGAACGCAACGCTATGCGTGGATCTTCATAATCCTTCGATACCGGAGCCGGATGTCGAAAGGGTGGCCAGAGAGTCGAACCGCTTTTCAAATTTCCACACTGCTTCACACTGTAATAATCAATTTTATAATACGTCATCGAATAAAATCTTTTACTAAAAACAAGCTTTATTGATCGAACAAAGTTTGTTTTCAACATTAAGTAAGATAGTTGAATTTAGTTCTTTCCAGCTTTTTCATTCAAAATTCTGAAATTTTATTTCCAGCCCCTTCTTTCCGGATTTTGCTTCAGAGCCCTTATTTTTGGGCTTATTTGTACGAATCCCATTGTTCCCTCTATTACGTGCAACTTACTATTCGGTGAACCGATCCATGGAAACTTGATAATCACGACGATGTACCGCACGCAGCAAAACATGAAGGGGATCGTACAAATCGGCCCAAACTCGCGCTTGTGGACCGTACATTCCCTGTTGCATTGTTCCACTTGCATCGAGATTAGGTGCTTTGTAATGAGCCACCTGTAATAAAAATCCAATTACGTACTCGTATTGTAACAAAAAACGATAACATAACGAAGATCGCCGTTCGATATATACGCGCGAAGACACATACACACATAAAGGTATTTCCTTTCTCAAATATGACTTTTACACTATTTGTAAAATTTTACGTAGCGCGATTCAACAAATTAAAAATTTCATTTTTGCACGCATAAGCTTTCTGCCACTATCCGGAAGCGATAACGAGAAATTATAATTTTTTTTTGCCGATGCTTACCTCGTCGAGAACAGCTTCAAAATCTCTATTCGGTGTAGTACCACAACGTTCGGGCATAAGTTCCATTAATTGACTGTGAGTCTTATCACCCATACACAAAAGCGTTACCATCTCGAGATAGGACATTTCAGAATCGGACAACCCTGTGAATAAAATCGATACATAAATACATATATACGCCTATATATGCATATATTACTCGAGGATCGGATTACGTTGCTTTGTTTGTTTCATTCGCCGACTCGGCGCAAAATAAGATACTGAAATATGAGCCTAAAATGCACTCACCCAAGTTTGTTCGTACGTTTACGAGGGTTGCCAAGAATATCAAGCAACTTTCGAGCATCGGAGTGTCATGCTCACCAATTAATGAGAGATTTTGTCGGGAACGTACAGTTCGCAAGCTCAGCCATTCTTTAACGTGAAATCTAAAAGGCAAAAACAAATGATTAAAAATGCTCAATCTTATGTGTGTTTTTTTTTTTTAGATAGAAGACATTTATTTATCGTTGTGGAAGATTAATTATGTCGGACTCACTTGTCTATGATAGTACGGAGATACACATCGGGCTTCAGCTGGGTGGCACATATTTGCAACAGATAGAGATCCGCATCGACCATTGAATTGCAGAAGTTGCATTGTATATAAGTCATCGCCTGGCCCTTTATTTGCAAACCATTGCGTACCCATAGGCCATTGAGAATTTCGTAAAAGGCAACCTGGAAGAAAAAAAAGAGGGCATCTCTCGTTATTTGATGAAAGTCTTAAAGTATTGGTAGGTCGTCTGATAGCGCATCTCCAGCTTTTGTACCTACATATATTTTTGTTTTAATAAAAAATAAATAATTGTTTTATCGATCAGTTTCAAATCCTTCAATCTGTAAATGGTGTTTTTCTCTTTCAACAATAGTCTGTTATCGTTTCTAAGGTACATTCTGTTGAGGCAAATTGAAGTTTAAACTTAAGTTTGAAACCAAGTTGGACAATTAAACTGAAATTCGGGGTAAAATTAAATTGGACCCAATTTGATTAAAGTTATTCATCAGCAAACATATCAAAACTTAACTTCGGACTTACAAGTAGCTTCAGCCTAAATAGTGAACCTAGATCAATATGTAAGTTGGAATTCCAATTTGTGCCAATTACTTCCTACTAAATCTTATTTCTAATTATAACGAAGACTTTATCCGATTTTTCGCCACGAGCTATTAATACAACAAAATGCATAAAAAAATGTTTGCCAACATTTCCATTTCCATTTAAGACGGAAACTATCGTCAAATATAATCGCTGCAAAATAGTCCTTTGTGGATCGCAAATTATTATCTTCATTTATTATTTCACGCGATATTATAAAAAATTTCAATTGTATTTACAAATGAACAAATACGTTAATACCATGGCGCATATAAATTTCAAAACAACCTCCATCGTGGTTACTTCGTCCAAGCGTCACGACGTGCTACTGCGCTGCTGGCGTCGTCCGCCATTTGAAAGTTTCCTGGATGCCCTCGCACCAACACAAGATCGTCGAGTTGTGTGGGATGGTCGAGGGACATCGAGAACGAGAGGATAAGAGCATTATGCGTATGAAGGGTATATATGTATATAGAGAGAGAGAGAGACGAAAGGCGAGAGACGTTGTGTAGTGGGATTTATCCGTTCGTCGTTCGTCGATCCCCACTGGTCGGACAATCCGCGCTCATCGTAGAGTGCAGTCGTCGAATCGCTGGTGGTAACGGTAGCGGGCGTGGAACGTTTCAATACAGAACAGCTCAAATTTCCGAGCTGCTGCCCTCCCTCCAGCCCCTGCTTTCGCTTCATTTTTCCGTTGAATCGAAGTTTAGTGATCCCTTTGATGTTCGACGAGAAGCATTGTAGCGAAAAGAAAACGTAAAATCGGCGCGAGTGGCACGAGCTGATTGCTGAATTATCCAGCAGAGCAAGACAGATCAAATGTGACAAAGGGTATCGAAGTGTTGATCAGGGGTTCGCAAACAATACCATAAGAACAAAAACTGACGACCATAAATCATTCTTCGCGATGGCTCGCATCCACAAAACGTCTCTTTGCCTGCTGAGTCTCGCATTGTTAATGACCATGCGAGTGGATTCGATTGAAATGAGTTTCGGAGACATAACGGAGGTTTTGCATTTCGCCCGTGAAGCTGTGACCGGCGTACTCGAGACTCTTGAATGGACGAGAAAATCAAATCCGGAGGATCAAGAGTATGATTTTCCATTCATAAAAAAGATGGAGCGTCGTTTGTTAAATGCAATATCAACGGTGTCACAAAAGATTGAAAATTACCAAGATAAAATAATGACTCGCACTGATGAGATTGTTGCGAAACTAATACGTGAATTGCCGCTTCACAATAAATTCGATAGGCGATGGCACGAAATGTCGGTTCGCATTGGTCGTGTGAATGATACTTATAAGCAATTCGTTGCTTATTCCTGGGAACAAGAGGAGTTTGAGAAATACACACTGCAGGATTTTGCTGCTTATAGTGTTTCTAGCGCTTCCCGTGCTTTGCCAGATTTACTGAACGACATTCATCGTTTGGTAGTGCCCGTGTCCGATCTCGATGACAGTATACTCGTTCTACTCGCTCGGAATATGAAGGTAAGGAAGAAATATCGGGCACTAGGCACCCCCTATTGCTCGAAATTGTCGTTTCGGTATAATAGCATTCATTCATTCATTCACTTTATTCGCCCGATTGACCAGTTTTATTGAGCCCCCGCGTGTGTATAATAGCTACATACTCTATACACATATATACATTGCAAACGATGGGCTTGGAAATCAACCGGGAAATCCCCAGATCGTTTGAGTTCTTTTGCTTCGTTAGCAGTCGGCGCGAGCGAATAGCCAATAGGCGGCGCTGTAGATCGTCAAAATGGCGGACGGATTTCTACATCTTATATTCTAATTGTGTATAACGACAAAAAACAACAAACCGTAGTATTTCAAATCAAAGAATCGAATTGGGTTACCGAACATTATTTTCGAGGAATTTTACTTATTCAAATTTTCAGCCGTTACTTCCAGTAACAAGTACTGTAAAAATTATCTGCGGAATTGCGGAAAAATACATGCTTTCGCCAATTAGCCTAAATCAAAAGACTATTGAGAAAAATTATCAATATAATACCATTAATTTTTTCGCAAAATCCTATATTTGCTTTCCGGCATTGCTTTCAGGTTTTCACCGACGTAACGAGTATCTATAATATCATTAACTGTCCTACATCTTTGAACCAACGAGAATTTATAACGACATGCGCGACGCGACATTCACATTCACGTGAATATGCGCGGCGCGAACGGGAGGGAAGGTAGGAGAAGTGGGGGTCATTTGTGCGAGAAATGCGTCACAAGCGATGAAGAACGGGACGGGATTTAATGCAGAGAGAGAGGAGGAGAGAGAGAGCGCGAGAGAGGGGGAGGGGCGAGAAACGGTAAAAAAAAGCGCAATTCTTCGAGCGTCAGTTGAAGCGATCGGGAATTCAGTACGAGCGTAAACGATCGTGCGGTAACGTCGGATCGAGGCATCTACTAGTTTCGAACGCGGTTGCACCCATTTACGCCAGTTGATTCTCGCTCTCGTCAGTTTTGTTGTCATTCTCGTCCTTTATCTTTCGCATACATTGAAAGAATTTATCGTTGCCACGGAATAAGTTCCCGGAAACCGCGAGAATTTATATATATATATATTTACAATATATATACATTACGCACCGAGATACGCGCGGGCGCGCGAGTTTCACCTTCGTGTGTTGATTCACAGCAATCTCCGAAGTGATCTCTCTGTCTCTCTCTATATATATATATGTAGCGTGGTATAGTGTGGACCCTTGTCAAGGCTTGGTTCTCGCTCTTGGTACTCCGAGTTCCCGACGCAATAACCTGCTCGTTGTAACACAAAGAAACGGACGCGAGGACACGAGGGCCAAAAGAAGAAATTAGAAAAATCTCCAGCGTAAATTATTTTACGAGTTCAATGCTGCGTTGTAAAATCGATCTTTCATCGAATTAAAATATTCGATAAGAAATAATACTAATAATAATTAGTAAAAGAATATGGCGAAGTCAAAAGTAGCGATAATTTTGGTTCTCGCGTTGTCCGGTATCTTGGCACAGAGACGAGATTATACGAGCGTCGATCAACTGAGATACGAGCTCTTCGGACTTAAAGATCTCTTCAAAAATGCCGGGAGAAGTGCTTCGGAAGCTGGCGAGGGAACTTACATGAGACTCGTGCAGTCTTACGAGAATTTTGGCGCTACGTTGGACACATTGCCGGTTACGAAAAATCGTTTGGGCGCCTTGAATTTCATTTGGCTATGGGCAAGAGCACAGAACGAGATGAAAACTATCGACGGACTATACGCGACGTTCAGACATAGATTGCACGAAACTGCGGAGAAAAGAATGAAACTGGACGTCGAAGAATGGGCCATTTTTTCCGACACTATTCTAGACGATCCGAACGTTTCGGTTCCGGCTGCGTTGGACCGAATCGCCGATATAATCATAGAACAAAATCTGTTTATATTGGCTTACAAGGTATACAAACATCTCGAACCAATGGTCGTAAACGATAATGGAGGGCGAATGTCGTTTCTTGACTTTGGTTTAAGCTCGGGCATAAATAAGAATTATTGATAGACGAATTTTATATGGTAATGGAGAAAATTCTAATCAAAGTTTCTTGTACATTATGGAGAGAGAGAGAGAGAGAGTTTTAGATAAATTAAACCCAAAACCGATATGTAATTAAAGTCCGGTCTTCTACTTTCGAATACGGCCACATACGAATACGGTTAAATCGCCATACAATTCATGTTATGGTGCTGCTCGAGATTGCGTTAGTATTGTGACAAAGTATTTCGAATCATCGTTCAAAGTACGTTATTCGTTCGCATTTCGTTACTTTTAAATAGATTTCTTTTAACGTACGATTTGGTTCATACTGATTTTGTTTGCCTCATTTAATCATTTGACCACCGCATAAATTGTATTGTACATTCTTTTTTTTGTTTTGCGAACGAATTAATGAGTTATTTTGTTTTTATTCGTCCGATCATCCGGCGATGCCAATGGACAAAAAAAACAATGCGATGGTCTTTTTGTTCTCTATGCTTTGCTCGGACACATCGAGGATGCAAAGTGCATTTTAGCGATATAAAATTGTCGCAGGTATAATAATATTTTACTTGTCCGAGAATGAGACTTTATGAAACGATGCAAGGGCCGTTTTCCGAGATCCGATGTCACAAAATATAACGAAGGTCTTTGTTCCTTTTCGATTATTATTAACGCGTTAAAAAAACACTATAAATGGTGATGAAGCTCGGTTTTTATAATATTAAAAACTAAACGAACAATGGGTAAATAAATAAAGAATGTAATTTAAAACGAAAGTAACGTGATTATATTTTTTATCAAAAGGCTTTTAATTTTTGCAGAACCGATTAAAAATTCAAGACACGTTCTTATTCGATTCGACTCATTTGGATGAAAATTTGGCAAATGGGTTTAAAGATGGATGCCCCATAGCCAAAATAATAATAATTACAGAAACGTTTGTTAAATTCTCTTATTCGTACGATTCTCTTTTTTTTAATATCCGAAGTATTATTCGTTTGCGTATTCGCTTTTTTTCCTCGAATAAACTTTATGGAGAAAAGAAGAGTCGCCTATCCAAACGGCCAAATTAGGGGCTTTTGACGGTTAATTTACTCGTTCCTAATAGCAAGGAGGCAAAGAGGGGCTCTTCCTCCCCTCCCTATCATTATTTTCCATTAAAACGAATTAATCTCTCCGGACGCATTTGCTTGAACTTCCGATCTTCTGCTGCATCGATATATATATATATGTTCCCATATTATCAGGAATCAGAAACTCAAGTTTGCGATCAACAACAATCGCCCCAGCAGTTGCTTTACAATCTGTACAATACGATCGCTCTCGTGGAAATCAAGGGTTACGCTATGATGCAATTCTCGTACGCGCTTTTACGATTATATAACAATGGTAAGTAACAAATTTGCACGACCATCGCCGACAGACGGAAACAAAACAAAAAAACAAAAACAAAATGAAACGAGTAAAAATTGTATTCCAGGAACTTTCAGCCGAGAGAAAAAGAAAACAGAGGAGGACTACGGTATTAGAACCGGAGAAACTTTGAGAGCGGTGAAAACCGCCATGGCTTTCGCCCCGAGAGAATTGTGGAGATGCGATCCTACCGTTCACAAGGAAGGTAAAGACGAGAATTGAAAGAAAATCAGATATGAATCGCACAAAGAGAAAGACGCACGCGGTATCGAGAAAGAATACGAATTGGTTAATACATAGATTTTTCTTGACAAGAATTAATCAAGTTTTAAAGAATACCAGTCTCGAATATTCAAACAACGATGATAAATGATTCGTCAATCGTTACGAGTGACGATGATTTTGTTAGAATACAAAAAATCTCAATTTAACAATTTTTCTTCCTTCCGCAAAGATGTAACGTACGTTGAGCTTAAGCAACTATTCCAAGGCTACGTAGTGAACGAGGTAGATCTGAATCCAACGTCAACGTGCAAAGAGAATTGTGGCTATTATAGTTATGCTACGGTCAACGGCTGTTACGATCGTGCGATTTGCGCCCAGCAACGTCGTTGCAACGGAAAAGTTTTGAATTGCCAATACATTGATTCAGACATGTGGATTTGTCCGTCGGTGAGAATAATTTGTTTTTTCCAATCGAGAACATCCAGGGAATTGAAAAAAAACCTTCTGACAAAAGAGACGCGAAGCTCTTTCCTTTATAACAACGACCAATGATTCCACAGGCAAAGAAGGACGATCGACGATACGAGTATATAGAGTATGAAAATGGTCGTGTGCTCGGAAACAAAGGAACTTGTCGCAAAGGAACAACCAAAGTCGATAGTTGGTGGAGATGGTTGTTCTGGCATTGCAGTTATTGTATGTGCTTCTGTGATGATCATAATTCCAGCTCGGAGCGTTATTTCAGCCTTCGCGAGTCAGTTTCGGATATACAGAATAACAGGTTTGTCTTGAAAAAAATCTTGAATCAAGAATCTTGGGTTTAAACGGAAGCTTCAAGTTGTTTATATTTGAACGGAGACGTGGACACGAAAAGACCAAATTGAGAATAAATTTAAATACTGTAAAACACCTGGGTCGATCTTTATTGTGGGTTGAGATTTAAACTCTTAACTTTCTTTTGGATCGAGAGCATGAAAGCCGAGTTTATGTGTTAAAGTGTGAGCTTAATTTCATATTTAAATTCGTCCTGATCTTTGAGTTCAAGGCGAACCTCGACTTTGAATTTGATTGCCTATTCGGGTTTTACATTGTATTAAAATTTCAGATTTAACTTCACTTGTGTTATTCGATGATTATTGTTATGGGCCAGAGAAAAAATACATTTTTATCATTCATTGGAACATATTCATATTTATCTCTCTTTTTCACTTTCCAGGGTGATAACAGGATTGCAATTCAAAAAGGTGAATAAGATTATTCATATACAGATACAAGAGGGCGAATTGATGCCACGAGGGCAAGTAAATGCGTCGGATGTTCATTGGAAAACAGTCGATAACTTTACAGTTATGGATATAAACGTCGAGAACGGACGCGACTATCACACTCTGGCCTGGGAGAAAAGAGCCTTAGACTTTGATGATCTGGTAGGGCCGGAATCTCACATTCTCACCGGTAAGCATTCTTACCGCAAATTATCTCACGAGAATAATCACGAGTGACTTGGCAAACAATTAAGAAGACATTTTGTTATCCGTTTAAAAATTATCTTTCTTAATTGCATATCTCTTTCAGGCGTTAAATTCAGACTCGTGGGAGCTCACTTGAATTTGGAGATTCGCGTAACACCATTTAACTTTACGACCGGGAAGCTTATCAAGCCTATGGAAAAGAGCACCTGGCTCAGCAATGACAATACGGACGTTAAGGATTCAAGCGCTTCGGAAAAAGCGAGGTAAGAAACCAATTTTTATGAATTTTTTCTTTTCCATGAAAAATATTCCAATTTTTCTTCGTTTGGACAAAATTATTATCAATTAATACCAATAGGAATAATTAATAATTACTGGCATTAAATATAATCATACTAATATAGTACAATTATTAATGATGAATTTCGTATTTCTCAGAACGGAATTTAAACTCTCAAAACCCGACGTTCCATCTCGTTTGCGAGCTCCTTCTTTGCCGGATTCAAAATCGAATCAGTATGTGAATTTCGCACCCACCGACCTCGATAAAGATGCCGCGCAAACGACCGTACCGTTTGTGGATATTCAACCGATCACCACCGAACCACCATTCCCATTATCGGGAGCATCAATTTTCCATAAGGGGCGCGCGGGTTCCGGGGGCTTTGTTGCACTGAAAGTCGCAACCTATGACTTTACGAAACACGTGCATGCCGATTTTCCCCCCACGCCTCCGCTTGTCGGTGTGAACGAAATACCCGCTCTCTAAACAACGTTATCGATATTGTGTCGCGTTCTCTATGCTCCAAAGAAGTATCGATGCTGATATAAGGGCGAGATTCGTGGAAAATATCACACGAATAGAACAAAGATACAATCGAACAAAAAATAGGATAGAACAATTTTTTTTCTTCCGGAATTCAGATAGACGCGCTTGTTGTACATAAAGCGATATTAGTCAAAGATTTGTTGGCGAAAGGATGACGTTATGTACCTCACGATAAGACGTAAGGAGAGAAAGCGAGAGAGAGAGAGAGAGAGAGAGAGAGAGAGAGAGAGAGAAAAGAAAGAAACAAGCCGTGTGTAATTTGTTTCCATTATAGTAACGAGACTTTGACACGATTAGTCGGGCGTAGTCGTCGTCGCCTTCTTAATTTTATGCTTCATTGGGTTGTTTTTGTAATTCGCATAATAAAACGCTCTTTTCTAATTTACTTTGAAACCGTGCTATCGTAATAAAAAGAAGAAAAAATGATTGAAGGCGCCCAATTTTTAATACGTGTATTATTGTGGTTTAAGCCAGCTCGCAAAAAAAAACTTGCGCAAGAAAATGTTTGTACTCACCTGAACACGCAGTGGATGCATCATCATTAGGTGAAGCATGTCTTTTGGTGGTAGCAGTTCCTGGAGGGTGGCTCCTTGCTGTCTTACAGCTTGGCACATGAATACGGCAAAGTATCGGTGCAGCGGCAAGTGAAAGGACACGTGGAGTACGTCACACTGTGTGACAAAAGATCATACATTTTTATTAGCAAAGACAAAAAACAAAATTTGTTTTTTCGACCGCTTCGTTTCCTCATAGAGGACACTTTATTTCCATCAAAAAGATTAAGTTTTCAATGAAAAGTTGATCTTTTAAAGTTTCATAGAATAAGACTGAATATTTGTTTTGTATTTTTTTCCGACAAGCGCGTTTAAAAACGAAAAATTTGAAGAGAAAAAAACGTCTCGGAAGGAACTTTTGAAAAAGTTATGAGCGTTTCTTCAATATAACTTTTTTCCATCGGGTAAAAAAATTTCAGGAAATTCACAAAAATGTGTTTAGTTGAAAAGTGACCGATTTGACGTAAAATGCCTCATACACATGATTAAACATTTTCAATAACTATTTATCCATTTGCCATGGTTGATAATTAGGGTCCTGTAATTAATTATCGATTTATCATAATGAATTTACAAGTTTTTGCATAATCGATGATGAATTTTTAAGAGTACCAAACAGCACATATGTGTTTTAATTAATCGCTCACCACATCGGGACTAGTGAAGTGTATAGCATCGAACCAGTCCTGAAGAGCCGTTAGACAAAAATCCAGCGTTCTCCGACTAATCGTCACGCTTTCAGGTCCCCGAAGATGCGAAACAAGAGCCCACATGGGATAAGCACTAGCCTCCAATTCGGCACTGAACGCTGCGTAATAAGTAGTTGGCTCGAACTCCACGTGAGTTCCAATTTCTCTCTGGTTTACGTTCATGCCTAAATAAAACACATAAAATAAAAACAAAAGCAATACAAAAAATATGATGGATGCGCGTAAAACTCTTTTCTAAGTAACGGGTTTTGTTTGTTTTATAATACATTTTTGTAGCTTACCTTGAAACACAGAAAGAAACTCGAACCACATCTCCAAAAGTGTGTCGTCGGTGAGAAACCTAACTGCAACCGGCTGATGAGACAAAACGTTATTGAGATCGGATACGAGAGGCCAATAACAATGTTCTTTCATTACTTGACGACCGCAGTCCACCACATGATGATAGTTCTCGCTTGGATCTAGAGATGATACAAGAAATAAGAATAAACAGTCCCAAAAACAAACTCATATAATGGAGAAAAAATATAAAAAATACTCACTATGTAGAGTGTTCTGAATAAGTATCTTGCACATCATATACTTGAGACTGATCACCATAACGTGGAGTAATTTCAGTTCATCGACCATTCTTATGGCTAGACTCTCGTTACTGAACAATTGTACACTAACATGTACAACTCTGTTGCTGAGAGTATCGGGATCTGTCGACCGTTCGAGCATTCTAGAGATTCTACTATAATGAAGAACGAAAGCACGTGTGAGAGCTTCCTTGTAATCGGGATCGGGCATCATGTTCAACAATAGGCAAACGAGCTTTTGCGGAAATTCATAAGCAACGGTCCAGAACATTAATTCTTCCAGGAAAGTGTTGTGCTCCAGATGAGTTTGCAACGATAGACAATCTGTAAGAGAATGAAGAAAATATTTTTAATATTGAGTCAATTTGCAAAACAATATACCGTGACAGGTCAATAACGCTTATAGATTCGTTTTTGGGTTAACGAAAATTGATCGTATTACAAATTAAATTAAATTTCATCGTCACGATGAAATTATCATGATTGGCACTGCTGATGGATAAACGTCGAGGGGAGAATCATCGACATCAACGCTAATTTATTTTCAAGTTTCTAAGAAAATTCGTACTCTAAATCCATTTGAATTTGACTAATATCGAATTCTCATTTACAATTGAGACGAAAAGATTGCGCATTCATCTTGTGTGTACGTACAAAAATTAATTTAGAGCCAATATAATTTACACGATCGCTTGCTGGTTTGGGTTAACAGACCGAAAATAAAGAGAAGGGATACACGATTCATGTTGTAAGAAATACACATGAGTGCGTTTTTGTTTCAAACTACGCTAGTGCGGATGCGCCATCGAAATTTGTATAAACAATTGTATTTTTCTTTGTTTCGTAATTTAGATCCGGATATTGTTGGGAGTCGAGCACAATTGGCTCGTAAATTACGTACCTTTATATTCATCAGGTGGTTCCGGATTTGGCAAAGATTTGATGGCTTCCTGATATATCTTGTAACTTTCTTGACAGTAAGTTTGATACTCTGTTTGTCCCGATGTGCCAGCTTGATCCATCAGACCTCGATACTTCTGTGGATTTGTGAGCGCCAGTGTCATGACGTGTCGCATGACTGCTCCCATATGATTGAGATCGAGCAGCATCGTCAGATAACCATCGGCACTTTGTATGGCCATAAGATAATCCGAAGCTCTCATTTTGCTGGAATATTTTTATTTTCCACTTACAAACGAATATAGTCTTATGAAAAATTACCGATTGAGAAAATCTTAGCATCGAAAACTTACCAATTTTCACGCAAATGTTGAATCAATCGTAGTATTATCCTAGGCATCATAGCTTCGGCGACGCACATTAAATTAGCCGGTGCAGCCGACTTGTTTACAGCAGCGTTCGGCCCATGTCTATCGCAAAAGCTACGACAAAAATTACATATATGTAATGACGAATTATATGTCCATAACGACTAATAATATATTAAAGTTAAATTAAAAAATTGAAGGGAACAAAACACGATCGAGTGAAAGATGGAACTCATTATCGAAAAAGAATCATTAAGCAATCGTATAAGATTCTTTGCTGCTTCATTCTCACCCAGTTTCCTTCATGACAGATGTGTCGCCACAGTCGCAAGCACCACCGGCCTGACTGAGGAACATGTTGAAATCGTGACGATGATGATTACCCTTCTTGAAACATTCGGTACACAGTGCCATGCACGGCGATATTCCACAGGTGCGACATCGATAGGCAACAAAATTTGGTGTCCACACTAAACCGCAAGTCGTAGCGTTGTCGTAAAGGCGAACTAGAAACAGAAAAAAAAACATTTATACATCAATTTTGCACCATTTCAAAGCTTTTTTCTTTTTTTTTGTGTCCCAATCACAAAGGCACGTTGAGTTTCGATGTGCACGCCGTTCTATGAATAATCTCATGATGTAATACATTGGATTCTCGAAGACTATGTATATGTTAATAAAGTGTCGATGCATACCCTCGGACCTTACGAGAATAATCAAACACAGGCATACCGAGACTCATGGGTACTCTCGAATAGTCAATTGTTACATGGCTCAAAGGTACTTGCGGATTCTCACGCCAAGCCAAAAATATTGAGAAATATTCACGTATATACCTAAAAGACGAAATAACATTTGGTCGATACTTTTTTGTTCAGTATATAACAATGAAATATTTCTGTAATTTTTTGGAAGTATCTTAAGATTATCGATGTTCAAGTTTGCAGCGGTCGAACGAATTGTTTGTACATGATTTCAAAGGTAGAAAGTTTATGAATCTTTGAATTTCAAGCTTTCAACGATTTCTGGACTTTGTTCAAACATCACTCACATTTATTGATACTACCAAGATTTGTGGTACTTAGTTCATCCTTTTCGTCAAAAGATACTCGATTATCTCAGACTGCAAATATTCAATATTCGTTATTTACAAATTAGCGTTGTCATTGTGTTAAAATCATAAAATTTAATGATCCTTCAACTTTTCCATTCAATGTTCTTTCTTTTCACATAAATTTCTCGAATTTGGGTTTGAAAACCGAAAAAATTTACTCCGTTACTTACTTTACAATTATATGAACGAGTGAATAAATTTTTGTATATTCTGATAAATGAGTACCTAGCGTCTCCTAACCGCATCCAACTTTATATTATCTTTTTTCCGGTTCTTCCATTAATTTCTTTATTCGCAAAGAAAAACATAATTTAACCTTTGGATTTGTCCAAAAATATTCTTTTGCTGCTGGCAGTGTATTTTATACTGCTTTGATACAATTCTTCTCTCGCACATAATGAATTGTTACTTATCGTGACGATAGATTGATTGCAATAATTAAATTTTAATTTCATTTGCCTCAATCACAGGAAGCCAGGACTACGTCAGCGCCAATTGAATTCTTCCCTCCTATGTGATATATACCTGTATTCGAGAATTCGTCAGGTGTCCTTCCACCAGCCATGAGCCACTTGCACCAGTCGATAGTGTCCCAGTCGTCAATGGGTTTACTCGGTGATAACAATATATCGAGCAATTCGGAGAGATGTTTCGGACGTCCACTCGGCGAAGTAGGATTGCTACATTCAGCATGAATGTAAGCGGCGGCTCTCTGTTTTCCCTTGTTCATCAGAACCTGAGCAGAGCTCGTAAAGGTTGAAGCCATGTTTGAAGAAATGGAAGAAATTTCAATGCAAAAATAAGAACAGTGTTTCCAGACGAAAAAGTGAGAATTGTACTCGACGATTATTCGATTATATCATCGATACTCCCAATCGGGAAGTACGAACGTCGTCGTCGTTGAGCGTCGTCGTTGAAACGACTAAAAACACCGGGCAATATTTTTGCCTCTTTACGTGTCCCCGCGTGACGCGATTTATTACGAGCACGAGCTCCATGTCAGTTAACACGCTCACCCTGGGGCGACTCGGAACGTAATAATTTACGTACGTACGAAAGCATAGCTGCCCTAGAAATTGTCCTGTGAACGAAGAACTCCCTCCGCCCCCCGCCGCCACCCCCCAACCCGACGTATTACCAAAAAATCTCGCGGCGGGTTCGAGCTTTTTTATGACTCGTTACCCGGTTTATCGTCGTTGCACCAACACGGAAGCATTTGCGAAAAACGACTCGTTGTTTTGGTGTCCGTACTGACTTTTTGTTCTGCACTACCGATACACACGCACCCACGTCAACTAACCAACGACCTGGTTCCCCTTGAACACCCCCCGCGCGCACAAGAAACACCACTCGTGTCACCGAAAACAAGAAAAAGAAAATACACCTTCGTGGTTCGTCAACGATTCTTGCCACTTTTTTCTCTCCTCGTCCTTATTGACCTCGCACTTTTGGCGCAGATCCGTTTTTCTCACCGACCGCAACACTTAGGATCAAGCATCTGAGGAAGGAGGTTTCTTCTACCTTATCGTCTTAGTTCAACGGGTTATCGAAGAATACATGATGGTGGAGAAGAGTGTGTAATCACGAGAGGAACACCAGACTGTAAGTACCGTCCGTTCTTGCCAAAACGCGACGCTACTGACGATCGTGACGGTAGTGCGGTGACTTTCGATACTTCTTTTATTTACTTATCGACGGAGCTGATCTTACTTTATCGACGCGGTCCGCCGATTTACACTCTTCACGCTGAACGCATCCCAACGATCGAAACAGATAGTGGCTGACGATGGTACAGAATGCATAATCAAGACGAAAATATGCAATTAGTGGGAACTATTCTTCTTTTCTTGAAAGCTTGCAATTTTCACACGGGGTATAAGCTTTCGTTTATTACGAAAGCATTTCTAACTTATCAACGCGATGTAGCTACGTTTTTAAACTGGCCGTCGTACGTTCCATTAAAGAAATTAATTGTCGAATTTTGCATAGTCATATGCAATTGACATCGTACAAGCATCATATATGTTTGTATGTTTCTTTACGGGTTGAGTGCAAATTTATTTCTGGACAAATATCGAAATCCCCGACTGTGAAAAGTTGACATTGGCAGTTGTTGCACAGATGGCGAGATGATCTCTCAAGTTCGAAAATCAGCCACGAGTTGCCGCCACCACGACTTCCTGCGTGCCGAATGTCTTTTCTTTTTCCCTCCGGATAACCTAGCGTGTCTGTCGGTGTGATAAACAATCACAAATCGCAGGTAATCGGCAATTATTAAAGTGCATCTACGAAGAATTTACATCGTAAATCGAGCTCTGAGAATTCCTCGAAATTTTTACATCGATATTTTATGTTAAAATTAGTTTTTCGTCGCAATCACGTCGTGTGAAAACAGTGCGTGCAAAGTGGCCTCGGAGAGTGTTTGTTCCATGCTTCACGGACTAACCTCGGTCCGCATGTGTCTAATTTTGGAAAATAAATGTCAAATGTGTATTGCAAAATGGACCAGTATCGTTGTAAAAATGTCGAATGATTATTCAGACGTCGATTCGGCACGCCGGCGTTTATGTCAACTTTAATGACAACCATATTATATCCTTTTCAGCCATGGTTCGCATGAATGTACTCAGTGATGCTCTAAAGTCGATCAACAATGCCGAGAAACGCGGCAAGAGACAAGTCCTTCTGAGGCCTTGCTCTAAAGTCATAGTCAAATTCCTAACCGTCATGATGAAGCATGGTAAGTCACGCAAAAATTCAACAAAAATGAACATTTCCGCCATCTTTCGTGCGTTCCATCTCAATTGGTAACCTCGACGTTAAAAATTCGTTATATTCACTCTGTATACATTAGTTGACATGTAATAATTGTGCTAAACAAATTTGAGGGTTAATTAAAATGCCATAAAAGATCCCAACAATTTTGTATCGAATGGTAGTTGCAGTGACAATAAAGTTGACGGGGGAAGGGGGATAATTCATTCATTGCCAAACTTGTAATTCGGGGTCATTGAAGAACATAAGATTTGTGTTCATTGAAATGAGAATGTCAAAGAAACGACAAATAACATTTTGGTTCTTGAAAGAGTATCCTTCTCGTGATCCAAGATTATCTTTTGTTTGATATCAAACTAATGCGCTAAAAAACGAAAAAGTAATTGAATGATAGTTTCAATGCTCAATGATTTAAAGATGAAAATAATCTTGTCGTAAACTCCGAGTGAATGAAAGATTGCATTAAACTTAATTTTTTTTGAAAACATCAATGCCTGTGGAAGACATTACAGTTTTTCATATCGATATATAGATTTTTCTACACTAATTTTTCGTTCCATCTCATCTTATTTGCCTCATCGAATATATTTTCTAACAAATTTGCTGTTTACTACTATCGTGTATGTTTTTTCGACACTCAGGTTACATTGGAGAATTTGAGATCGTCGATGATCACCGTAGCGGCAAAGTCGTTGTAAACCTATCGGGAAGGTTGAACAAATGTGGCGTTATATCACCAAGATTTGATGTACCGATCACAGACATTGAGAAGTGGACCAACAATCTACTACCATCCCGTCAATTTGGGTAAATTTTCATAATGAATTTTTTCACCTCAATAAATAATTCCATTAT
Organism: Netelia virgata; assembly: GCA_951802705.1. Classification (NCBI taxonomy): domain Eukaryota; kingdom Metazoa; phylum Arthropoda; class Insecta; order Hymenoptera; family Ichneumonidae; genus Netelia; species Netelia virgata. The sequence goes on along the minus strand of OX637864.1, from coordinate 38,217,774 downwards.
TTACCCGAGAAATATAGTAATGTTAGATTTCTTTCTGTATAAGATGCCAAATATGAAAACAATGTCGACGTATAGTAATTCATTTTTATTTTACAGATACGTCGTTTTGACCACCAGCGGAGGAATCATGGATCACGAAGAGGCCAGGAGGAAACATCTTGGAGGCAAAATCCTTGGATTCTTTTTCTAAACGTATACGGATAAAAAATTATATAATTTGTATCAGCTCTACGACACAAAATGGTGCTCGAGACGCAACAACAAATAAACGTTGATACAGATTAAATTTCTACAATCGCTAAGTCTTCTTTACATCATTGGTAAATAAAGCGTACGGTTTGACGAACAGAGATTTCCGTACCACACGTAGTTATAGGTGATGAAAACAAAATTTCAAGCAAAGTTAAAACGTCGAAAAAATTTTGTTTAAACATACACTTTCGTCCATATACATTTGGTTTCGCATTATTTTATTTGACGAAGTTTTGTCCATCTACAAACTATAATTTCGTGAATTCATACGTAAATGGCCAATCGTAGCCACAATTTAATTTTTCGTTCAACTATTAAAAACTTTAATTTATAAAAAAAAAACAAGAAACGTATGCTCATAGACGAATCTGCAAGTTTCGATATATTTGAGCGCCACCACGAGTCGCTAGATTGCTTCCAAGAGCGATAACGGCAATTTTGATCAAGCAATTCATTAGTAATCAATTGGTGGGCTCGTATTTATGCCCGAATTCTTGGTGCATAGTTTTGTATAGAATTTTCATCTATACATTCTATTAGTAGGAGATACGAAATATATAATAAAATATTTTTCGAAAATCAATCGAACTCAGCCAGCAAGTTGCCGATCTGAATATTCGGTCGGTAAAGGTCACAGAATCGGCCGAGTAAATAACTACCATTTGTTCGCCAGATGGCGCGGCAGTTCAGTTCCGTGATTCTTCAAATGTCCGTTAGATGGCAATATACTAGTGATTTTCGCACACCATTCAAATATATTCCAGCCCCACTCAACAGAACCCATCGCTGTGCACTTCGGAGTTCGCCGCCTGGCACATCAGTGCACGATTTCGAGTTGCATTCCATACGCCGAGCGGAGCGTTCGACGGTTCGAGCTTGCGTCAACGAAGTGTGTGGCATGGTGTTGTTATTTGTCGATTACAACAAAGTTTTAAGTTAACACGAAAGACAAAACGAAACGAACGAATCGACTTTTGCTAAGAAATCTGCGAGAGCGCGTCGCTCAGTCATTACCGGTATTACCGTTATAAACATGAGCCAAAAGGGTTTTGAGTTGTGCTGGAAAACGGACGTGAGCGTGCGCGCCCCCCTGTCCATGGTTGCCAGGTTGTGCACCTGGTGAACGCACACACACGAGTCCACCGATTTATTCTGTGTGTGTGTGCGTGTGTGTAGTGTGCGTGCGCGTTTTTTCTTTCGCCAATGTTGCCCCATTAATTTTATCGATGATTCTCGATTGCAAAGTGTTTCGGCTTATGTATTTGCAATTTGTTTGATTTTCGTCCTTCCTTTGCACGTCGAAAATACTAGTAATCCGTTATGATTGTTGCGCGTGCCTTTTTACTCTCGTAGTGTCGTGGCCCCCCTTTCTCCGCGCCTGTGCCCTCAAGAGAACGTATGTAAGCAATACACGTATACATACAATACGAGCGTAAATCTCGGATCGAAAACGATCGCTACGAAATATAGTATACTGATTGTGAGTCTCGTTTTTTGTAAGATCGTGTCAGTAGCAACGATGCATCGTTTTTATTATCGTGCACATCATCATTCTCGACTGTGCGGCAGGTCGATAGGATACAGTGTTACGATCACGCGATGAAAACTTTTTATTTACGTATATATATGTGTATATATATATACAAAACTAGCAAAGCGTCCTTTGCCTAGACTGGGTAGAAAACCTGCGGCAGCCAAGACATTTTTGTTTTTACCTGCCAAGGCACGTAGAAATGATCTCTACTGTGATATATCGAGCGCGTGCAGTAAATCGAGAAGAAGAAGAAGGAGAAGAAACGACAAATTTTCTTGCTAGTTATTAGATCGTTATCATTATTACTGGTGCCGAAAATGGGAAACAATCGAAACAATGGAGGCTTCAATTAAATATCGAAAAAACCGTATCGACAGTCCGAGGCGTGTGAAATATACGAGAATTTGTGTCTTCGGCTGAAATCTTCCTCTGGATATATAAGGAAAACGACAAAAAGAGTGTGGAAAAAGTGTTTCCGAATTGTGCGAGTGCAGCGAGAGAACTAGGCGTGTTGTACACACGAGCGACAGCTGCCAGAGTTGGTGCACGTCTCCGGCGTTTCATCTTTTTTTGTTCGTTATAACATGGGGTTGCCGAGGCATCGTAGGTATCCAGGCAGAAGGCCCGCAACCGGTATCCTCGACGTTGCCAGCCTACTCGTACTTGTTATCGTGTCTGTCGCTTCGAATACGGGAAATGCCAGCGCTTCCGGTGAGTTCTTTTTTTTCTCCCTTTTGAAAGCTTATTCGAATCCCAATAAAAAAAAAAAACAAAAAAACGATCGACGATTCTCTCATTGTGAGGTACACCGTTGTACTGGAATTGTTTGCGCGCATGAGCGCGGAAATCGTGGGAGCGTTTCCCGCATTCTCCGCCATTCTTTATTTACGTCCGTTCGCAGGTACCAAAATTACACGATAAATATCGTACTTTGACAAAATGGCGGATGCGATCTACTTCACAATCTTTTAAATGATTGAACTTTTATACTAGGTATATTAGACGATTTTTCTGAACACCGGCAAACTCGCATGCTTCGTGGTTACCGATTTCTTCCTATCTTTAGCGATACATTTTCGTTCGTCCAGAATTTTTGTATTTCGCGATGCGACGAAGCATCGATAAAAAAAAAATACCATCTTGAAAACAGTGAGATTATCATTTTTTTTAAACAACAATAATAATAGCAGCAAGGCGTTAACGAATCGGTTAAAAAGAATTGTTTTCAACCAATCGGACGGTAACTAATATTTTTTGCTTGTTCCTACCTATGTATTTTCAGATTTTTCTAAATACTTTTGGAATTTTTTAAAAAACTTTCTTTGCTTTTAGAAAATTCCGTTTTGAGAATTCTTAAAACAATTTATCAAACTGTTCAACGACCTCGAAATTTGAAAAAAAAACGTGTCATGAAAATTATTTATGAGAATAAACAAAAATTCTCGGCGTGCGATTAATTCTTCGATCTCGTAAGACGCCGAATTTCAAGACACAACGAATTCTCACAAAATTACCAAATGCATTTTTTTTAAACTAATTTCTTACTAATTCGGTGCTATTGTTATTAAAAAATAAATATTCTTATCTCCATCCCAGTGTGAATAATCACTGGTGACTATTTACATCGAATCGAATCGAAACAAAATATAATCTCGTTTCGTCTTTAAACATTTTTCTTTTCTTGGTCTCTTATAATTAATAATAAAACGAGCCATACGTATATAGGGTAAGAGCGTGACGCGGTTAAAAATCTGCGCAACAAGTCGGTGAGCATGATAGGGAGCAACGAGGAACGAGGTTGTTCCTTAATTGGGATTTATTACTGGTGTTAATCCGGCCAATTGTTAGAACGAAGTTAAAGCGTTGACCTCTCCACGCACCGAGGCTCGTTCTTCTGCGTGGCTTATACTAGGTGAAGAGCGACCTCCTATGTACACACATAAGCAAGCAAGCAAGCAAGCATGCATGCAAGCACGTGCCTGCGCGAGTCCGACGGATCGAGCTAACACACGCCCTTCCTCTTTAACTCATGATATTACCCACCCTCTCTCCACACGACTCGTTACCCACTATTCAAAATTAATTAATTATTTACCTATTCTTCCACCAGTTTTTTTTTATTTACACAGGGCCAACTTTTGTTTTCATCTGGTTTAACGAACCTCCGTATAATTCAATTCCGGCGATATACAATTTATATCGACAAATAATCATGACCGATGATTCGAAATTCTTTCTCGTCTCTATTTACTACTATTTAATTTCTCCTGACTCTGTCCCCTCTGTTGCTCGATGACTCGATCGATAATATGAGATACGACGATGCTGTATTGTATATCGCCACGATGGTGTCTGTGTGCACATCGTTTTTTTTCTTTCTTTCTTTCTTTCTGTCGTTTTTTTTTTCAAATTCGATATTCGATGCGAAGCCTTTGCTAGACGCAGCACGAAAAGCCTCGACGCGTGTTTGGTGAGGGAAAGGTATGTAACACTATAATAGCCATCTATCTATCACTGGCGTCAGCTTTACCATGCCACCAGACATAATGGAGGACAAGGGCCTTTACCCCCGCTCTTCGAGTAGTTTCTTCTCTCTTATGCTCCTTCTACAGGTCCCGAGTGAAGTACCCTTTTCATATTTCCTTTCTCTCTCTCCCTCCCCTTTCACTATCGCGTTCCGGCTCTATGTACCTTGTTTCAAGTCACCGGGAGAAATGCTCTTTTGACTCACCTACGCCTCTGTTCATATCTATATATATGTATATAAATACGAGCAACCTTTTGTCATTCACTGTTCAAGTTCTCACGGGCTGCAACGATATTCTCCCTGAATTCTTATTTCACCAGGGAAAATAAAACTACGTTTTTAGCGAGGATATAATTAAACGCCCACTCAAATAAATAACGGTTGATGGAATTTAAGCTCAAACTCGGGTCTTGAGACGTTGAAAAATTTTCAGCGCGATGGTCCTACGTTCAACATTTTCGTTGGAAATAAATCATGGAAAATAATAAATTAATGATTATACAATATTTTAAAAAATACGAATCGTTAGATCACCCGAGTTAAACGGTATTTCGTATATTCATGCACAGTATATACGCAATATTCATGCACAGTTGCACCAAAAACGCTGTACATTAAGAAAGTGTTAAAGAAAATGGGGATGAGTCTTAAGAATTCGGAAAAGTACGCGAAAATACCAAAAGTAATTTTAAATGGCCAGCTATATAGGTATATATATATATATATAATATATACTTTAAATAAAAATAAATGATTGTACTAAAAATTTCTTCTCGACAATTTTGTATTCCCAAAGTTATTTTCTATAGACCCTTTGTGTATGCAGGATTTAAAAAATATTCCGAATATCCTAGATATAAAATTGTTCCTATTTACGTTGCACGAAGCGAGTAGATTTTCATTTAGATAAAACCTCGAAGTTTTCCTTTCGACGTATGACTCTTTTGCTAGAGAGCATTCTGTGCAAAATTCCAACTGGTTTGAACGCACTTGTTCCCGTCGACCGGATGCCGTGTCTTCCCCTTCGAAGATCCTCTTCTTCTTATTCTCCTTCTTTTCTGGTGCCTTCTTTCCCCCTCTTTCTTTTCTTTCGACACACACGCGCACACAAACCCATCTCTCGCCGCCCCTCCACCGTTGACTCTTCCTCTCTTCGAATCCCCACTCCAATTTAACCACACATTACCGATATATATATATATATATATATATATATATATATATATATATATATATATGCGCGTATACTCGTAGTACAGCACAAAAGTGCTTCTGAGACTTTCCCTCGGCACGCTAAACGCCACTCTCTGGTAGTAACTCTCGAGGATGTATGAAAGAATCCGTCCATCCCCCCCCCCCCCTTTCTTCTCTGTCTCTCACACACGCACGCATGCACACACTACTGTCTTTTTCGATGATGCAGCGACACGTAATCCTCATGGTGGCCTTGGTAGCCACTCTTCACCATCGCATCAGCAAAATCCCCTTCCCCCATCGAGTACTATCTATACATACAAGTACAGCGCGATACACTTTTTTACTTCTATAGCGTCCATCTTGTTTTTCTCATCAAATGCGTTTTCAACCACTACGAGTACACTCCGGCATGTATATATTTTTTTTTAATCCGAAAGTCGTGAAGCATGTTTTCTCTATTACTCGAGTGCTGCTAAATTTGTTTTCAAAAGCGGTCCAATATTTATATGTAGGGAAGTCTGCGAGGGAGACTTTAATTTCTTCGAAGCGTCCCATTTATTCGCATCGAAATCACTCGGCACTCGTAGTCGCACGTTCTAGGAAATGTTTCGAAATTTTTAATGATGTTTAATTTTATCGATCGTTTTTAGAAAATTATCTCCTCGAGAAAAGGAAGTCAAATGCTTGATCCGTCTAAACGCGTAGGCGCTTTTTTTCGATGACGATACTTGTTGGTTCTGACCAAACGTTTTTGTTTTTTCGTCGAATATCGTTAGTCCAAGTAAATATCGCTATTGAACGAGGGATATCGAAAATGTAATCGGTTAAATAATTTTAGAGTTTGTGTTAATGAGTCAGAATCGTTGAACGATTAAGCGGTAAATTTTCTAATATTTAACGAGGATGTACGATAGCCGCAATGTTTTAGTGGACACGAGACGTGTCTTACTACGTGATAAAGTAATAAAATATAACAAGCAAAATTATATTTTTGTCGATTTTTCACTGTAAATTTAGTTACTCGTTTTACGTACACGTCTCGTTTTTTTTATCGTGCGTATTTTTATCGTATCCAGGATAAAATAACACATGTAGGGTGAGCGGAAATAGTAACGATGGAGATTAAAGTCGATCGTTGGAACAAAGATGTACGGGTTTCCCCCAACAATACGGCTTTTCCCAGGCAGGAGATTCTTCGAGTTGACTAGTATGAGGATTAGCCGTTTTTTTCCGTTCGGATGAAAAATAATTTTCAAATTTTAAGAAAATATAAAAATGGGAATTTATTTTTATTCACAGAAAAAATAGGATTTATTTTAATGATTTTGATTATGTTTTATTATTGTATTTTTGTACTAATACAGTTTCGGCAATATTTTTATTCGATGAATAGAAATGTTTTATCGAAGACTATTATTCTTGGCAATTTTATTTCAAATGTTTATTTACAATAAATAAATTATTTTTAAAGGCACCTTTGAACAATAGCAATAAAGGTGAGTAAAAGATAATAAAATAATATAAAAGTTACGTGGGTCTGCTCGATGTGGGTGAACGAATTATTATTTCGGATAATGGCTATATGGGAGTGAACGCTGTCGTAACTCAAAAGGTATCTATTTAAATCTATCGGCGCAAGTCGATTTCACATATTTCACGTGTCGTATGAAACGGACTTGTCTTTTTTTAACTACTCTGGTAATATATTGTTTCCAGTATCGATCGCCCTTTCTACTCACCGTTTTATGTAACTGGTCTTAAGGCAGGACTCCACTGTGACGGTCACAAAAATAAGCTTTTTTTCATGAATTTTTTACATTCACTTCAGGGTTTTTTTTGGATCAATTAAAGATATGTTATTTCACGTACATTAAAGTAGATTCGAGAAAATTTGTATTGAAATAAAAAACAATAGTTGGCGTATAATAATTTTTTTTCGGCAATAAGTTTTTCGAACTGGTGCGATAATTCGAGCGAAAATAGTCGTAATATACAATTTTTGCACAATCTTATGACAACTACTGGATAGGTAATATTTCAATAGTCGATTGGATCAAATTTTATTTATCTCGAATGAATAGTTTTGGAACGATTTTTGTTATCGATTATAAAAACGTGGTTGGGAGAAAAATACCTTAAAAATTTATAAAGAAACGTATACCTGCCCCCCATATACCTATTTATTATGGACGCTCTAGACCCCTACCTTTATTCGACTCCACCTTTCTCGTTTCTTAACATTTAAAAATTACATTTTTACCGAACATTATTGAAAAATATAAACAAAATTGAAATTCGTCTTTCTCAAATTGACAAAGGTTTCAATTTATATAATAATATTTTAATTCGTCATAAAACGTTGATATTTGTTCATAGGTTTAATTATAATTTAATACCCTGAACGAAAAAAGAAAAACGACTTGACGGAAGGAGGAATAACAAAACAAAACAAAAATGGGAATGCCACCATTTAATTGTCGTTATTATTCCCGACGGGCTCGATAAGCGTCGAAGGGAGATAAAGGGAGAGAGATCGAGGGACAAGAGAGAAGAATGAACGAAGGTGGGATTTTGAGCAAGAAAGGGACGACTCGGCGAATAGGTACTTATATTAGTATAGTATACGGTACACGGTTCGTCTCGTGGCAGCCGGTGCAGTGAGTGAGAGGCCACTGACCGCCCCCGGCAAGGCTCTCTCGCTCCCCGTCTCCTCCTTCACCTTCATCTTGTTTTCTTTTTTTCTTATGTTCTTTTTTTTTCCTTTTTTTTCTTCTTCTTGTTCTCTTCTCTCACGTCGTTCTCCTCGTCCTCTGCCTCATCTTCTTCTGCGGCAACGACGACGCACGACCTCTCTACGCTCTTGGGCATTCTCCGTACGTGGATCACGCACTTGATTGGTGCGTGCGTTACTTTACTTGGAAAATGTTGCGAAGACACGACCGAAGACGAGGGGGAAGGGACGGTGACGATGACGATGATGGGGATGGGGATGGGGACGGGGACGGGGACGGGGACGGGGAACCATGTGAGCGAGCCACGATGGCGTGATGCGGATGCCATAAATGTAACCGCGCGATATTCTCTCTCCTCGGCATTGAAAGAGACTCACTCGCCCGTCGTGAATTCGAAGAACGAGCCCGAGGGTAGGTAGGACGAGTTCAAGAGGAGCCAGCGGACAAATCAAAGATCGACCAAATGATAAATTTTGTTTTTCTCTTTTTCTTTATTACTTTAAGATATTTTTTTTTTTAAAATAGTTGACGCTTTTAAAAAAAATTAGAATAATTAAAAAATTCGTCATGATTCGTTGTTATTCTTTTTTTCAATTCTGAGTGACAAATATTCTGCTTATTCGATCATCAGCGATATGTTCTTTTTTTTCCGTTGAATTCATCGAAACTGTCGTAAACGTTGTAAATATAATCGCGATTCAAAGAAGAAGATTCTGAAATGAGAAATTTAATTTGTTTAAAAAGATGAAAAAACGATGTGTTATTTTGTTTCGATTGAAATCAATTTGAAACCCAAAGCAAACCTAATTTTTCTTATATTGTTTTTTAAAGAAAAAAACGTATCAACGAATTGGATTTAGATTATTCGTATCACAATAAGCTAAATCCAATTCGAAAATAAAACCTCGATCAATTTTAAAACTTCGCTCGAAACCCAGAACGTCAATCTAATTTCCGTGGCGCGAAAGTTGAGATTCACTGGGAAAAAAGAAACATGGGTCGCTGTTTATAAAAACAAAAAGTGTTAATTCGAAAAGAACAAACTAAAATAACGAAACATGGGTATAAAAGTAGCGAATGAGAATTGCTACAAGGGGGATATGAATAAAGTAGCTAATGAATAAAATTATTCAACAGTGGGTACGAGGAAAGAAAAAAAGAAACGCGACAAGAGCGAACGAAAATCGTGAAAGTAAAAATAAAAGAAAATTGCGAGAAAAGAAAAAAAGGAGAAAATTGTGAGAAAAGAAAAAAGTAAGTAGGCGAATGTCGCGCGCGGATAGACCGGCGTATTTCCAGCACGAATCTGCGAACAACGAGAAAAGCTTCTTTTCTCCATTAATTCGCTACTGCTATCCCTACGTTGCATTAAATTCGAGATTCGCCGGGAGAAAGAAGAACTCGAACGAATGTAACGAGAAAGCGGTAGAGAGAGGAAGCAGAGGGACCTCTGCAAAACGTTGCGCATTGCGTCTTAAAGCTGCATAGGGGTTGGTAGCGTGGGGAGTGGGGGTTTGGCGAAGGGGAGGGGGTACATCCCGGACGAATCTATATAGTACATTATATGTTGGCAATCTGTATTATATACGCGTCTATGTATGTAACATAACGTAACTGTATATACAGTTTGACTAGACGAGAAGCGTCGCTGCAGTTTTCAGGTGGTCAACCCCTCTCTACGTTTCCGCGTTTCCTTATTTTCAAACGATTTTATTCAATTGATTCAATTGATAATTTTTGACGAGTCCCTTTCAAATTTCTATCGATCGTTCATCTCTCGTTTCTTTTTATCGATTCGAATATTAATCGAAAATTCATCCAACATCTATTTCGCTAAAAACAATATTTCTATTGGATTAATGACGAATCGTTTTAAATACCGAATATTCGACGTTTCCTACTGTACAATTTTGTTGTTGTTTTCTTAAATAGAATATTCAACTACGAGGAAACAAAAACGAGGGCATATCGTCGCGAAGAGATGGTTAAAAAATTCAATAGCGGAATATTTATTTTTAAAAGAAAAGAAAAATGAGATTAAATATTTTTCACAATTCGGGACACTTGCATTTTCCAATCATCGACGATAAAAGAGATTATTTTGTATACATGATTATTCAACGAATCTAGAATAACTTGCTCGATTATTCTGATTATTGCGACTCGACAATCCTTTTTTTTTTAATATTAATCCTGCAATATTCTCCGATGAAAAAAAGAAGAAAAAAAAACAAAGAAAACACATTCACATACGAAATGGTATAATTGAATGGAAATCGTGCAATCGGGGTCTGGGAACAAAAACGAACGAGATATTCTTTGAGATTCGTATATCGAGGATGAACAAAACAGAGACGCGGTCTGTTCCTCCCTCGTGAATAGCACACGCGGTTCTCTCTTTCTTTACCCCGGATTTGTGAAGAGCTCTCGTCGATAGGGATGGGGCGAAAAGACCCCTCCCCTCATACGTTTCTGGAGCACGTTTAACGACCAGCATTATTCAATCATCGTGCCCCATAATATACTTCGATCCTGTGTAAACGAAATTCCCCTCAATGAAAAGACAAACGATTCATTATTCCACTTTTATAAATCTATACATTCGTTTATACATATATGTGTATATGTGTGAGTTGTAAAAGTGGACGTGAGCCGGAATAACGTAATGAATGAAAGCTTAATGCTGACTGACTTTTAATTCTTCCGTTATCGCAATACGGCAAAAGTATTTCACTCTCTCTGGAGCGTAGCAAATTTATTTTCATTTACGTGTTCTCGTTGAGCTCTGTTTACTCAGGATTATGTATTACTTCAGCGTATTATTGTTATTATTATTATTATTATTATTATTATTATCGTTTTATCGAATCCGTAAAGATTTTGTTTTTTGTTTTTACCATTTTGTACGAACGTTTACGAATTTTTGAATCGATATTTGGAATAAATATTTCGCGGTCGGTGGTAAATTTACAATTAATCGAGGTTGTGAGAATGCAAAATTTCACATTTAAAAGTCCATACGAGATCGAACAGCGCATTTTTTTAAGAAGCCACAACTTTATTATTTATTTATTATATTATATTGTGTTATATTATATTTTTTGTATATGTATATATTTATTCGACTCGACTTGACTTTGAACATTTGGCGATACGATATAAAACGATATTTTGTTTACTCTCCTCGGTTATTCCTTGGTTTCTTTCGAACATACATATATGGGACATTCTACGCCAAATTGGACAGCCTGGAACTTTTGCATCTGCGATTTCTTTGAAAGTTTATTTTCACTTAGTCCTGGTTGAGACTAACCTCCATGATTTTTTCCAGTTTTTTTTATCAAGCCATTCACGAGATATAAATCGCAACTCCGCGAATAATCGACCAAATTGCACTTAAAAAAAAACGTTTTGAGTAAAAAACACAGAAACAATTTGTTAAACGATTATTACTGAGATTTTCAAATTTCAACAAGAAATTATTCTTTTAACAATATTAATAATTATCGATTTTCTTAAAATTTGTTTCTAAAAAAACTGTTGTTAACTTAAAAAATTAATCCTTAACTTAAAGAATGAAATGTTAAGCCTAGTTTTAGAATGAGCAATAGATGGAATCTATTTCTTTTCTGAATTTTCAGTTTTCATGTTTTTAGTTATCCGTGTTGAAAAATATCTGAAAACGAATTTTTATACTCAGAAGTTACTTTAACCCTTCGAGTACATTATGGATCACTTTGACCCACGCAAATTTCCGAGTTAATGGGTATTTTTCAATGCATCCCTCCACTTTGAACGAATGTTTTGGCATTTAATTTTCGTTTTCGCCAAAAAATAACTTTAGGGTCATAAAATATAGATTTTGTTCTACAAAAAACTCGCCTACAAAAAAAAAATGTATATTTACCAAGATACAACGATTTGAAAAACGCCTTGGGTCAGATTGACCTAGTATGCACTTATAGATTCGTGGCACTTATAGAAAGCGTGCACTCGAAGGGTTAAATATAATTACCCTAGTGGCATTAAAATAATCCATTAAAATAATAAAATAATGGATTATTTTACAGAGTGATTCCAATTCTCTTTCGACGTAAGCATTTAAAGAAATAATTATTGTCGTATCGACCCAACACTTGGGTTTTGGTTGCGTTCGTTTCTTCTGTCGAGTCTTGGAGAATAAAAATTGCACGAGATAAAAGAAGAGACGCTGAGGAACGGAGGAGAAAGAGAATGGTGTTTACGCGTGTGAAAAGGAAATTCGGTGGAGGTGCAGAGTCGGATCAGGGACAAAAAAAGTTGGCACGATATTTGGATTATTACCAGGCGTGGTGACTACGTACAAACGAGATAAAGAGTTAATGGGCGAATGTGCGCAAAAGCCATATCGCTATTAAATTAAATTTACGCGTCGAACACGCGGCAAATTGATTTTCAAGCGCGATGCACGCGCCAGCCCCTCCCTCTCTTCTCGAGTCTTTCTCTTTTTTTGGATCGTTTCCAGGCTTCCCCAATATCTCGCGTCTCGACAGCTGCGGTTCGCAGGGGTAGATAGAAAAAAAAGGAGAGGTTTAATCCCCCTGGTGTGGCGAAGGGGAGCAGCGATTCAATCACACGGATTAAAAAAACAAAAAGGAAGGAAGGCCTGCGGTTTTCATCGCTCTGACCTCTTGAACCCTTCTGCTGCTGCAAAAAATGACAGTAGTAGCACACTTTTCGATCGAGCAAACTCATTTTTAAACTGCTTCAGAGTGGAAAATTCGCAAAACTTGTTTTCGAAAAAAAAAATAAATAAGAAAAATACGAGAAGCTGCAAGGAAGGTGTGAATATATTTGCAATAATTGTCGTTAATTTTCTGAAATTTTCTTGAATTTCAAACTTAAATTACGATCTAAAAATAAAGTCAAAATGCCCAGCTGGAGGACAAATTTCTGTGACGAAGCTCTAATTTAACCCTTAAATGCGCGATTTTTTGTTTAGTTTCTATTTATCAAACATTACTAAAAAAAAGCGTGTATATTAAGGGAAAAATAAGGAAAAATAAAAATAAAGTCAAAATGCCCAGCTGGAGTACAAATTTCTGTGACGAAGCTCTAATTTAACCCCTAAATGCGCGATTTTTTGTTTAGTTTCTATTTATCAAACATTACTAAAAAAAAGTGTATATTAAGGGAAAAATAAGGAAAAAAATCAAATCTTTGTGAAAATATTTTTTATTAGAAAATTATTTATTTGCGCCTAGAAAATCTACGATGCATGAATGACGTGCACCGTATACAAATACATGTGAGTGGTTTGTTGCCTTTGGCTACAGTGCGAAAAAAGCATCCAAACGTTTCTGCAGTGAATGTAGAGCCAGAAAATAGGTACATATGTAGCCAAACAGCAACACATGTATTTAAGGGAGTCCACTAGTGCGACCGCCTGAAAGAAGTGATATTTGGGATTTTTTTAAAAAGAAAATTACCGCCTGGAATATTTTAATGTTTCAAGGATATATTTGTGGATATATAATAAAATCATGATAACGATTTTTGGATCAATCAATTAAAAATTCAGCGCGTTATTCGCAATCTCCCATACTCCATTTTTCAAATTTGCTCCCGTTATAACTCGAAGACAAATCATTCGATCGATTTGATTCTTGTTGCAGCTTCTTTTATATATTTTTTTCTCCATACCACGAACCTCCAATTTTCCGATCGAATAAAAAATATTAAAACATTCCATGCAGTAGTTTTATTTTTAAAAAATTTCCCAAAAATCACTTTTTTCAGGCGGTCGCACTAGTGAACCCGCTTAAGGGTTAAATCCATACATAAAGAAATTTCAATTAATAATTCCAAGTAAAAACCTCCCGTTTCTACCGACAGTTTTCAATTCGGTGATCGAAATTCCTTAATATTCGAACAAAACGGAGGAATCAAATTTCTTAATTATTCATTCGCCAAGTTTTTTTTTATTTCTCCCTTTATACAAGCGATAAATGTTCTTCCATTGTTTTAACAAAGTAAGCTCCCTCGTGGCTCGTCGTCATCAAACTGTGCAACGCGCAGGTTGAAAAGATAAGAAGAAGAAAAATTATCCGTAAAGATTGCAGGCGGGAAATCACTCTGGATGAAGGCACCACGAGTTTGTTTATCCAACGTCTCCGACGATAACGACCGGAGGGAAAGACAGAGAGGAAGGAGAAGAGGAGCTGAGGGGAGTAGAGGAAGATCTCTAAAATATTGAGGCGCCGTTTATGAGGCTCAAGACGACGAGCGGCCACGACTTCTTCTTCTCTTTTATACCTACTTTTATCCCATGGGCACTTGAGAGAATACGAGAGATGGTTCGCAGCTGGTTCCTCGAACGGAGAATACGCGTATTACTACAGGGTGTTTCGGAAATCTCGGATCGCCTACTATTTACCTGCGAGTACGGCTTGAATTTGTTCAAACGTAGAATTGAATTCAGCCGCGTTTCGAACGCGATTAAAACTCATCGAGAATTTGGCGTCTCGTAATTTCGCCGGACGTCGGTCACACCTTGCTGAAGTAGGACAAACGTGGATTCATACGGGGACGTTTTCGGCTCACCTCTCGCATTTTTAAAATAAAATGAAATAAAAATGAAGAAAATAAAATGAAAAATATTAGGATCGTAAATAATTTTGCATCGCGATTCGTGGCTACATTGCCGGATACGAAGCGATGGAGAACTTGTGGAAGAGCCTGTATACTTGTATATAAACGTGCTCAGGGCGAGCAACGAGGAAGAAAGAAGAAGACAAATCCTCTCATGGCCCATTTTACACACAATTCTGTTTCGCGCATAGCTTATGTGAGAATTAAGATCTCTTTTTCCCTTCCAACGGTATATTATGTACACCGTGTGTAACCGGCCCGTATGAAAACTGCCATAGGATCCGGCCTGAATAGAGCTTGTACAAAATACTTTTCCGTTAATCCGGAATCTCGTCTCTAGGGTCGGGAATAATAATAAGAAGGAGTAGAAGAAGAGGAAGACGAAGAAAAAGAAGAAGATGAAGAAGAAGAAGAAGAAGAAGAAGAAGAAGAAGACGAGGAGCCAATCCACCAGGGATCCATACATATATATACGCAACGGTTATTCATGCCTACTAAAGTAGCCATTGTCTCACTGCCTTGAGAATGCCTTAAGAATTGCATAATTCACTGATACTCCGCGTAATTAAGTCTTGGCGGTATGCCGAAGCCGTAGGCGTCGACGAGTCTGGTGCTTCGAAAAGTAATGGAGCGACCTTTGTAATAACAATAATCATTCGCGAACCAATCTACTTTTTATAATCACTCTTCGTTGAAATATCGATCCGATTATTGGGGAAAAACGATAAATTTTGTATTCTTTTTAAAAAATTTCTGTTACTCCTTATTGCGCGCGACCTCTTCGTTCTTTGCGACACGTCCCCTTACGTTTTTTTTCTGTTTTAATATTTTTAAGATTTTTAATATTGTCAAGATCCGCCTGTATTATCAACCTAACGATAAGAGAAGAATTAGGATTGAAGTTTTAACTCAACCACAAACTTAAAGTATAAACCTAAGTTCGATTTTAAATGTAGTTAAAGTGTATAAACACGTATAAAATCAAGTCGACATTTAAATACAAGCTTCGAATCGAATTTATCTTTAAACTTAAATTCGATACCCCGGCTTAACGTACGTTTTTAATCAAGGTTGAACTTAAGTTTGAACTTGAAGTCGAGCCTAAATTTAAATACAAAAAATTCGTTCTAACTTTTTTCGTTCACATAATCACGAATTCCTTCGAAATGGTCCGACCGACCGGGAACTTTCACCGCGTAACGTGAAAACCTACAAAATAATGAAAAAAAAAACAAAACAAAAAGTCAAGAAGAAAAAAAATCGAAATTAATCCATTTCCACTTTCGTGAACTCGGTTCGTTCCATCTCGGTGGGTACGACAAGGATCTGAAGAACGTTGCGTGCGATGGTGTAGCTGGAAAATACGTAGGTATATAATATCCGGACGATTGTTGTACGAGAGAGAACACCGAAGTGGAACGAGCCGCGCGTCGAAGGATGCGAAACGTCCAACCACCAGCTGGTGAGCGCGTTTTTTTTCCTTTCCTCTCTTTTCTTCACTTCGCGTTATGTCGATCCTCTTTTTCACTCTCGTTACTTCAATTGTACGTCGCGAACGCAACGAAAAAAAAATAAAAATAAATAACAACGTTGTACTTTTTCCTAGGATTATGCGGCTCGCGCGTATAGTCGAGATATAAAATAACGACGGTGTGTGATCGTTTATATCCGTTACGAAAGACGGAATCTTTATTGGACTTAGTCATCGAAAGTCATTCAGGTGTAGGGAGAAGGCGCTACACCGTCGGAATCAGTGAGTGAGTGAGTGAGTGAGAGAGAGAGAGAGAGAGAGAGAGAGAGAGAGAGAGAGCGAAGGATAAAGTCGAAAAATTCGAGATATAAAATAACGACAGTGTGATCGTTTACATCCGTTACGAACGACGGAATCCTTGTTGGACTTAGTCATCGAAAGTCATTAAAAGAGAGAGAGAGAGAGAGAGAGAGTGAGTGAGAGAGAGAGCGAGAGAGAGCGAGAGAGAGAGAGAGAGAGAGAGAGAGAGAGAGAGAGAGAGTGTGCGAAGGATAAAGTCGAAAAGAATGCAGAGAGCCGGATACGGCCCCTCACTCCGGCACTCCACCCCCGTCTCCATAACTCTATCGTTACACACTTTTTATATTATCCGCGAGTTTACAATTTTTCGTCGAAAAAAAAAAAACAAGAAATATGCACCAGAACGAAAAATTTTTATCGAAACAAAATCGAGATTTATCGCATCCTGCCATTACGTTAAATGGATCCGTTGCACGATCGACATTTATCGGCTGCGTGCTCATTCAAATTAGCTCGACCGACGGAGGGAAAGATCACGAGCTGTTGACCCTGAGAAAGATTTCAGGGGAATGTAATTATGTTTAGTTTTGTTGGAAGACTTAGAAGTACCTAAACGGTACGATCGATGCGGTAAAAATAACATCGGGTATATGTTCTTCGATGAAAATATGAATGATAGAGCTCGCTATATATCTGTATTATTTTCGTTTCGGTAAAAAATTGTTGTGTTTATTTGTTGAATTTTTTTCGATAATTTTATTTTACTTTTGTTTTCATTGATTTTAAAAATTAATAACGCGAAAAGATGTAAATGTACGGTTCAAAGTTTTTTTTTCACATTTGACATAGTACACATAGACGGCTCTCTATGTAATGTGAAAATATCTCATATACCGGGTGTCCGATTTTCAAGGGACGAACAGTATTTCAATCGAATAGGGATGGATTTAATGCGTTACCAATTTGAATGAGATGGCGAGTAATACATTTTTTTTATTTATTTTTGTTTTCGCATGAGTGGTTAATTATAATCTGTTATTTTAAATAACAATAAATAATTGTGCATACCTTCGATTCTATATAAAACAAAGTAGGCATCCAGTAATGCCCTATTCTTTGGTTTTCATTGCCATAATAAGGCGTGGTTCATTCGAAACGTGTTCGTAGTTCTAAAAACTTGAACCTTTTCAGCGATTAAATAGGGATAAATAATATTGGGACCGCCCTCAAAATAATATCCACCAATGAAATGTACTGTAGGTTTTAAACCAGATGTGCAATCAGATATTTTACGATTATTTTATTGATCGCAATTAAATTTAAGAAATACCAATTATTTACTAAATTTCGATAAACGAAATATTCGTTTAAATATAAAAATTGATTGCAATTAAATTTAAGAAATACCAATTATTTGATAAATTTCTATAAACGAAAAATTCGTCACTCGAAACTTGAGATATCCGTCGTTATTCGCCTCGATCTTTCAACCTTTAATAGCTACAAAAACATAAAATAAAAAAATGATTTAAATTTGATCGAATGTTCAATTAAGAAATACTATTTGCAATTATTTTATTTTCATTGTTGGTGGCTGCAAACCTTTTTCTTTTTTATATTCCCAAAGAATTTCAAGAATTCCGGTCTGACCTTTTCGTTTATTTTCCTGTTTCAGTGACGATTCAAGAGCCGAGATTCATTACACAACCGTCGGGTGTGAGCAACATCCTGATCGAAAATCGCACCAAGATTCTTCAATGCATGGCACGAGGTGAGGACGCTGGGAGGGAGGATCAAATTTTGATTTTTAAATTTGATAATCCTCGCTGGTAGAAACGAGCGTCGAAGACGGTGTCGATCGCCGTGCAAGGTGGCCAGCGACGTCAGTTTCTTCGTGAAATATCGAATAACGAGGAACGAGGACGATGGAGGGGGATGAGAAAGAACGGTGGCCAGATGAAGCCATATCAGCCTTGCCAGCTCTTTTACCGTTCTATACATATACATGTACATATATCGAACCCTCGTAACTCGATATCGTGACCCCCTGTGACAATATGTAGAGTATAGTGACTTTAGGTGTGTTCGTATCGAGAGAAAAAAAAATCATTCGCGAACGTCGATTTAATACGAAGACGACTGTACGCGTGGGACACCAAAGCAATAATTCACATTTAAAATTCATTCGCGCGAAAGATGTATGAGAATATTTTTAGGACCTATCCTCGAACGTGTTGAAGATATTTTTCAAATGAATTTTGCATAAATGGCATTGATTTTTGGTCGACCGAAATAATTCCCAGATATCAGACGTTTTATCCAGACTCGGTTATAATTCATTTTTAAAGACTTTTCAAGTTTGCTCAAATGAAATGCAGTGCCTGGAACTTCGAACGATAATATATAAAGATTTTATGAAGGGTGCATAGGGTATTGAAGATTTGAAAATTTTCAGAAATTTATGGTGTCGTGATATGTGGTAGGATTCGTTATCAATCGTCTATTCGGTAATACAGAATGATCATACGGTTTTAGCTTTATTTCAATGATTTATAATATCTATACAATTTTGTGGATTTTTTTCAAACTCGATAACTAACGGTATTTCGTAATAGTCTATGTTTTGTAAAAGTTTAGTCTCGATCGCTTGAAAATTTCGATGATTATGAGTTTAATACAATACTTCTTTTTATCCAAATATAAAATTCGATGAGACAAAAATTGCGGAAGCTTCAATAAAGTCAGAGTCACGCTAAACCTTCATGGTTTTATTTAAATAAAGTAGATACATCGATTTAGGGACAATTATTTTCAATTAAATCAATAACGAATATACGACTTACCGCCCAAATCCTAGATTGATTTAATTAAAAGAGAATCGCTTTCACGTCAGAGACAAATTCTTCATTTTCAAATTGAAAACTTCAAAATTTGTCTATCACGATTTTCCTCCATAATAATATGAGAGAAGCAAGCAGGGCACTTCCTTTCTTCGAGGATGAGTGCGATTATTACAACTGTGTGTTTGTGTGAGTGAGAAAAAAAGATGATACCATAAAACAATTTATTCGAAAATGATTAATTTTTCCTATTAGGTTATCCCCAACCAAAATACCGATGGTTCAAAGACGGTGTGCCATTGAGCGACGAGCTTACGTCCGACACATTTTGGCGGATTCAGAGTCCACGTAGAAAAGACGCTGGTGTTTATTATTGCGTCGCTACGAACGAAGTCGGATCGATATTCAGCGAGAGAGTTACATTTTCCGTGGCATGTGAGTACCCTTTTTTAATTCGACGTCATTAAGAATATTTCAACTCGAATCAAATGAACAAATTTCAAACGATCAACGATAAGACTGATGTTATTTGATGAATTATTTCAGATATGGGAGTGTTCGAAAATTTAACGGATATCGAGGTGGGTGTGCAGGCAGGAAGTGCCGCGATACTCGAACTTCCACCGATCGACAGTGATCCAACACCGGACGTGACGTGGTCGACCCTCGACGGACCGATTCCTTACGAGATTCAATATGCGACGAGCCACCACAAACTCTTAATTCTTAATGTCTCGGAAAAGGACGAACGGTCTTACAGGGCACGTGCGACCAATACCCAAATCGGTAAAGAGGAGAACAGTCCGATTTTCAATCTCCGGATTCTCGGTGATCCCAACATCGAGATCGCACCGTCGATCATAATCGAACCCAGAGACATGCAGATAATCAAGGATCAGCCTGTTACGTACTTGGACTGTATTGCTAACGCGAGGTAACGATTATAATATATGGCATATGAATTTGTCGAACGAAGCTTGCTCATCGCTTCTCCATCATTTTTCTGTAATACGTAGTTTAATTCGTGCGCTCAAGTTGTTTTTGAAATTACAAGGAGGGAATGGGTAAATTCCAGCTGGCATTGGTGTTTATTTTCTCGATTTTCGGTTCATCCGTTTTATTATAGAATTAAAATGAGCTAATCCCAATTTTTGAAAATAATTACTTACATTCTGTATGCCAATGAGAATCTTGGAAAATTATGTACGTAATATTTTTGAAGATCACTCCACGAGCTACGAACGATCTGGACGAAGGACGGTATACCGATCGAAAATTCAAGGATAATTTACAGCTTCAACGATTCCTGGAACCGAACGCTGGCTTTAATATCAGCAAATTTGACTTACACGGGTGTTTACACGTGCCAAGTCGATTTACTGAGCGGAGGATATCCAACGGTTAACGCTAGTGCCAAAATCGATGTCTTCGGTCAGTTCCTTTTCTTCTTTTCTCGATGTACGACTATAATGTTGGCACAAGCTTTATTATTTTACTTCTCGATATTCAACAGAGAAACCAACTTTCGTCAACGAACTCAAACGTGAAACCCACAGCGATTATGGGTCGATGGTAAATTTACCATGCGACGCTGTCGGTGTTCCAACACCAAAAATCCGTTGGTTCTACAATGCGGAGCCGGTTGATCATTATCTTGGAAATAAGTGAGTAAATACGCAAATTAACGAAGAAAAAAATACAGTATACTTACCGTATATAATCGTATCAATAATTTATCATTCTTAGCACACAAGAAATTCTTTTTGCACTAGATAAATATATAACGCATAATCATGCAGTTGCATTTTTTCCCATACATTATTCATCGACTCTTTTTTTATCTATTCTCCCTCACGTGAAAGAAAAATTTCCGACAGGTTGGACATGGAAGAGGACGGTTCGTTGACGGTGAAGAGGCTGACTATGGAATTTTCGGGCATGTTCCAGTGTCTCGCATCGAACGACGCCGGCGAAGCATCGAGTTACACGTGGCTAAAGGCTAAAAGTTAGTATCACTTTTTTTCCCGGTATAAGCATTTTTTCACTGTATTTCTCCTCGTACTTGGACGTACAAATATAAATTCGTGAAACTACTTAGGAAAGAGGTACTCCCACCAGTGTTCTTTCCTCTTGCGGGAGCGGCCTCTTTCTCTCGTCTCCCAAACTCATGTGTTATGTTTTTGTGCGAGAACAGCGGAAATGAACGAGCTCGCGAGGAAAAGAGTGACACGACGGGCAGCCGGCTATAACGTAGTCCGAGCTCGCCAATCCGACGGCCGCTTAAAGTTCTTTCAATATCCTATGAGTAAGATGAACAAAAAGGAAAAACAAACCTTTTCAAGCTTCGAAGCTCACGATAGTTTAGTTTTTTGGTTTTATTTTCATTATTTCACCCCTTTTTTTGTTTCCACATACGTTTAATTTTTTTCTGCTGCATATTGGTATTTCGTGCGAGCCGCGAATTATGCTTGAGATTATTCCATACACGTCACGTTTTAGGTACTGCTTATGTTATTTTTTTTTTACATATTATTACGTTTTACGTTTATCACGAATTTCCACATTTCTATTTACTTGTTTTATTTTGTATTTTATTATCATCATTATTATAGTGTTTGCGGTATTACGCATGGAACGAGAGTGTTTGCAAATATGCTGGTTGAACGTAAACATTGTCGTTGAGTACAATTTGGCTATGAACGAATATATGGTAGGAGAAATCGTAATCGTACAGTTGTGGGATTTGCGAGAAAATTCACCGTACGATCTGTTTTAGTTTATTCCTCGAGTCCGTTGCATGATAGACGAGAAATTGTTCTCGAATTTGCACAATTCACGATACGCAAAAATCATGAATTTTGATCTTGTATGTGTTTTTTTCAGCTTCGGTCCCCGTTATCGAGAATCCACCGAGCAACATAACGATTCTTGATGGTAAGGACGCCACTTTAACATGCAGAGCGATAGCAGCTCCAGCGCCCAACGCAACTTGGATCTACAATGGTAATTAATAATTAGAACACGATCATTATTACTACATTTTCATTTATTAGAATCAATTAAGGATTAATGGAAGATATAATATTTTCGACGATTTCGAGAACGTTATGTTTTCATTTTAAAGAGCTTGAACATTTCTCAAAACAAATTTGATAGAAAAATAAAAAAAATCGACGGAGCGGCATTATGCAATATTAGTTACTAAGAATAATATCTTTAATAACTAATTAGTAAAACGAATATTTTTTCATATTCTTTTATTGGATAGAAAGCCTTGAGAAAAGTTAGATAAAAAATGAGAAATTAGACGACATTCGTGATATTTTTGTCACAATAAAAATGATTACAGTAGAACCTCGATAGAGCGACAGTCAAGGGACTGATGATATTACGCCGTACTATACCGGACGGAATTTTGTGCGCCGGACGTCGCACAAAATTCTGATTAAACAGATTCTAATTAAATAATATCTGTGTATAAGGAACGATTGTTAGAAATAAGACAAACGTTTAAATGACATAAACTTCTGTTGTATTTAAAAATAGTATAGCTACGGGTAACAAACAACTTATCGTTGGAGCGACATACTTTGGTAATTTTAAATTTGCGAAACTTGCAAAGTTTGCTTTTCACCCAAGTTTTCAAAATAATAACAAATTTCTAGATAATTGAATTTGTTAAATTTTTAAAAGCGCGCGTCGCTCTGACCGGACGAGTTTTAATAAATTCGGTCGCTGAAAAAAATTAGTCGCTTTAACGAGAGTCGTACTAAACGGATATACCTCCACAGTCGTTTTTATGAAAACCAAACTCGAGCTTACATCAACGTCGCTAAAAGCGATTCGACGTTATAAACAAAGTCGTCTATTATACGGCGGATTCTACTGTATTTTATGATTTGTAAAATGCATTCTCCGCTTTTTTTCTAGACACCGAACCCGTCGAGATAGCAGGACGAGTTCAGTTGCTCGAAACCGGAGATCTTCTGATCGCTGCGGTCAAACCAAACGACGCTGGAAAATATACGTGCATGCGGGCAAACGAAGCTGGTGTCGCGAATGCCTCGGCGCATCTAACGGTAGTCGGTAAGAAAAATTCATTTTGTTTTTGATGTTACGCAATTTTGTTGCTCGCGATGAAGACAAGATTCGATCAATTCAATTATATCAACAGTTCGAACACAAATAATACGACCCCCGAGCGATACTTCCGTCCTTTTGGGACACACGGCCGAGTTGCAGTGCAAAATTTCCAACGATCCGAGTGTACCTTACGACATTGTTTGGTTACATAATGCGCAGTGAGTAAAAATAATTTCCCAATATAATATATTCCATTCATATTTTATCGACGCAAATACAGTTCGTACGGTACATCCAGGGCAGATGTATCATGGCTATTCCGCGTTGGTAAATAAATGAGAAAAACATAACTTGTCATTTTACCTTTATTAATATTCATCGTAAACACAATTATAATAATGAAACAAAAAACAATTTTCTAAATCAAGAACGGATGATACAAAAGTAGAAAATAAAGAACAGGCTAACATTGATAACATTACGAAATCGATTTAACGTTGACGATTACTTGAATTGCAGAGTGATTAATACTCAGGCAAGTCAGAGAGTAAAAATGCGACATGACGGAGCACTGGAAATAATCGCCGTACGAGCCTCGGACGTCGGGGAATACGCTTGCTCGGTAATATCACCGGGTGGCAATGAAACGAGACAAGCACGTCTTAGCGTTATAGAATTGCCGTTCGCACCGATAAACGTTAAAGCTGATCGTGTTGAGGAAATATCACCGAGAACAATAAATGTCAGTTGGGTGCCGGGATTCGACGGCAACAGCCCAACGGAAAAGTTTATCGTCGAGAGACGCGAAGTTCCGGAATTAGGTAACGAATTGACGAATTTATTCACGATTATTACTTTATATTCACGTTTTTTTGTTTAATCTCACGAAGAATGTAACGAAATCGGTCACGAATCTTGGTTTTCTTCTCAACGATGATAAATGTGGATGGCTTATTTTATTTACGAGTATTACGATTTTGCTGTGTGAACAAAATACTATTTTTTCAATAATATAATTTGGTTTTCATTTCGCGCTTGTTTTTCGCATAAATTTCAATAGTGTCGATTTAAAAAATGGTGCTACACAAATATTTCGATATCAGTAATTATTTTCACATGAATTACGTAGATTGGATGCGAAGAGCCAATGCTCATATTTTTATGTAAATCTGCTACAGGTCCTATACCAGATCCTCTCTCAAACTGGGAAATAAAGAATAACAATGTATCGGCGGAGGAAAGATGGTGTCTGTTGAGCGATTTAAAAGCAGCAGCGGCATATCAATTTCGAGTAACTGCGGTGAACAGCGTGGGCGAAGGACCACCTTCGGATCCCAGTAACGTTGTAATTTTGCCTCAAGAACGTGAGTTACAAACACTTTTTCCATATTTTATCCTCCAAAAACCGAAATAAAATAATGGAAATATTTTTAAAATCCGATTTCACATTAATTTCATTTTTCGCTTTTGGGTTTATAATTCTCATTTTTGGACCACAGCACCGTCAGGACCACCTCTCGGTTTTGTTGGTTCAGCTCGTTCATCATCGGAAATTATAACACAGTGGCAATTGCCGCTCGAGGAACATCGCAACGGTCACATATTAGGTTACATATTGCGATATCGCCTGCACGGTTACAACGTTAGCCCATGGACGTCGCAAAATATAACGAACGAAGCGCAAAAGAATTATCTCATATCCGATCTAATCACATGGAAGGATTATGTTGTCCAGATTGCTGCTTATAATGATAAAGGTGTTGGTCTTTTTACCGACAAACTGATCATCAAAACAAAGGAAGGAGGTATAATTTTCCTTTTCAATTATATATATATAGTTTTTTATTAATAATCTGATTTATTAAATAATGTAATTAATTGATTTATTAGTCGTTTGATTGATGCGTTAATTTAGTGAGCTTCATTAGCTTGTTGATTAATATATCACATTTTCGACACTTTTTCTCTTCCCAGTTCCCGAAGCGCCGCCCACGAATGTTCGCGTTAAAGCGATCAATTCAACAGCTGTCAAAGTTTGGTGGAAACCGCCCAATCCACAGAAAATAAATGGCATTAATCAGGGCTATAAGCTTCAAGCATGGATCGGAGGAAATTTTACCGAGAGCAACGAATACAAATCTATGACAGTGCCACCGAGTCTCTTCGATCCTTTGGCCGAACAGAGTGCCGTCGTCACGGGACTAAGAAAATTTGCTCTCTACAACATTACTGTTCTCTGTTTTACCGATCCGGGGGACGGCGAACGTAGCACTCCCATTCAAGTTCGCACAAGCGAAGACGGTAAGAAAATACGAATAAATTCACGATTTACGAAACTACCGGTAACATTCTCTCCTAAAAATATTCAGAATTATTGAGGCGTGCATGCTATTATTTTATATACTTTTCAAAATCTCTTTCTATTTTTCCGGATAAACGAATTTTTCAAATGAAATTTTGTTTTGTACACGATTCTTTTTCTATCCAGTTCCGGACGAAGTAGAGAACCTACAGTTTCACGACATAAGCGATCGAGCTCTGACTGTGAAATGGAGTCCTCCTCGTGAAATTAACGGGATTTTAACGTTGTACCAGCTCAAGTACATGATCAAAGACACCCCAGATTCGTTGAGGGTAAAAAATCTCACGGAGGACGTACTGTCTTGCAAAGTCGAGCATCTTCAAGCAACGACGCATTATAGATTTGAGGTTGTCGCTTGGACTTCGAAGGGACCCGGAAAACCCAGAGTCGCGACGATACAGTCGGGCGTAGAGCCCGTTTTACCCCAGCCACCAACAAAATTAGCGCTCTCCAATATTGATGCTTTTTCCGTCGTTTTGCAATTCACTCCGGGCTTTGATGGCAACTCGTCAATCATTAAGTGGACCGTTCAGGCACAAACAAAACGAAACACGACGTGGTACAATATCTACGAAGTTTCCGATCCTGACGCCAGCACCATTACTGTCGCAGGATTAATACCTTTTATGCAATATAAGCTTCGATTAATTGCAAATAATGTCGTGGGCGCTTCGGCGGCCTCGGAACCCACGAAGGAATTTCAAACGATTCAGGCACCTCCATCGCATCCGCCGAGAAACGTAACTGTCAGAGCTATGAGCGCCACTGAGCTGAGAGTTCGATGGATCGTAAGTCTTATTATTTGTTTTTAACCCATTTAGTAAAAAGAAGAGTCATCAGGCGTTCGAATACCTGATGACTCTTCTTTATACTGACTCTATAATGATAGCTTCGAAGACGAAGATATCATTATATTTCGCATCGAATACGATTAACAAAATGTATCCAAAATGCTCAACATTTGAATGAGCGGGCTGCAATAAATTAAAAACTCCCTTAAATTAAAGATTCGTATCTAGCTTCTCTGGATCTCAAATTCATTCGTTTATTTTTCTTCTTTTCATTCTCCTCATTGATTCAACTTTTTGACACAGCCCCTGCAGCAGATCGAGTGGTATGGAAATCCACGTGGCTACAACGTGACGTACACAGAAGTTCGGACAAATAGATCAAAGAGCATAAGCATCGATGACCACACTGCAAACTCTTATGTTCTCGAGGGTATGGAAGAATTCGCACTTTACGAAATCATTATGCAGGCTTACAACGATGTTGGATCGTCTCGGTTGAGTCCGAAAGCGATCGAGAGAACGAGAGAGTCTGTGCCGTCGGTTGGTCCAGCCAGTGTCGAGGCAAATGCGACATCCTCGACCACGATACTCGTAAAGTGGGGAGACGTACCGGTCGAACATCAGAACGGACAGATCGAGGGTTTCAAGGTTTATTATGGCTCGAAAAGCAGATCGCCATACCAATACAAAAATATACCGAAAAATACAACCTTCACTACTACGCTCACGGAATTGCGAAAATTCGTTCAGTATCATGTTCAAGTTTTGGCATACACGAGACTCGGTGACGGGGCTTTGAGCATTCCACCTATAAGAGTTCAGACTTTTGACGACAGTAAGTTAATTAAATAAAAAATTACATATTTAATTTATTCAATCGACTTTTCAATCCAATAATCCGATTTTGTAATGATTCTTTTTAAGTATATGATTTTATTTGACGATAAAATCATTTATAATCGAACTTTTATTTACAGCTCCTGGGCCGCCTTCGAACGTCTCGTTTCCTGACGTCAGTTTTTCGACAGCTCGTATCATCTGGGATACCCCCGACGATCCGAATGGCGAAATTCTACGTTATAAAGTCATGTTTCATCTAAACAGTAGTCAGGAGCGTCAATTCTCGAAAGAGTTGGAAGCGTCGGATAGAACATTAACAGCCACGGGTCTGGAGCCTGAGAAATATTACATGTTTTCCGTAACAGCGTGTACGAGACTGGGATGGGGAAAAACGGCCTACGGTCTCGTTCTCACAACGAACAATCGCGAGAGACCTCAACCACCGTCGGTGCCTCAAGTCAGCAGATCGCAAGTTCAGAGTAGACAGATTACGTTTAGCTGGACGCCTGGACGGGACGGATCAGCTCCGTTACGGTTGGTATTTTGGTTATTTACCTCCATAAAAAGAAGATTTCAGATTTTCAACTCAACTAATTCATAAATATGGTTTTCCATAGCAAAAACCGAGTATATATGAAGAAAAGCAATGTACCAATTTCATAGTTGTCGGCATTCTTTTTCACACATTATGTTCGAAGATCCATAATATAGTTTTTTTATACTTGCAGTTATTACACGGTTCAGCAGTCCGAGAATTCCGGTCCTTTTCAAACGATACCGGAACGCCTCGATCCCTCGTTAACGTCATACACGGTCAGCAATCTGAAACCCTTCACGTTCTATCAGTTTAGAATTCAAGTCACCAATGATATTGGACCGTCGGCCTGGAGCGCAGAGTCTGCTCAAGTTCAGACGTTGCCAGCAGGTTTGTTTTCACAACTTCTCTCGGTTTTCTCGTAGTTCCCAAAATGACCTTCTATCGTGCATTTATTTAGCACCGTCACGAGGTGTGACGGGATTGAAAGTCGTTCCTATCACAACGTCGAGCATACAAGTGCACTGGGACATGATTGAGGAGACTCACTGGAGCGGAGATCATGAGACTGGCGGTTATCGGGTTGTTTATCAGCCCGTATCAGATTTTCCGACAGCTTTGCAAGCAACTCCTAAACAAGAAGTATTCGGCATAAAGGTACAAAATGTTAACTTTAACAAGATTTTTATTTTCGAGTACTCTATTTGCTTGATTTATACAAAACGGTTAAAATATTAACTAAATCACAATTTTATTTAAGTAAGAAAAATGTAACACTGCTATAAGGATTGGTAAAAAGACGATATAATTAATCGAACTTCATATAATTTTGCCACAGGAGACAAAAATGATACTGACCGACCTGATGGAAGACAGAAATTACGAGATCGTCGTACTGCCGTTCAATTCCGAGGGTGACGGTCCTCCGAGCCCACCGGTCACCGTTTATGTGGGTGAAGCCGTTCCAACCGGTGAGCCGCAGAACGTCGAGGCAAAATCTATATCATCGACGGAAGTTCATCTCAAGTGGAAACCGCCCCAGGCCAATATGCAAAATGGCGATCTCCTCGGCTACAAGGTAACCAGAAAATGAAGACGACAGCTCCGTCTTCGAAATTGATAATGAACGATAAAGTTTAATGTGAATAGAAATAGTTAAAATGATAAAAACCATAGGTTTTTTTAACGAATGGAAAATAAAAAATAATGAAGAAAAAATTATATTAAAAATTAGCAGATTTTTCAACGTTTCCAAATTTGTGAATGGAAAAAATGTAAGGAGGGACAAACATATACTTTTAGTTTTCGTTTTTGTTGATGATCTATCTTAATGTTGGCAGATTTTTTACTTCGTCACGGATTCGCCTCAAGCATTGGACAAAAAGCAGGAGGAGGAGATCGAAGTAGTGCCAGCATCTTATCTAACTCACAGTCTCCTATTTCTTGACAAGTATACCGAGTATAGGATACAAGTATTGGCATTCAATCCGGCCGGTGACGGTCCTCGTTCACCGCCAATAACCGTTAGAACGAAGCAGGATCTTCCAGGGCCTCCGTACGATCTGCAATTCAACGAGATCACGATGACAAGCATGAGAGTCTCTTGGGAACCTCCAAAATTGCGCAATGGCGAAATTGTCGGGTACATCGTCACTTACGAGACTGCGGAACAAAACGATCGTAAGTTTCATATTCACGTTTATTTGTCATTAATAATTCTTCGTGAACAATTATTATAATCGTCGTTGTCAACAATTCAATTACATTTTTCAATACAACTCTCCTGTTAAAAAAATACGTTGCGTTTCACGATCATAAAATAACGGATATTATTGATTTTAGCAATTTTTCAAAATTTCTATTAACATCTTTTTCCCAAAGGTTTCAGCAAGCAGGTAAAACAAAAAGTGACAGAAACGAGCCTACTTGTACAGCCTCTCGAGGAAGAGGTTACTTACACATTTATGGTGAGAGCTCAGACGATAGATTTTGGCCCCCCGATTTCCGGAAATGTGACCACAGGCCCGCAAGAAGGTTCGCCAATGGCACCGAACGATCTCGTCGTCACCAAAACCGGTTCGAGCGTCGATCTACGCTGGAAGAACGGAGCCTCTGGCAAGGGACCACTATTGGGTTACTACATCGAGACACGTCGCAAAGGTGAATATAATGAAAATAGAAAATATTAAAAGACGTAGCTTAAAATTCGAGTAACTCGTGGAAAATCCGCACATTCCAATTGATTGTCCAGTATCTTTTTTAACGTTATTATAAACATATATATATTTATACATATATACATAAATATCGTACGTATTGTCTTTTCATATAAACAAATACAGCAATGGAAGATTGGCAGCATTGTAAGTTTCCAATAAGACCCCGCATCAAAACAAACAAAAATATACTGAGAAGCAAAGCGTTGAATTTAGACAGTCCTACCGTGTGTACCATAAATATCTGCCTTTATTAACTTTAACATCTCGTAAGAACGTATAATACATAGCATGAAACATATAATTTCGTTCATATATTGAATAACGAACGATTGAATAGAAAATCCTACTAATGATTTGCTCGTAACAATTTCTTAAGGAAGTACGACTATCGGTAATATAATGTTTGGATCTGTATTTACTTAGCAGAAGTAAAAGAAAAAGACTATTTAAAAAAATCAAAAGACTCGATCAATCTTTTTCAATATTTGCGTACAAATATTGTCTGACAATATTGTTTTATTGTGATGACAATAATAGCACCAGGCGTACTTCCTTCATGGGAACACAGTATTGTACGAAACAAAAAATTGCAATAGAAGTGTGTAACAACATGTGTGCGTGCGCGCGAATCCTGTAGAAATCTTGCCGATGCCCCAGGAGTGAAAGCTCGTGATTACTTATTGAAATAGTCGGAAATACTTATGGAATTTTTGTTTGTTTCCATTCCTATTATAGACGATACCCGATGGCAGACAATTGTGAAGACTAACAATGGACCATTGCCCGAATACGGCGTGTCCTATCAAAATTTATTGCCCTCGACGTCTTATCTCTTCCGCGTAATATCGTACAATCGTTACGGTATAAGTTACCCGGTGTATTCAACACAAACCGTAAGTCTTGTACTTTATAATTATATAGATGGAGTAAAAATAATGAAATAAGTTGTTACGCAAATTCTTCTAAAATCCATTTTATTTTCGGTTCTTTCATCGAACAGGTCATGACTCCATCCAAATTGTATCTGGAATACGCATATCTCCAGTACAGGCCTTTTTATCGTCAAACATGGTTCATGGTCACACTCGCTGCCTCATCGATCGTGATTATAATCATGGTGATAGCAATTCTGTGCGTAAAGAGCAAGAGTTACAAATACAAACGTGAGTGTAAACAAATTTAATTTTCGTTCGTTCATACGCATTATTTTATTGAATAATTCGTAAAGATTTTTTCATAATGATTGCCAATTTATTGCAGAAGAGGCACAAAAGACTCTGGAAGAGTCAATGGCGATGGATATTGATGATCGTCAAGAGTCAGATTTGGAGCTTTACAGATCGCGACAATCGGGCGGTGGAGCGATGAACATAGGAAGTGCGTGTGGAACATTAGGCAAGAGAAGTACTCTCGCTCGGAAATCAATGCATCCACCGCCACCTACTATGCTTGGAAAATCACCGCCTAGGCCATCGCCAGCGTCAGTCGCTTATCATAGCGACGAGGAAAGTCTAAAGGGCTACGATGAGAATCCTGACGATAGCAGCGTCACGGAAAAACCATCCGAAATAAGCTCTACAGATTCGCAGGTGATTTATTTTTTTTACTTCGTGGAGGTGAAAAGGTTGATGAACGTACACAATACCATCGAATCGTTGGTGCGACATACTTAAAATTGTTTAAATAGTGGAAACGTCCCATCTACAAGTTTCCCTTTCATTTATTCATTGTTTGGTCGGTGAAATATTATAAACATTATTAAGAATGTCGGTGCCTGATAGAATTTATTTATATTTGGATTTATCGGGCTATTAACTATTTATAATAGTTTTTGTTTTCATTAGAGATGAAAAAATAATTTATAGTCCATAATTGGCTTCTCTCCAAATAATGAACGACAAATTTTTGTATTAAAATTCCCAGGGCTCGGAAAGTGAGAATGAGAGTGTCCAGTCGGATCCTCACTCCTTTGTGAATCATTACGCCAACGTGAACGATTCGCTGCGACAATCGTGGAAACGACAGAAACCCGTGAGAAATTATTCGTCGTACACGGACTCGGAACCCGAGGGAAGTGCAGTTGTGAGTCTTAATGGTGGACAGATAATAATGAACAATATGGCAAGATCGCGAGCCCCACTGCCGGGTTTTTCGTCTTTCGTATGATCGAACGAAATTCGATTACTTTTTCAAACATGCTTTTTCCTTGCGAGATCTCTTTCGCTCTTCGAGGGCGAGATGGAAAAATACTTAAAAGGCTTGCGGCATATTCAACAATATTGTGATATATACCTTCGGCTACATATTATTATTAATTTATACAACAGCGGATCGACAGCTCGTTCGTGCGATGAAAACAAACATAAAACACGTTGCCGGTCATTAGTCACGGAGCTGTGCGAATGAAGTACATGTTGTTTTTGAAGAGCTTTATGTAGACTTTACGAGACGAGAAAACGTCTTTCATATCACGACACAGACTTTATTCCAAGTCTCTAGGGCTGATCTCGCGTCTCGGGGGAAAGAGAAACATTTTTTTCCTCCGGTTCATTCATAATGTGCCACCCGAGACGATTTTCTCTCTCTCTCTCTCTCTCTCTCTTACTCAATTAAGTATTTTGAGATATATCACGAACAACGTCCCTATCATATCGACCTTCAGCTCTAACGGCATAATATCATATGCAATTTAAGATATAAAAAAAGAACAAAAAATAGAAAATTAAAAAAAAACGATGCGCGAGGTTGTCACGAAGCACTTTTTGTACGCCGTTTTTTTTATTTCGAATGACTAGCTAGCTCCAATAACCGCCGAGAATTTTAGAAAAATAGTCGGGAGACGCGTTCGAAGAAAATATAGACGACTCTTTCGGTTTTGTAAAAAAAAGTTATCGCAATGCGTTCTTTTCTTGTATTTAATTACTAATCGTAAAATATTATCTAAGACCAATCTAAGGGTAATAGAAAAAGGCTGATCTTGTATTATTGATAATAACGAAACGTTTACACTGATAAATACAATTTTATACAGAGATAGTAAAACGAGAAACGGAGTTTTATGAGATCTCCAGATTAATGCAAACTTCAACGAAAAAGGATTAAGAGGAATAAACGATCCCATGTCGGATCCTGCTCAAGAGCTCTGAGCAAAATAATTATATTAGCATGTAGAAAATACGAAGAGCACAACGCGTGCATTCGTAACACTGCCAACAAATTTTCTCTTTTAGTTCAAATTTTTCTCGCATTATTTATAAATAGTAACGCCTAGGCTGTAGGAAACAAATTCGACGAAGCGAACGGATCGGACGATTCAAATGGAAAAATACATTTCGTACACACTGCGGAGAGAAAACGAAGGGTTTTTTCTTTTCAATACAAGTTATCCATTTAATAAAAATTTATGAAATTTTATGATAAAACGTAACAATTTACAAAATTATGTGAGAAATTTGCTCTCGCATCTCTCAAACCATGAGATAAGATTCAATGGGATTTTTGGGAGGGAAGATTGCTTTATTGCTGACCAAGCTGCAACATCAGCTACTCCTGCCTCGTTTTCCTTGTAAAACCAATTTTTCTTTCCAAGCTTTTGCGCTATTTCTGCAACAGTGGAATGAACGCCTTTCGGTGAATCCTGATAGTGCAAACGGTGCGACAAATCGAGAACGGAGTCCAATGTATCGTGGTCAGAATGCCCCGAGGAGTTTTCATAATTTTCGGCATCCAGTCGTCTGAGGAGATATCTGATGAAATTTGTTTCACCGATCAACGGATAGCCACGAATTCCTGGTGTAACGGTCTCCAAATCTTCGACTAAAAAAATTAATTTGCATTCTTTTGTACGAATCTCGTGAGTAAGATGATGAAAAGAAATATAACTCTCATTTTTTTCGGCGAGGAACAATGTCAAATTTTCTATCTCATCGCGTGAAAAATTAAATTATTAAAGATTGTTTATGAGAGACGATTAAAAAATGCTTGCAATTCACATAAATTCTTCTTTCGCAAGTGTATTGAGATTGCAAGAAGACCGAAAAAATTTGCAATTGTGGGATTCGAGATTTTTTCACCAAACTTCGTTATTTCTCATTATCTTAATGAGCCAGAAAACTGGGGGAAATACTCGATGGTATACAAACATACGATGAGACAAATTCACCGTAGTTTTCGATCAAAACAAGCTGCTACGCTTTCTTACCTTTTTTCCATATCAAAGAGACATTGACATTGTCTCGAAAATCTTTCTTGCGTTGTATCGGAAGCTCGGGAACGGTATCTTCGATGCTAGAATGCCTGTAGGAAGTTACATTGAAGTTTACGTCCTTCCATAAGCTTTGGAAAGCACAAATTGACCAGCAAGGTTGTCGCGGATCGACGTTAATGACTAGATCTATGGAGACAGCATCTTTGGACGGGGTGACCGATTGTCCAGAATTGTTTAGTTTTAAAACATCGCAGAGGCTGAGAACTTGCTCTTTCAGCTCGGCCAATTGTGCCAAGATTTCTTCCTGTCTTGCTTCCAAAACTGCAACTTCCGGCAGAGGGGTCTGGAAAAAAATAGTTAGTTCAGTGTTTGCATTATTCCTGAAAGACGCAAAGAATTGTACCAAACCACAAAAGCTACTTTAAAATGAAAATAAAAATATTTTGATTTTTCGTTTACTCTAGTTATTGTATTTTTCTTACTTTAAAAAAACGGATATTTTTTATTACACGATGATACTATTTCGTATCATGGACAAAAATAATGAAACAAAAATTCCTAAGTTTTAAAAATAAACAGTAAATATTTTGCAGCAGACAAGAAAAACGTTCAATAAAATTATTAAATCTTGCAGTAAAATTTGTAAAAATCCTATACTTGAGAAATCTACTGAATCATTTATCCTTATGACGGAGTTTTTTTTCATAAAGAAGCTTTTCAAACAAGAAGAAACAATGAGGAATGAGGAGAGCGCAGATTTTTAACGTTCAATATTTTGTTCATTCATTGCTAAATTCTCCAAACCAAATTGAGGGGAGGGGTCCTCCAAAATGTCTTTATGTACAAACATTGGAAAATAAAAATATAAGCATGCAAGTGTGAACTATTCATTGCACGAATGCTGCAGTGTAAAAAGATATTTAAGGAACAAAGGCAGAATTTTACATCCCTAGAATAATCGAACGTTCTTCCAACCACTCAGTACCTATTTAGTGCGTGATTAATTCGTTAAATGATTTTTTGCAGTTATAAGACGAATCTTTTTAAACATAAGTTAGCACTTGACGAAGAATATCTGAAAACTTGTCTTATATGATATTCAGTCTCTAAGAACTTAGCCCTCCCAAGAATTCACGACTCAACAAACCCGTTTCCCGATTTCCCTTACGGGAATCTTGTGATATATAATTTTTTGGTTATACAACGTCCACGGTGTACTTCTCACTTTCATATCGCGTCACAGTTTGCTTCTGCATTATCGTCGATACACACGCACGTGACAAAAGTGGTCAACATATTTTCCATGCATAAACGAGGATTACAAGTGTTTCAGTTCTCCGCGTCGGCGACAGTTTTACAATTAAAAACCCCATGTTTGTAAATTGGGGGGGTAGAGAGGATCGCTCAAGTCAAGCAAGAACCGTAGATTCTCGGTCGATCGTGTGATTAGTGCTCGAGGAAATTTTTGGGAGGAGTCATCATGCACGAGCCAAGACAATTTGCGATATTCATAATGGACGTTAGATACGTAAGTAAAAACAAAAAAATAAGCAGACGATTTGCGCGACGTATGTTTGACAAAAACTCGTGACACCAAACTTTATTATCGGTACATAACGAAAATGAATGTGAAATAAAACCTTCAAAAAGTTGATAACCTGCTCTGATATGCCCGTAATGGTGTTGTTCACTCTGGATGCATGGTCGCCAGTTGGATGTATGTCGTGAATATTTTTCATCTGGTACATGCAACTATTTTCATGTCCCGTCATTTTCTCACGCGTTATTATGCGTTTTATCTCGTACATTGTTGCCCCACTCATTTTTTTCGTATATTTTCCCCTCTGGTCCGTACTCGTCGATTTTTTTTCGTATCCTCGTTCACAATCTCGTAATTGAATAGCACTATCGTTGTGTCATTTTTTTTTCGTTTTCGTGCAAACTTACTCGTCGGCCATTTAAAAACCGGCTGATGGGTTGCACATGCGTACACTATTCGGAAACCTCGCGCTACTACGCAAGACAATGCAATATCCACTTCCGGTTATGTTGTTTTTATCGGTAATCAAGTAGCGATCGTTTGATCAAGACGGCCGTGATATACATATTCTCATATTTTTTGATAATTGTTTAAAATGCATTTCCCTTTAGTTTTTGCGCCTTTGTCCTGTTGATCGCGAGTTCCGACGCGACCGGATGTAAAGATCCGAAAGAATTGGTATGCGCGGGAATTCGTGGCGTGCTTACAGCTGTTTTTTTTTACATCGAAGTAACAATTGATCGGTCTAAAGAAAAAATGATCGGTAGAGGAACAACTATTTTCCAATGTGAAAACTTTGCCTCTTATCAAGAGCAATGTGCCACAAAGTTTTGTTTCGTGATAGTCGACAATGTGAATCGCACACTGTAAGTACACAGAAAGCAACATGGCCGACGTCAGTCCTGTCAAGGTGGGTAAGACGTATGCTTCACGGTTCAATTGCGACAGTGCGTAAAGAAATTTTCGTAATTCTTCGTTATGACTATGATACAAAAGTGTTGCCATCGTTCGTGAGTGTCGTTTTAGTTAACGTATTGATACTTAAATGCGCCACAGCGCCATTTTATTTTCTCTCGTATCTCTCGTTTCGGGATTTGTGCGGTGATCTTTTTTTGTGAATCCAGAGGGCAGGACGAACGTCGTTGTTGAAAAAAAGATTCACGAATTGTACTCATTCAGAGTAACAAAAACAGTTTTTATCTATCGCAATGAGTTTTGTTTAAAATATTGTTGCATACCTTTGTTGTCGCATCGTGTATAGAAAATAAAGACAAACACACATATGTGCGTATATCGACAAAGCATTGAACGCTATAGGGTGATCAAAGTGGTGGTCTCTCGCGAGGCATCTCAGGTACTAAGGTTAGTCGTGCGTTCTTTCAGCGGGTAAAACGGGTTCAGTGTATCGGGTACGATCGTGTGCTACGTTCGCGGCATTCGTTCAATGTCCAATCCCTTCGGCTCAGAATTGAGTAGTGGAACGCGTGCGATAAACCTATATTAGAGACGACAAAATTGCAATCAAATTGTCACGCAATTGTGGTTAGAATTGCATTTTTTTCTTCTCTCTTTTCTTTCTTTCTCTCTCTCTCTGTCTCTCCATCTCTCAAAACGCCTGTGACGCTACCGCGCGGCGATCCCGAACAACTTGCATCGTCTGGTGATACGACGAACGCGATTGGACGTCAGAATCGTTCCGTTACGGAACCCAAATCGTGGCCTTGTTCGTGTCGCGAAAAATACAAAATATTGCAAATTGAATAGTTCAGCGAGCAGAATCACCGTGATTTCGATCGAAAGTGCAGTGAATCTTGTTTCGTTCGTGCAATAAACAATCGTCGATATTCTCAATCAGATGTGTCTGGGAGCCACAAACATGGCGACTATTCACGTTAGCCAATCGCTGTAGTCCTCTTATACGCGTCCGCGAAGCAGATTGTAAATTACTCCCACCTTCTCCTCTCTGCGCCTCTCGCGTCAGTTGGGTTTGGGTTATTCTTGTGCTCGATTTTCGTCGTTTATCGACAAAAAAAAGGAGAGACGTGCTATATTTTGTATCGTTTCCTATAGCCAAACCGTTCCAAGTGAATTCGAAATCTCTTGTAACTCGTACACTGAATTACAGAGTGTAACGGCACTGAAAGCCCGCGCGCGCCCGTGTGTATGTGTGAGTGTGTGACGAAAAAATTATGGAAAAATCGTGTTTGGTCACGTGACCGCTTGCCGAAAGAAATGGCGCAAAGATCGGTGTGCAAACATGGGTACGATTTTAATGGTGTGGTGTCACTTGTATTTGTTTACAACCGCGCTTTTTCACAAACCACGTGTTAAGACGAGTGACGTTTGAATTGTCCACCAACTCGTTTCCCACCCATCACATCTCCTACCCCATTTCCACATTCGTCCGATCGCTTGATAGTCGCTGATCAGCAAAAATGACTGGAAGAGGAGCAAAGAGAAGGGGTCGTCCCCCAAAATCGGTCGTTATGGAAAGACCAAAAAAATTTCAATATCATCTTATGAAAAAACCGAAATACTTGCAAAACAAAATTGGTGGCGCGGAAACACCAAATTCACAACCGAGCACACCAACGGTGTCCAGAGCCTCGTCACCCATAGAATCCGAGGAGAGTCGTCGTAGCACGCGCAGTAGAAAAACGCGTGGGGCAAGGGAAAAAAACTCTCGCAAGGGTAGTCACATGGGTGGTGCTTATCAACGCAGAGGTTACAATCCGAACGTCGATTACCATGACTCAGAGTATCACTATGGTTCAGATTTTGGCGACGAATCGAGCGAGAAGAGCGAGCCTGAAGAAGATCTGATACCCAGTGATGTCGAATCCTCGGAAAGTATCGAAGAGCCCGATCCTTCGAGCGATAGCGATTTTTCCCTCTCGAGTTTCAGCACAGCAAGCGGCACACCGAGAAAGACGCTTTTGGCGCAACAAAGAGCTCCGAGCCCCGAGCCTCTTTGGCTTCAAAATCGCGAATTGCCGAATCTCGTTCTACCAAAATCTTCCGAGGATCTACTCGTTCCCAAGGAGTACGTCATGCCCTCGCTCTCGATTTACGAAGTACTAAGGCACTTTCGTACCCTCGTAAGACTCTCGTCGTTCCGATTCGAGGATTTCTGCGCAGCGCTCACCTGTGACGATCAAACGAATTTACTAGCCGAGATTCATATAATGCTTGTAAAAGCTTTACTGCGTGAGGAAGACTCTCAACAAACACACTTTGGTCCACTCGATCAGAAGGATTCCGTCAACGTTAGTCTCTATTTCGTGGATCCGATGTCTTGGCCCGAAGTCTTGCGCTCTTACATCGAGAGTGACAAAAATTTTGATCAGGCAGTACTGAAAATCATCACAAGTTGCGAATATCCATTTGCCTCGATAGACGACAGACTTAAAGTTTTGCAATTTTTAACCGACCAATTCCTGATTACTAATCCTGTAAGAGAGGATCTCCTTCACGAAGGCAATATGCATTACGACGATCACTGCAGAGTCTGTCACCGACTTGGTGATTTGTTATGTTGCGAAACTTGTCCAGCTGTCTTTCATCTTGAGTGCGTCGAGCCCCCGCTCATTGACGTTCCAACGGAGGATTGGCAGTGTGGAATATGTAAAGCTCACAAGATCACCGGTGTCGTTGATTGTATACCCGATGTTGAGAAAAATGGTCTATTATGCAGACAAGAGCATCTTGGGTTCGATCGGCACGGTCGGAAATATTGGTTTTTAGCAAGACGAGTTTTTGTGTAAGTCTATCCTTTTATATATATACATTTATTTTATTTACAAAGCTATCTAACGATTTATTTATTTATTCGTTTACCTTTTCGTGCATTTATTTATTTACATTTATCGAAAAATATTATGAAATTTTCGAATAGTAAATATATTCTGAAAATCTTCAGTGAAAGCGAGGATGGCGATGTCTGGTACTACAGTACATCCCTTCAATTCGAGGAACTAATGTCGAGCCTGGATAAGAACGAAATGGAAGTTGCTCTTTACCGCGAGCTCTCCGATTATAAAGATGAGATCGTTAGACAGATGGAGCTCACCGAGACAATCACAAATCAGATAAAAGGCAACAAAAAATCATACTTGGAAATCGAAAATGGTAAGTCGTTTCTCACTCCCATTCAATATACCCGGTGAAAACAGCAAAAATTCCAACCTCCTCTGTCTGTCTTTTTGCAGCGGCGATTCTGAAGATGCAGAAGGAACGTCAGGAGAAGAAGGATAAAGAGGAGGAGGACAGACGCGAGAAAGAACGCCAGGAGGCTGAAGATGCTGTAAGAAGAATGCACGAAGGTACGGATTCACTGGAGGAGAGATTGGCCGTTGTATCTGGCCAGGATGATGAGAAAGATAAGAAACTCGAGAATCCTCAAAAACCCGTCGATAGCAGCAGAAAATCGTTAAAAAGCATCTCCACCTCGTCGACCGAGGATATCGAAGAGTCTACGACGGAAGCTCTCGAAGACGGTGTCTCGACAATCGTTAAGGATGGTAAGAAGCATAACATCGTGACCCGCTCCAAGACCGGCTCTCTTCAACCCCGCACCTTTAATATGGATGACCTGAAACGTCGAAGCACCGCCATAATGTCCAAAGAGGAGCTCGAAAAACTGGAAAAACTGGAAAAGAGCTCCAAGGATGAGCCTCACGAGGTAACTCGTTTGACTCGACAAAAGGCTCACCAGATCGCGTCGGGAACTCATCTATTCAAACTCGGAATGGATAATAATTTCAAATCGTACGTCAATCAGTACACTACCAATCAGATAGCCTTGAACAAGCCCCAGCGAAACGAGGAACGCGACAAGAAGCGTCATCTCTCCCACAAATTTTCCCTTACTCAAGCCTCCGAGTTCAAATGGATCGGTAGCCTGACGGGTACACGCGCGCTTCTCGTAAGCACGATACGCCAGACGATTTTGCAACTGGAGAGCAATATTCAAGCACCGTTTATGCACGCGAACTGGCCCCTCTTGCGGAAACCATGGACAACCGCGGTCGGTGCTTGCGTAAATCCCCGCGATTTCGCTCGTGCCCTCATAGTTCTTCAGGCTTGCATAAAATCCGTTGTCTTTGCGAGCGTCTGGCACGATCAACTCGGCCACGTCAAGCTGCAACGTGTCACGGCTTTGGAACGGGAGGAGAAAAAGCGTCACGACAAGAAGGAGAAAAAGGAGAAGGAGGACGAGGAGGAACGAAATCGTCTTACCTACAATTTTGTAAAATATACACTTGGGCTCAAGCACCAAGTCTGGAAACAAAAAGGTGAAGAATATCGGGTTCATGGCCA
This sequence comes from Netelia virgata, assembly GCA_951802705.1. NCBI lineage: Eukaryota > Metazoa > Arthropoda > Insecta > Hymenoptera > Ichneumonidae > Netelia > Netelia virgata. The sequence goes on along the minus strand of OX637864.1, from coordinate 38,176,395 downwards.
ATGGGGCTGGCTCTGGATATCCGCGGGTCGACGCTACAGATTTCAAGAGATGATGAAATGTGGCTTGCGAGCGGGACCACAGAAAATCATGCTGCAGATTCGAGATCAGGGTGGCGTGAAAATTCTCGCTCTTGATCCACCGACCTATGATTTTCTCGTGGACGAATATTGTGGCAAGACGAAAAACGAGCCTTGCGATCTCAACGACATCAAGATCAAAGAGGAGATCGAGCCCGAGGACTCGAAAGAATCGATCGAGACCATAAAACACGAGACTAAAGTGGAAATAAAAACAGAGGTCAGCGAGGATGAAAAAGTTCCATCGATAAAAAAGTTGGAGAGCTCGGTGAAATCTGAAATAAAGATAAATCCCTCGTTTTTGTCGGGTATGAGAATAGAAAAGGTTTTCCCACCGATCGAACAATTCGAGGAAATCGATATTACGAAGGCGCTTACGACACCGGGACGATTGCATTATCCAAAGATCGGCAAGAAGAGCAGAATCGACGATTTTCTCGCACGGAGAACGCATCTTAAATTACTGGAGGAGCGACGTTTGTTACAATCGGAAAGAACACGCGAGCAGACGGCGATTCAGGCCGCGGTAAGCGGACTCAAGTCCCTGGGAAACGCATCAACGAGCGACAAAGAGGAGGAGAGCGATGCCGACGCCTCGGACGGTTCGTTGCAGAGTATTCTGGCTGGAAGACTTCCGACCAGAGGAATCTCCGCCTCTGTGAGGGAAATGCTTGCTGCAATAGCCAAGCGAATTCAACAAGTCAGAGCTCAGTACGCGACGATAATGCGTTTGGGAAAAAATGGCTCTTGCTACTCGCGTTACTGCAACATGACGGGACAAACGGGCAAAAGTGGGCCAGTCACTCCGCAGAGTCTTATGTCGACTTGTTATTCACCGATTTGTCTCCAAAAAGCTCGATTGAAACGCGATTTATTGTCATTACTGAGAAAAGCAAATGCCCTCAACAACAATCAGACTAATCAAACGCAGAATCCTCAAAATATCGCAAAAGAGTCCGGGGATGAGGTCAAAGACGCCATTAGGAGAGATCTTGAATCCGCAGTGGCGCTTGCGACTCATTGCTCGGAGGAAGTCGCCGCGACGAACGTTTCGGTTAATAAATCCAGCCTTAACGCTTGCGACTCGCCCAGACCGAAGAGAATTAAGCTCGAAGGGAATCCGTCGGCAAGCGAAGATGTGAAAGTTGACATCGGAGACACGAGTGATACCAGAACAAAAGGCGGTCCGACGACGATGACAATTGTAAATCGAAGAGGTCGAACTGTGCAGAGAAGCACCGTGGGCAAGGAATTAAATCCTGATGGAAGTGAAAGAATTTATTCGACCGTCTCGACCGAAGGGAAAGTATATTTGAAAAAAGTAGCGATATCGTTGGCCGACAGAAGGAAGAAACGAACGCCGGTTAAATATCCGTTGTGTTCGACATTCGCAACGAAGAACAAACATCGTAGTATTTTGCTGTTGCCACAACACGAATTAAGAAAACTGTGTCGGCTGGGAGGTCGAACACCTGTGCAGGGCTTTCATCACATGGCCAAAGCCAATATGTCCGTTTGGCCTTATCCGTGTCCGAGACCGCTCTTCAAAACTTGCTGGCTGTACAGGACCGTAGGACTCAAGTCTCTCGCTGCGGCTGCTCTTCAACTTCGTGTCCTCTGGGCCTGCCTGAGATGGGATGATATGGCTGCGAAACCCGCCAGTCCTGATGGCAAACATCAAATCACCACCGATACGGAAATCATGTCATTGGAAATTTTGAAACATCGCCAGGTTGGACAGTTTATGGACAGAACGCAGTATCTTCGGAGAAAAGTTGTTATACCCCTCGAACTGCCCAAACAAGTCAGAGGTATGTTCCAAGAAAGCATATTATTCGGATCCTTTATTGTTTGCCACTACTATTTGATTATGTTTTTTCGTTGTTGATACAAGCCTTGCTACCAATTTATAGAACTTTTGTTTCATACGTGTTCTATAAGTATTCGATGTTTTTTCAACTTTAATACAACGTTTTTATTTAAATCGATGGAATACAAAACAAAATGTGAATAGGACTTGAAGTACGTGTAATTGGAACTTCGTGTTCAACTGAGCACATCGACGCGAGTGTTATTTTCCGTACGGAAACAAGTTACAATGCCAGATGAGACGCGGATTAATCTTGAATTCGAGTGTAACGTTGACCCCGAAAAACTACGAGTTTAAACTTGAGTATGAATATAACTTTGAACTTGAGCTTGGACTCAAATTTAACTCGTACTTTATCCTTTATTCTTGAGTAAGGATTTAGGAAAACATCTGCATTGACTTTTAAGTTGTGTCACTAAAATAGCAACCTGGGTATCGATTGAAATATCAAATTACGTTTATATTTACTTTGGAAGTTGAATGAAAATTGTAGTTGGATTTGTATTTTCCGTATCGTTGAGTGTTTAAAGTTTTAATCTAGCTATGATATGCTCAAATTCTCATCGGATATAAATATTGTTAAGAGATGAATACGTCTTAACATCGTTGGAATCATTTTCAATTGATTATTAGTATATTAACTAGTTGTCCTTTTTTTCTTTATTTTAAGCGGTTTTTAAAAAATTACTTGTCGAGAATAATTTTCAATATTTCTACATCAAATATTATGTATCGTGTTTCAAAAAGTTATTTTTTACTACAAAAATTAATTTCTTTTCTACCGAAAAGACACACTCTAGGGGATGAAAAAAGTTGCAAGTATTCGTAAAATGAAACAATCCTGGTTTAAAAATAATTGCGTATTTTCTACTAGGAAACATTTTTGTTGAACCGCTGTGATAATATCTTTTCGGCGGAACATTCGAGTTGCAGAACATTCTTATCTACTTTGTTTTGGCATTTTATTCAACAGAAGTAACTTCGATACGAAGCGGTCTGAGGAAACGAAAACGTCCGGAATCACCCCAGAGTACCGAGCCTCAAGTATCCGAAGAGTGGGTCGACGAGGACAAACTCGAACTTTGGGAAATAAAACAATACGGCGACAGGTTAGTTACCGAAAAATGCATGAATGATTTATGCTTTTTTTTTGTTCTTTACTTAGGTATTATAATTTTTGTTTTATGCACTTCTTTTCCTTACCCTCTTCTTTCGTTTCTCCTTACTAACAACAATTCTCTGACTGGCACTTGAATCGAGAGTGATCGATACAAACTTGAGTTCGAACCTACGTTAAAGCTGCCTTTGGTGCTTACGCTTAACCCCAAGTTGTTATTGTATTGGCAAGTTGGATTTTGGGAAAAGACCGGTGTGAAACGGATCCAGTCCGCACTAAAAACTGTAATTAATTAAAGTTTCTCATACACGATGGAAAGTCAACACATAAGCATGTTTTATTTTCCTTTATCTTCGGTTTGCTTCATTTTTCTCAGCGATAAGTGGCAGTTCGGACGAAAGCGAAATCTCGTGCATTTCATCAATTAATTCTCCAGGATTAAGATTCAATAAGATTCAACGATGCCAATCATCGCTGAAAAAATTGAATGCGGGTTGTTTGCGGTATTTCACATAATTTTGCTTTCGTCTGCTATTGATTCTAGGTTTAAGCTTAAACTTTCGAAATTCTTTTAGTATGCTTGTTTTGGGGTTGCTTAACACACTCTCTTTGCATTTATTGGAAAATAAAAATGGGAGAATAACCCGAATCGTAGGAGCTCTAACAAACCCATCTGTTACTAACTCTCAGCTTCCGTGTGTCTGTCTCGTTATCTCCAGGCTAGAGAAGGCTAATGCCCAGATTATTACTAGGAGTCGTTCGGGGCCACAACAGTCTGTAGTTATCGGTGTTAATCGTGGCTCAGCAGCAGGAGCTTCGGCATTGTCGGAACAATCGGTAAGCGGTAAAGCAACACCGGAAGAGATTAAAGAGAAAATGGAACAACAATTGAGAATGCAAAGAGCGGCTCATCAGCAGAAACGCGCTTTAGAGACTCTAAAGAGTCCGGCTTCATCGCCTGGTCAACTTGTTAAAGTTACCACAAACTCTAATCTTGGTAAGAATTTATATTGTAAATTTCTTTCTTTTCATTTTATTCAAATATGTGATATCCATTAATCTTAAGTCTTCATAGAATAATTAAACAACTTGTGTCATGTTGATTTTTGTACAGATGGCAGCGTTAAGATGGTATCGAAAGTGGCTATTCCAGCTAATCCAAATACTCAGGGAAAATCTCAACTAACTTCACTTCTCACGACTCCGAACCAAAATAAAACGTTCCTTGGTACTCGCCGTATTTACATGACAAAGTGTAAGTTATGGACGAGTCGAAATATTACCAAGAATTAGAATAATTACAATTGGCATTAGCAATGTCGCAATATTAATAACTATAACAAAAACCGCGTAAATTGGAAGCTTGCATATCATTTCTTAAAAATTTCCAGTCTTCTAACAAGCTCTGTTGGCTGGTAAAATGTTCAATTCGGGTCTTATAAAGTAAGCAGTATGTAGATCTTCATTGTGCACGGATTCACAATTTAAGCAGAATAATTCCAAGATATCAGTACACTTTCGTATCGAGTAACTTGCTACGTTAATTTTCAATCGCACATATTAAAAATTCATAAGAACAAATATTACTATATTAACAATGAATATCGACTATGTCAATGTCGGTAACTTTTATTAAACAATACGGGGAATTTATAGTATCTTGCCATTTTTTGTCTCAGCCTCCGACGGAACGACGAGGGTGGTGTCTGGTACGACGAGCATTCTCCCGAAGACGGCACAGCATCAGCAAATGCAAACGAATCAACAGGCTGGGCAGCAGCAATCTTTGATTAAAGTCGCGGTGCAGCAGGTACAGCAGCGTGTTCAGATACTCCGTGGTCCCGACGGTAAATTGCAAGTTCGTGGCTTGATGCCGGGACAGCAACTCGTACAGATGCCCGATGGGAAGCTTCACGTTCTCAATACCGGCCAAACAATCGCAGCGAGTTCAGCCCAGCAGCAACAAACCTCGACGGTTGCGACGAACGTCGCGACGGCGACGACGCCAGTGACAAAAATCGCCCCGTCAACGAAAATTGTTACCGGTACACCCGTTAAAACGTCCACCGGCAAAGCAATAGCCATTAAAACCGCGAATCAAGGCTCACAAATTTCTACACCGCCAACGGGACAAAATATTCAACGGATCAAACCGACGATAGCACCGAGTAACGCCAGTCCTGCTATCGCAACAAACGCGCATAAGAATACAATCATCGTCGCGAACACCGGACAGATCGTACAGGAACAGGTAATTTCGACATTGCCCTTTTCCCGAATACATAAAGAACAGTCATAATGATGAATATTTTGCACTGAGAATTCCTGAGTTCGAACTGTCGATGTCGAATGATGTTTAGTTTGCATTTCTGTAAAATAAGGCTGTCATCAAAATAAAAATACGTTCATGTTGCATTTACAAAAACGATTATGATATCAACATGATTTTTGCGCTTCGCCGTTAAAAAAAAGCCTATACATTCTTTTCTTTTCGAAGTAATGTGAATTTAACGTTTAAATTGACAATAAACGTTTTTCCTCCAGATGATGACGTCGGTCGCTCAAACCATTACCGCTAATCAAGTGTTGGTGAATAACACGAGTCTCGCTCAACAATTGGCGACTGGCAAGGCCCAAATCGCGACGATAGGTGGACAACAAGTCGTGATACGCAGTACACCAACCGGAAATCAGATTGTCCACTTAAACTCCGCCAACAGTGGAATAATTGTGAAGAATTCAACTCCACAGAACAGAACTATCGTACAGAGTACTCCGGCAACCCCAAAAATTGCGCCACAATCGAGCATCGCTGCGTCAACGACAATGACGTCGACCGCAACAACAACGACGACGACGATGACGGGGGCGGCGGCATCGGGTACAATGATAGCGTCAACGACGTCAATGACGTCGTCGACGACTACGACGACAACGACGATGACGACGACGCCAACGACGATGACAACGACGTCAACGAGGATGGCGGCTGCGACGCAAAAAACTGCGACAAACGCAATAACGCCGACAAGCCCAACAACCAATGCCAAGAAACAAAATGCGGGAATAACTAATAGCAATTTGACCACTGCGGCTTCAACGCCATCGGCGTCCACTACGACACCGACTACGCAAATTTCATCACCCCATCCTCCTGGAAGTGTCGAAGCTTCTTTACTAGCTGGGCAACCACCAGGGACTGTCATTAAATGCGTAACTGCCCAAGTGATACAAACGACACAGGGACCGAGAATTGTTCTTCAGGGACTCCAAGGCAATGACTTTACGCCACAACAATTGGCAATGGTGCAGCAACAAGTTAAACAACAATTACTCAAAGGTAATTGCTAGATGATTTCTGCAATGACCATAGCATTGTCATGCATGAGATGAATTAAAATAACACATAATATAACAAATCATGAAAAATCCAACATTTGAATCATCTGATAATAATTTTTTTTTTTTTAACTAGTACAAACTTAAAAGAAGGAATATTTTGATTAATCATGAATTTTTGTAGCTCAAGCAACAACGGGAAAACAAGGAGTTCTTGGACCGACGAAAATCTATCTGGCGGTCCAGCCCGCGCTTGGATCTCAAGCCCAGCAAGCGACGGGGACGCCGCCGAGTGTTCCATCGACACCCGTAACGAAGCCAGCGACATTACCTGCTTCGCCAGCGATAGCAGCTTCGGCAACCAGTCAACCGGAGGGCGCTACGGAAGCGACGCAACAATCGACGATACCAGCTACGCCGGAAAAACCGAAAGTCGTCGTGCAACAAGTCAGCAGAGCGAGCATATCCGAGGACGAACCTGTGCAAAAAGCCGCGATGGCTAACGGGCAACAGCCAGCTCAGGCTTCTAAGGAAATGGCTCAATCATCGCCAAATAAATTTATTCTCACGCCCGATTACATTCAGCAGAGTAAGCAACGTTTTTATTTTTTTGTTGCATAATATCGAACGCCACCGTGCGATAGACTAAATTTTTCTTCGTTCCATAGCTATAAAGAACGCTCTCAAGCAAGAAAATCTCAATCCCGAGATCGAGGAAAAATTGTTGCAACTGCAGAGATATCAGGAGAAACAAATGAAGGGCGGCAGCGAGGGTGGCTCATTATCCAGCGGCCAGAATCACGGCGCATTGACGACAACGCCAAGTACGACGCCGAGAGCACCGTCGCGAAAAAGGCCGCATCCTCAATCGGCAAACATTCCTAGCTCGACGAGCACAAACGTGACAACGATGACGACAACGGCGAGGCAAAATTCCAATCTTGTGCCCACCGAGAAGAACAACGAATGGACGGAACCAGCGAGAAAAAGGATCCCACCGAACAGACAAGAACATCGCGACGTTTCGAGGTAAGATAAACCATTATACCGTTTTCTTTTACAATTCTTTCATTTTTTTATTTCTTCTGCCTGCTCGAAATGTTGTCACCGCTTTTTCATACGTTTCTTACATCATCCCTGTTTTTTTCAGGACAAACCGATCTATCGACGACTGTCGCGCGTAACTAACAACATTTATTTACCAATCATGATTAAAATTAAACCTTGCGATTTCCTTTTTCAAATGTTACATTAATCATTAATCATTGTGTATCGTCCTAACAAATTTTGACACACACATTAGAAAAGAAAACTAAAAACACTCTCTAACATTTAATTCGTTTCATTATATACTTTTATTAGCAATAACAACTATCGCTTTTACGTTAGTGTTGATTAATTTCCGCGTATTTTTTGGAACCTAGCCTTTGATCCTGGATTTTTTTCATTCGAGCCTATGCAATCAACCGAGTAGATAAAAAGCGCGAAATTGAATGATAGAGTTGGGAAAATGAGAATAAAATAAAATGGGCCAGCGAGCAGAAAGTTTTGCGTCATAACGTTTAGTATGGGGAATTACTTTCTCAGGATACATAAGATAAACGAGATTTCGGAGAACGAGACAACGCCAAAAAGTCGTACGGGAAAATTGAAAGACTCGCAAGAAGCTAGGAGAAAGCAACAGGTGCATTCGCGAATGCAAGTACTCCTATTTCGTCACAAAGAGCTCCTGAAGAAGGACATGATAAAGAAGCGGGCTCTTCTCGAAAAAGAACTTCAGATCGACATACAGGTGCTGCAATAAAGAAAATTTTATTTTTTTCGACGACGATTAGAACTTTTTTTCTTCATGAACTGTATCTTTTTTAGAAGGACCTCGCCGCTGAATTGACGACGCGAACAAAAGCGGAGAGGAGCAAACAGGACGAGGTGAAAGTTGGCAGTGCGAAACGCAAAGCGAACGCTCAACTGCCGCAACAAGTGAGTCCGTCGAGTCGTGGGGGAAGACCAAAGAAGCACAGAGGATCCCAAGGCCATAGCAACACACCACCAGGTGCCGCATCGGCATCCGCTGCCAATCGTCTTAAGAAGGAAAAACTTTACTGTTTGTGCAGGACACCTTACGACGAGACAAAGTGAGTTGTTGTTGAAAAACCATCTTCTTTCCTCTTAGAAATAGTAGAAAAGTACGTATAAGTACGATCCTATTATTACAAATTTTTACTGTCGAATGATTCTACTTTCTTTTGATTTTCCTGTATCGTCGTAGATTCTACGTTGGTTGCGATTTGTGCAACAATTGGTTCCACGGTGAGTGCGTCGGAATAACCGAAGAGATGAGTAAATCACTTTCGGAATTCGTGTGCACGGAATGCAGGCATGCCCGCGAAACTCAGGAGCTCTATTGTCTGTGCAAACAACCTTATGACGAGTCGCAGTAAGTGTCGATAAGAAGAAATTTAAACAAAAATAGTAACGAGCAGTCACAAGCGTATCATTCTTTATCTGTATATTTTAAGCCGTTACAATTTCATCATAATTTGTCTTTTTCATTAATCTTTTAATTATCTCGGAATCAGATTTTATATATGCTGCGACAAGTGTCAGGATTGGTTTCACGGACGTTGCGTCGGGATTTTACAGTCCGAGGCGGACAATATCGATGAATACGTCTGCCCGAATTGTCAACGCAACTCTTCGGTCAATTTTGCGAATATGAAAAATCTTAGCAACAAAGATCTAGATCTTTTGAAAAAACTCATCAAACAGATACAGGTGAGAATTGGCGAAAGAATCTTTAATATTATTATTATTATTACACTTTAGTATTGTTAGCTTATTTGACGATCAATGTTTTCTCTTTGCTAATTTGCTTGTTTTTAGGCTCACAAAAGTGCTTGGCCCTTCATGGAACCGGTCGATCCCAACGAAGCACCCGATTATTACAAAGTCATAAAAGAGCCAATGGGTGAGTTAAAAAAAATACATTATGCCGTATTTCCACATTTATCAATGAGTCACCTACTAATTAATAAGTTAATTATAAATCGGTGTCTGCATGAATAAGCCCCACTTTCTCGCGCGTTAAGGAAACAAAACTCATCTAAGTTAACAAAGAGATCCATTTTCATTAAAATGATGTTGGCATTTATAGATTGACTTTATAACGTGAATGAAATTTATGGCATTTATTCTCGCCAGGCTCCATACCTATGTCCCATAGCCTATAGGAGCAACAAGTTCGGCTCAATAATGGTAATTTTGTATAAGCTAAAGCAACACATGATCGTCCAAATTAATTACTTTTCTTTAAATGGATACTTTATTAAATCTAAACGCTTTTAGCTAAAATCAGTACAGAGGTTAAAACCTCTTTAATAAATGGAAAGAGATAAATGCATAATTGTATTGGGCGCATACAAAATGAAGCTTTTCTTTCAAAAAAATTATAATCTCAATAAAAATCGTAATCAAATTGAAATTATAATATTTTTGGTGCAACAATAAATACTGCATAATTTACCGAAGAACTTGTCTATATCGAAAGCTAGGACCTATATAGTCGGTTATTTTCATGCGTTCGCGCGTACAATAAAAATATATTAATTTTTTATCGATGTATTTGTTATGTACATAACACTGTTTCTCGTTTAACAATCGCCAGATCTCCAGACGATAGAATTAAGGATAAATGAACGATCTTACAAGAAGTTGAGCGAATTTATCGGCGACATGACGAAGATTTTTGACAACTGTCGTTACTACAATCCAAAGGAGTCGCCCTTCTTCAAGTGTGCCGAGTCACTCGAAACGTACTTCGTTCATAAAATCAAGAGTCTGAGAGAAAAGTTCTCCGAGGGCAAGTGAGACGTTTTTCGGTAAGTGCGCCGAATGGAAAAAACAAGGATTTAAATAAAACAAAAGTGTTTTTACGAAGTACTATTTTACGGTGCCAGTACGCGAAGTGAATTCTTGCGAGTGACGCAACAAACTCGTCGTCATAAAATCTTTAGGACATAAGAAAAAGAAAAAGAAGAAATTATAGAGCGTAAACAATTCTCGTATTTATTGGCCCGAAGCTGTGTGAATAATTATTCGCCTGGTAGGCGATTTTTCTTTCGTCGCTTGTCCCGGACGTGCCCGTTCCGTTGCCCGTTGTTATTCGTTGTAAAGTAAATGAAAAAAGACGACGGGCAACGGATCGAAATAATGGCTCCTGATAAGCGACGAAACACAACATCGAGGTGACTTTCCAGTGAGAGAGAAACTTCACACGGTGCTACATTCGTATTTATATAATACATGTAAAATGCGCGCATGTATATTATGATTTATAATATGCATGTTACAAAACAACTAACGGGGGAGAGGCATAAAAAGAAACAGTGTAGAATACAAAAAACGAGTCATTGCCGCCAAGCAATTTGATAATCGTCACCACCAAGTTCTCACGAGATCGCTCAGCGAAAAAAACGGAATTATTTCGACGAAAGAACCATTTTCAAGTCGTAATGTCGAAACAAGAATGGAAATAAGTAATTGAAAACGATTAAGCGTTTCCGTAATTATAATGAAAACAAAAATTAAAAAGAAAAACACACATTTTAGCTCCTAAGGATTAATCGTAAGAGGGCGCATAATGAATTGTACAAATTGTGTTTATTATGACTCACAAAGTAATTGTCCATTACTTGCGTTGTTTTAATCACATAAATTTTCTATGAAATTGTTTATAAACGGAGACATATGATGTTTAGGCTGTAAGAAATAAGCAGGGGCCAGTGTCCAAGCTTTGTAAATATTGGTAGAAACAGAGAGAGAGAGAGAGAAAACGCGAATAATTCGACTGGGAAATTTTTGGGTTCCCCTCTGTGAAAAAAAAACGCTACTTCTAACGACAGCCATTGTTTATATTTTATCTAATCAAAGTATTATCGCGACGATTGCGTCAAAGATTGAACGATTAAAATTCGAAATATTCTCAGCCATCTCGCAAACAACATCGAAATAAGGAGCGTTTAGAGTAGAGTCGAAAAATTTGCGCGACGTTATTTAATTTCCACTACCGTACTGAAATATCGCGGAAGTAAGAAAAAAATGTGTACGTGCTACTTCAAAGGTGTGCGTGAAAGTGAAAAAAATCCAGATCCGGAGAGTCGCGCATGTTGCTATTTTTGTTTTTCATAAGAACTATCGAATATTTAGAATATCCAAAGCGCGAAGTTACAACTCGCTATTCCGTTTTTTTTATCTCGAGCGGCGGAAGATAGTTGCATCTCAAAAAAGGCATCCATCTAGCGTTGCGCACCCGTTTTTTGTGCTGAAAACAACAGAACAAATTAAAGAAAAAAGAATCCATCGAAAGAGCATGAAAAGCTCTTCCGATTTCTTCTTCTTCGCTGAATAAGAAAAAAAACGACGTTGTACATTTTCTCGCCAGGGTAAATTCATTTGTACAGTATTTTTTAATTCGAAAATATCAACAATACCCAAGGCATCACTTATTTGTTGGATCACAATTTGCCCAGCTTGTTTTCTTTCTTTTCTTATCATAACGAATAGTTACGATACATTGTCCTAGATTTTAAGTTTACGATAAACGAAAAATCACACACACACACGGTGAGTGCTCAGCGAACACAACACTGAATAAATTCGACAATGCTGCTATGTAGGATTGGCTAACCTGTGCGAGCGTTTTTTCTTTTCGTTTTTTTTTTATTATAACTTTTTTTTCATTCTGCGGTTCGCCGAAGCGAGAGAAGAAAATTGAGATTGAGCAAAATTTGCGTCTTAGCTGCATTCACCCCAGATACACACACCGAGCACTTATCAATGATAGACAACAAAAATAATAATTAGTTGAACAAGAAAGTATAGAGATTCTCAAATCGTTTCGTCATGACGCAACCGAAAGAGAGAGAGAGAGAGAGAGAGAGAGAGAGAGAGAGAGAGAGAGTAAGCAAGAGAGAGAGAGAGAGAGAGAGAGAGAGAGAGAGAGAGACACCAAGCCACGCGAATACACCGATTGTTCTGAGTTTAACAATTATTTGAAGAATAAATTCAAAATAGACGAGACGAAAACATAATCCAATTTCGGAGTGAGACAATAAAAAGAACCAGTATGGATTTACTGAACATATGGCGTACAAATCGAATAATTCGAAGTCTCCCTCCGGCCTTTCGCGATTCGTGCGGCTTCGCCTATTCTCGTTTATTAATCATGTAATAAGGTGTTTATTTCCATTAAAAAATGAAAAAAAATGAAAAAAATGAACCTGCAGACAAGTGTTATTTTCTTAGCAAAAACGCATTGAAATATTACAGCAATGGGAGAAATGTCGAAAGTAAAGATTGAACGCCAACACAATTGACAAGTCTTCAGGGATTTTAATGACTCGATTTCAAAGGTTCGACCCTTTTGAAACGAAGCTGAATGCCAGCCGATCGAGAGGACAAATAGTGTTTTTAATACGATCAAGAGTTGTGCCCTTGTACCATATTGCATTGATATTCACCAAAGACTTGTTCTTTGGTGAGATGGAAACTGAACCTATCGCACATCACTTCGACATGAAATAGCCTTTATAATCCTTTCTCGAATCAAATAAAAATCAAGTCCTCGATTTCAAAATTATCGATTGCTCGTATCCAAGGGCTCGTGTAGACATTGCAAGTAAAAATGAATCTGAAGACTATTTGATTCTAAAGTCGAGAAATTGCATGCTTCGGTCGGTATAATTTGTTTTTCTTGTGATTTGGCGATTTTAACAGTTCATTTTAATGTAATATAAATAACTATTCGATCACAACAAAAGACGCAGATGTTTTTGCTAATTCTTTTCCATTGAATTATTTCTAAACTTATTTTTACCTTTATTAAAATTAATCTTCTGCACTTTTTCTTGTGCAGCGGCTAAACATATTTTTCGATAATATGCCGTGTAGTAAAAAGAAGCCTTTCTGAGCATATTCGATCACTATTTGTATTACCGACTGAGCTATACCATATTGAGGCAACAAACGGGCAATATAGCCGCGTGTACACGTTTGCTCAAATCTTCCGTGAACGTGCTTAACCTTTAGGGAACACGCAAAGGCTAAGGCCCTAGAGAGTTTAAGCCCTTTACTTACGTAGAGGCTTTGGTTTTGGTCCAAGTGTTAACTATCTCAGAATATTATATGGTACATCTTTGTCAGAGTATCGTGTCGGGAATATCATACATCCAACAAGGCTCTGGAAATCGAGCGTGAAGTTAACCGTCATTTTTTTGTTTTTAAACCTTTTGAACGTTTTCTTTTTGCAATCATAATACAACGTTAGATCGTTAATAGATCCTCAAAAATACTGAAGTTTTGGCTGACAACTTCTTCGAAGCTGATACAAGCTAGTGGTTCAATAACGCGAAAAGTGGTTCTCCGCGAGTTAAAACCGGTGTGGAAGATTCGAGGTTCAATAATAATAAAAAAAAACGTTTGATATAATTTAAAAAATGAATTCAGTAAAGTCTCATCTTGACTAATCAATTATGCGACTAATGAATTGTTTTTTTAATTCATATCCATTGATTCTGTATTATTATTGAGTCTGGAATGCTTCCACATGCATTTTGAACTAGCGGAGAACCACTACCCGCGCTATTGAAACAGCCAACTTCAGGTCAATCTGTAAATTAATTTTTTTATGGAAATATTAATTATCAAGCCTGATGAAGCGTTGTAAATTCATATGAAACCATTATCAAACGATTCAAAGAAAAGGTTCGAAAACTAAAAAAGGCCGGCTAAGTTTAGACCCGAATTCAAATTCGATTTTCGAAGTAACTCTTAACGATCAAACGTTCAAATTTAGTGTCCAACAGTGTCAAACGATTGCAAAAAGAGAAGGTTCAAAATAAAAAAAGTGAAGGCTGATTTCACGATCGACTTTCATTAACGATCAAACGACTTGATTAAAATCTTAAACGGTATCAAACGGCGATGCAATAAGTATAATTTACAAAGTTGATGTCGCCGGCCAACTTTATGGAGCCACATGCTTGTTGCGACGTCGAATGGCGCCGCGGGGAAAGAGGAGCCCGCGATTATGACGTCACAGGATGTGCTTGCTCTTCTTTCCTGCTAGAGAGTTCCTTTTATTCACTTAATTCGCCAGCTTTATGGGATTACGCAGCATGCTTCATATTCAGTGAAACTTCGTAAGTATACTTTATCTTTAATCATTTCATATAATAATATAGATATTCAGCATTTTACGCGTATCCTTAAAGTACCGATACATAGCAGATAGTTTAATTGCAAGTCACGCGAGGTTATTAGTTGATGCGCACGGAAATAGAGCTGCCGTCATTGTTTTTATTGTAGGACCGGTTTTTCTGTTTGACAACTTACCAAAATCCGTTCAAAGTAACGTCACGAAAATCGATGATAATGCAGCGAACGCCAAACGGGGAAATGATCGGTGAGGAGTTAAATCTTTTTTATCTCCCTTTCTCTATACGTATATATACATATATATCGAGCGAGGGAGAGATATATTGTTTATAAATCTTTTTTATCTCTATTCAAACAAAAATGATATCTAAGAAAGATTTTTAATGTCCATTCGAATGACATGTTACAACAGTGTACACATATTTCGAGTATTATTACACGTCAAGAAGATCTCGAAGTCATCGAACCCGAAATTGGCGACATTCGAAAAATGATGATTGAAATTAGAGACGAAAACGAAGAATTGGTAAGTAAAACGAAAAAAGAAACAAACAAAAATATATTGAATATTATGTAGGATAGAATGAAAACATGTATTATGCTGTACGGTCGATTAGGACATGGACCGCGATGTGGGATAAAATAGCAAAACTCTCAAGGATGACACCAAAGATATTATCGTTGCCACGAGGAAGGTTCCATTGCATATCCGACTCAACGAGATTGAACTCCTCAATATGGACAGACTATTGACGTTTATGATCGACTCTAATATCTACGAAGTCGACGAGTAAATATTTTTATTTTTTTTAATCAAATTAATTTTAGTTGATTCACTTTATTCGATATTTTTACGAACCTTGCTGGCTTTGCCCCAATGATAAATAGCGCAAGCGACATCATCCTTTTGGCACTGGAGAGTCGGCTGGACCCATCGTTCCTATCTGCTCGTGAATGCTAATCGATCGGTTAACGGCCGGTCAAACTACCAGTGAGTCTTCAATTATTGCATCGATCACAAAATATGCATTATCAGAAAAAAAGATTATTTATTCGACAGGTGTTCTGGCTAGTGTGACAATCCCAACTAACCAACCGAGATGGATTACCCTCAAATCACTGGGAATAAGGGCCTAACTCAGCTGTCTGACGCAGCAAGCGCCAAAAGTCAAAGTAGTATCTCATGGAATCCATGGAAAGAGAAAAATCGTTCCTCCTCCGAGATCATATTCGACCGTACAATGTCCCGCATGTGGAACACTTGTGAGTCTCAAACTTAAAGCACTGGCTGATAAGCAACAAAGTACAAATTGTAATTTGTACCTGATTTTTAATCCGCCAATAATCCAATCTTACTTATAACTATTGAGTAATATTTTATCTCCAAAATTATCATTTAAAATGAATAAAAACGTTTCGTAAGACGTAAAACAAAAAAAAAGTTTCAACATGCAAACTGATATAAGAAGATATCCGTTGCTACGTACTTACGCGAGGCTGACCAAACACAGTTATATTTATCCGTCTTATCGACATCTGGAATTCACGTCATGTCTGTAAATTATATCGTATTATTCCAGAAAGAAATTCGAGATTCGATGAGAGACGAAAAAATAAAAAAATAAAACGAAATAAAAAGCGAAAAAGAAACGAATTCCGCGGATAGATTGAATTCCACGTGCTTATCTGATCGAGAGATAAACACTCGTATCCGCGTTTTTCTTCATCTCCCTTATTTTCTCTCTTCTTTTTTCGCTCGCGCGTTAAATAAAAGATGACGTTGAAAGCGCGCGTTGCGGATAGAACATTAGTACACACAGTGTGGCATGAATAAGTTGAATGAACGCCAGCGAGTTGAAACTTCCCCCACTCGCTTTAGGATATGAATACGAGCGGAGCAAGAGGAGGGGAAAAAAGGCTTACGCGGCATCCTTGTATACGTTGTTGGACGATAGTAAATGTGTCTATACGGCTATGTTATAGACCGGTTCTTGACTCGAAAAGTCTCGGAGAAGTCTTACAACGGACAGTCGTGAATATCTGACGAATGTAATCGAACGTAATAAATTTGTTGTCCAGAAAATTTCATCACATAAAACACATTCTCTTCGCTTCTCCACTACCAATTTAAATCAATTTCGTTACAATTCAATTCAATCTCCGATCTAATACCGTAGCTAACTTGGGAAAGAAAAAGAAATCACAAAATCAAAAATGCGAATCCGAGAATTAAGGAAGTTTGGAATTTTCGCGTTAAATTCGAATAATTGTACGTGCCGATTTTCGTCAAGTTCGATACTCGCCGATAAAAAGTGGAAATTTGAAAATCGTCAAGTCATCGAAAATGTTAGAAATTCGAGGTATTACTCGTCGGGGGAAGAGGCAGATAGCGCGAAAGATGTTGCGGCGAAAAATAGCATCGTAAGTGACAAAATTCCCGAGGCGCGAAGGGTTCAAAGGATACCTGGAGTTTTGGGATCTATTGTCTCCCTTATTTTGTCGGATCGTGCTGTTAGACTTCACGAGTATGTGGACGAATTACACAGAGAGCTGGGGCCCATTTATCGTGATCGGATCGGTGCAGTCGAGGCTATTTTTCTCAATTCGCCGACCGATTTTCGCAAGATATTTCGTCTTGAGGGACAAACGCCGATGCACTTTTTGCCAGAAGCTTGGCATCTATACAACGAGATAAGACAGTGTCAACGAGGCCTGTTGTTCATGTGAGCCACGTCTCAGTAAAATTTGATCAAATACAAATATTTCGTTAATATTCCCATATTTTGTAACTGTTGTTGTTTTTTTTATTACAAAATTGTGATTTCTGTCAATATTATGTGACCAACGACTTTCATAACAAAGAAAATTTGTCCGTTGAACATTAAACGAGAGACATTATAGAAATAGATTTAAAAACTGAACTATCTATAGCAGTGAATTTAAATACGAGTTAATTACGTTACCATTTGACTTTTCCTTATAAAGTAAAATCGTGGAAAAATTACTTGGTAAATATGAGTAATTTCCCTATATCGTAATTAAAAAAAGAAACCGATAATTCTGTACGGCTGTTTTTTGCAATGTGTTCAGGGATGGAGAGGAATGGTTGCACTTCCGACGTATAATGAACAAAGTTATGCTGGTACCGAATCCATCGGCAATCATGTCACCAAGATGCGAGGAGGCTGCGAGTGATCTGGTCGAGGGATGGAAAAGTTTCGCGGATATGCCGGAAACGATACCGGATTTAGAAACGAGACTTTATCGATGGTCGATCGAGGGTAAACATTTTTTTTACACGATACGTAAGATTTAAGAAGCCTGTGAAAAATGTAACGGAGAAGGACGGTTGTTAATCAGTCATGCTAGCCACATTAATCGGATCATCGTGGAAATCTTACAAGCACCGCATTGACAAGGAAACGATCGACCTGGCAAGAATACTTCATCGGATATTCGCCCTTAGCGCAAAACTGTCGCTGATACCTGCGAAATACGCGATGAAATTTCGCCTGCCTGTTTGGCGAGAATTTTGTCAGGTGGCCGACGATGCACTGAGAATAGTACGTGCGATCGTACCAGAAATCAACCGTCTCGATGGCGACGGTCTGTTGAGTGTCATGGCCAAAGAGGGCATCGCCACGGAGAAGGATCTCGTCAGAATCGTAACTGATCTTATTATTGCTGCTGGTGATACGGTCCGTATTATTTGCATAGCTCTGGCAGCGGATAGCTTTCACTCTTTGTTTTTACGCACCTTCTTTTATTATTAATCGCTAGTAGACAGCATACTCTACGCAATGGTCACTGTTCATGCTGGCAAAACATCGCAGCGTTCAGGAAAAACTTTACGAGAGGATAAAGAACCTCGATCAGAAGGCTACACTAGCTGATAATTACACCAAGGCGATAGTCAAAGAAGCCTTGCGACTCTATCCAACGGCACCTTTTCTCACACGATTCATGCCGGAAGATAGCATAATCGCCGGTCATCGCGTACGAAAAGGGGTAATTGTCGAATATGCGATTCGAAACGAAAAACCATAAAACTTGGGAAATTGTCGCTTAATTAATTATGTACTACAGAAAGAAGTGTAATAAAACTGGTTGCTGTTTTAGGAATTGATGCTCATGTCGATCTATTCGAGCGGCAGAGACCCCGCTAATTTTCCGGAGCCAAACGAATTTCGTCCCGAACGCTGGATAAGAAACGAGCGTGGAAATTATGAGCAAGTAACAAATCCTCACGGTAGTCTGCCGTTTGCACTCGGAGCCCGTAGTTGCATTGGTCGCAAACTTGCCGAGACTCAAATGATTCTCACGATCAGTCACGTAAGAGACGTTTCTTCTTTAACAAGAAAAAAAAACAATATTATTCGACTCGTAAGATCTAATTTCAGAGGCATTTTTACAGATCGTCAAGAACTTTCGCATCGAGTGTCCAAATGCGGACGCCATAAAAATGATATTACATCTAATAGCCGTTCCGTCAGAGCCGATAAAACTAAAGCTGTACAGAAGATAAGGATTTTGTCAGATATTAATGAAGGATCTTGTAAACTTTTTATCATAACTTAATATTTTAATATAATTGTATGATACTCGTGATGCAATATTCGTATATTCACATGCTGAACGCGTTCGGGTTCAGCTTCTTGATGAATTAATTTTTTACAATTGTATATAATAACTCGTTGACAGACTCGAGTGTGAAAACATTGATTTCCATTAGGTACAAATTATGCTTAAAACAAAAATTAACAACGTTTAACAAATTCGCGGTAGAGCAAGCGCATCACCGATTACGTCTCTTATATCGTCGATGAATTCGCGAAAGCTCGAACATTCGTAAAAATCACGAAAAGCTCGAAGTCTATTGGCACGGGTCATCGTCGAAGTAAGAAATATTTTAACACAACATATTCGCAACTCGTGGCAGGAATTTTTGCGCGCCCAGTTCCAAGCACGATGAAGATTCTCGTGGCTGAGTCGGGCGATGGATCTGTCCGTAAGATGGTCAGAAATTTCGGACATGAGAAATTTATCAGCAAGAAGAACAGCGTCAAGAAGCGCCTCGATTTTCCGCTTGGCAAGATCCAATTCGCCACTTGCAACCGACAAGAGAGCCGCGAGTCCGTCTCTCGAAGCTTTTCTTAGTCTTACACGACTCTTCCCCGATTCCGAGAAATTGCCCTCGAGCATAGCGGTAAATACTTCGGATCTTTCGCATATTCTCGACCTGCAAGTCTCGACGGTACTGCCGTCGTCAAGTTCGAAGACGACGACGCAAGAGGGTTGTTGATCGACGTTGGAGTGATCGATACCGTTTATCGTTTGTACCGTGCGTGCAGTCGCGTCAATGATTTCCTCGTTTTTTCGTCTCTCGGGTGGCGAAACATCGAGAGAATCTGCCAGTCTGGAGATAGCGAGTACGGCATACTCGTGCAAAAAATTTTCGGCGTTCGAAAGTACCCGATATATCAATTCGAGCCCACCATGATTTTTCAACAAGACGCGCAATTTTTCGTGGCTCGTAACTACGTACGGGATAGAAATTGCGACTATTGACTTTTGAGAGTCTTGACCACGGAGTAAGAGACTTGCCATTTCACCGAACGCACCGCCTGTATCGGCGACGTCGCACAAAGCTCGGGTGTAATGCTCCGTGCCGTAGAGCGTCTGAGCCTCGAATATAAAACCTTGTAGTAACAACGAAACGAAGTACGCACGATTTCTTAAAATTCTCGCGAGTATAACGGATGCTCGATGATTTTTCGACGTAGCGATATAACCGGCGATAGCTTCTATGGTCGGGAGATCAGCAAGTTTTTCGATAGGAACGCTCGAGTGACTCAGCATACTGAGAAGCGCCAGAGTGCTCGTTGCTTCCTGGTCTTCCTCGTGAAAGTGTCCGTACATGTAATCTGAATTTTCGGCGTCTCCTTCTTCCGGCAAATCATCCTTGTTCTCCATGTCATCGTCTCCGTTACCTCGATTTGGTCCAATCGCTTCTCCATCACACATATCGTTCGCATCTCCGTTTTCGAGCCATTCGTTATCGCTACAAATCGGGCTGTAATTGTCATCATCGGCATTTTCATCAACTTCCGTCGAATTCATGTCGCACAGAGTCGCTAAAGGTGGAGTGCTGGGCGGTGACGAATAAGAGGTACTCGTACCACCGGGACTCCAATCGTCTCTCGGATAGTCCTGACTGAATCGTCCAAAGTGGCAACTCGTTTTTTTGTATTTCGCCACTCCTCGTGCATACGAAGAGGCGTCGGCCGATCGTTTTTTGCCGTTCTTACCCTCGTGCTCGTCTCCCTGTTCTCCTCCATCGATCGTTCTCCCATCCCCGGACATCCGTTTCAATTTTTCAACGAGCACGTCGATGAGACCATTCTTTACCATAATATCTATGCTAAGATCGTCGCAAATGAATTGTGCCAGAGCGTCGAGGAGCATGGGATGATATTTTTCGTTTCGGACCTGACCGAGAAGACCCAGAATGGCCTCGAGACCACAGCCTCGTCTGATCTTAGCCCGATTCACAGCCTCTCGGCACAGTAGGCAAAGGCTGATGAGACTCTCCGCGAATATCGATGAGGAATTTTTCATCGACGACGATTTTGTCCTTTCGTTATTGTCGGAATACGAATCGTTCGCTCTGATTGCTTCCACGAGACACTCTATGGCTCCGGAATTGCCCAGATCGGGTCTTCGGCCGGCATACAGACACAACTTGTACAAACATTTTATGGCCGTTTTATTGTTGGCTCGACAATAATCGACGAGGCAACGATACCCGTGAATTCCTTTTTCACCCCTCATCTGCTCTCCCGGTCGAGGATCCGTAACATCGGCCAAAATGTACATGGCTTTCAGGCAAGATTCTCCGAGCTCGATGTATTTTACATCGTTTTCCCGCTCAACGAGCTTCTTTCGCGCTTTCACCAGCAAACACGTAATCTCCTTTATCGTCCCGGATTCGAGAATCTCGTCTCTGCTACCCTCGTGATGCGTCCATATATTTCTCACTGCTCGGACCGCCATTCCTAGCGTCTGAACGTTCGATTTTGAGCGCAATATTTCAGTCAACGTGATAATTGCCCCTGCTTCGCAGAGACCTCGTGCATGCAAATTCGACTCTGAAAGATTACCCATAAGACGACAAGCGCGACAATGCATCGTCTCCCCCGATTCGAGGTTCTTTGCTATCCATACGACGTATGATGCTATCTTCGTTCCTGCCACCTGTCGATTAAATTATTATCAACACTACAAATTTTGTATTTACATATTTGTGAGATTAATTAGTATGTGCGTGTCTATCGTTTCTAACGGATATAAATCAAAAACCTTTTCTCTGACGTGAGACATCAAACAGGCATTTGCGAGAATGCTCAGCGTAGCATCCATGACTTTGGTGTTTCGATATCTCAATAGTTCCACGAGCAGATAAACTCCCCCATTCTCGAATAACCTCTGAGAACATTTCTCGTTCGTTTTTATACGAGCGAGACAGGATACGATGCCACTCTGCGAATTTTCCTTCAGGCAATTTGACAATTCGCTGACGAGAGGACATTCCATTTTTTCACCAACCAGAGACACCGTCCTGTCGGCAAAATTCATATTTGGTGTGGTTTAATGTTTATGAAAAACGAGGAAGAGAGGTGTGACGTTCATTTCGCTTTTCCGAAGGGCGCGGAGGGGGGGATCTGGCATATGTTTTTGTTTTGTTTATAATATATGCGAGCCATTTGAAACATTGAAGCTGTTCATCGCCAATCGGTGTTTCAGAATCATTTTTCATATACATCTGGATCAACGTTAGCCCATTAATATTGAACTTTTTGCAGAATTTTCTTTTCTTAATTTTAATTTTTACTTTCATATTTTTTTTTACAAGTTTACAATTAAATACCCATCGAAAAATTGTGTACTTAATTTTCGAGATATCGAGAGTAAGAACTTTTTTTTCCGCCAATAGATCATGCGTCTATCCCTCTTACCCTGCACTACCCTTTGCCTATCCCTCCCCCCTTTCATCTTGAGACCAGACGGTAGTATAGGTGCTAGGGCTCCATACTCGTTTCTTTCGTAGTGAAAACCATATACCAACTTATTACGAGAGATACAATTTAAAGGGAATCGGGCAGTATACCCCGGACTTATGTATTTAGCATGGTTAACCTCAAATCAAGTTAATATATACAAGGAATACACGCCTTTTGGTCAGTAAGGTCAGCTTGAGGCACATACGTTCTGTCATCTTTACCGAATGCTATGTACACATAGGTATATCTGTATGATACAAAAACATACACACACATATACAAGGTCCATCAGTGTAAAGTGTTGCAATCGAGACGTGATAATTATCGTAGATAAATCATGTCCCGATTGTGAACGCATCGGAGAAGCGAGACATGTTGGAACGCTTTTACAACTCTTTGTTTTTTTTCTCCTCACGATTGTATATGTATATGTTCATATGGACGTACACAGATATACATGAATACATATATTCGAAGATGGAGAGAATTACATACCTGGAGGATGTTGCGATGGCCCGATATATTCGAACTATCCACACATTCTTTTGAATAATGTGTCACTTTTTAGTTTGAGTATTTATGTATTTTGATCTAGGTACTTAGTACATAACCACTGCAGAAAGTATGTATCGCGAAGAATAGAGTAAGTCTCTATCTAGTCTTCGTGGTTGCATATTTCAGTATATACATATATATGAAATATACTTTAATTGGGGTGTTTTTTCATATAACAACAGTCGGTATGCCATTTTGATTGTCGTATACCCGCCAGATGACTGTACCAACATGTGACAGACACTTGTCTCGCTTTCGAAACAGCCGTTACATCACAACACGCCAGCGCCATAACAACCAACTAGCGCCGGGGTAGGAATAAGAAACAGACAGCAAATAGTCTACCTCTTCAATTATAAGGAACTGTGGTACAAAAAGATGAAAAACGATGGAAGGTGATAGACACTGACGACACCTGTCCGGCTGTGGGGGAATAACAAGTTATATATTTGTGGTCAATAAAATACCCGTTGTTCAATACTATCCCGAAGTTCGGTATTCTTAAGAACTAGAATTAATTAATGTCGGTGTATAAGATTCCAGAAACATACATGCACTAGCGACGCGCCGTGGTCACTTTGGTGACTACGGTATAATTTTTCATGTGCTCTTCGTATCTCTTCTATTAACTATTCCATGTTTCAGCACTCACCTTAGCTATACCCCCTTCCGGCATTCCTGATTCGGTTTCGTCCACTTTGACCAGTTGCGAGATTGAATTGTTGGAAGTCCATACAATAACACTGTATGTTTATTAATGAAACGTCAAAGGAAATATAATAGACCGTGCTTGAGCGATGCTCGCGAGTGAATAATGGTTGGAGACAACTTCTCGGAATCGAAAGGAGCAGATCCCTCTTAGATCTTCGTGTCATGTAAGTTTAAACCGCTATTGAAGGACTGGCCCCGGCAATCTTAAAAACGTTATAGGAGATTACATTGCAAAGATCAATGTGGACCGTTACCTTGATGTAAACAACGTTATTGAAACATTTATGATTGTAATCGAGAAACAGCTGCGGAATTCGCAACGATACTTTTTGAGAGGTGCGTTGAGATTTCGTGGCAAAAACAAGTGTACACAAACATGGAGATTTGATGTATGTGGCCTCATTTTCTCTGTTGCCCGAAGTTTGAACGGACCTCTGGAAAAAAGTTTCAATATGCAACAATTTAATTGTAGTATAAATAAAATTCTACATTTTACATTTTTTAACTGAGATATCGAATTCTTTCATCGAGCATGTGTAAAGTTTGATCATGAAACTATTCTGGGCAGGTCATACACAATGATGCGGATTAATTTCAAGACTCTTCTGCTGGTGCTGGTTGTCGCTGTTCTTAGTTGTATTTTAACTTCTTGGAATAATTGTGGCAACGGTATTTTTCTTCGTGACGGCGATTGGAAGAGTTATCAGCAGCATAGGGTACATATTTTTCATAAAGAATCCTTGTTATCGACAAACAATCCGAAATATAATCAAATATTAATGTATTCAAAGGATTTCCTGGTGAACAACGAGCCGGGTTATCAGGAAATTGATTGTTTCATAAATGGTGGAAATTCGATAGGATGTCGGAAGGAAGGAGAAGAAGTTTACATTCCATTTTCCTTTATACACAAATATTTTGAAGTAAGACAATTCTTATTCTTGGACGTCGATAGCGAATCAAAGAGAAAAAAAAATATCTTAACCTTACATTTATTTCACAGGTTTATGGTAAAATAACAACGAACGATGGTTTAGAGCGTTTCGAGTGGTTTCATAGCTACTCCAAATCTGTTCGACCAAAGGGTAAATATGACGCGCGCGGTGTGTTTATGACGTTCGAGAATTATAATGTCGAAGTACGCGATAGAGTAAAATGTGTGAGCGGCAACGACGGTGTGCCGATATCGACTCAGTGGGAGAGCGAAGGATATTACTATCCCACTCAGATAGCGCAGTTTGGTCTGTCTCATTATAGCAAGAACCTCACCGAGCCAGAACCACACAGAAAACTTGTCGAAGATTCCGACAGAGTGAAGCAAGCATGGAACGTGCCACAGGGTTCCGTAATATCCCGACCTTACGACAAGAGAGCCGGCAGTTATATTCTTAAATTTGCAACACCGGAAACTAGCACATCGGGAATATCGCTAAGCATGGATCATGTATTAGATTTTGTCCTAAAACTCGATCTTTGCATAAAAGATAATGGTAGCATAACGGTGGTTATGCAAAATAGAGAAAAAAAGGACATCTATAATTTACACTACACGACAAGCAATGTAATTTTGCACACGTACAACAATCATATTTCGTACGGTATTGGAAATTACAACAATCAATGGCGTCGCATCACCCGTGATCTCATCGTCGATCTTCAGAAAGGTTTAAACGTCGTCGACAAGACTAAGAAAAAAATTACCAGATCGAAATTCAAATTGATCAGGATAATACTGAACGGTACCGGAAGAATCGACAATGTCACGCTTTCGACCAGCGAGCATATGGAACAATTTTACGATTCCGCAAGATGGTTCGTCGCCAACCAGAATGTCACCTCGGGAGGTTGGCCAAATCCGGTAAGAAGAAAAGTAGCGAGTGGAATGGGAATTCTTGAACCTGGATGGTACGTATGAAACACTTAATCCTTTCGTCCGTAATTCCAAAATATCGGTGAATTTAGCAGTGAATTATACAAATATTCTCAATTTTCATTTTTTTCTTTATATAAATTGTTAGGTATTCAGCGATGGGTCAAGGTCACGGAATTTCTGTACTCTCCCGCGCTTATTATCACTCGGGCGATGAGAGATACTTGCAGGCAGCCGTGAGAGCCCTCCGACCTTTCAGAGTATCATCGACCAAGGGTGGGGTTGCAGCAACGTTTCTCGATAAATATGTTTGGTACGAAGAATATCCGACGACACCGTCTTCCTTCATACTCAACGGTTTTATATATTCTCTTATCGGACTGTACGATCTGAAGAGTGTCACGATCGGTCGTGACGCTGACGAGGCTACTGAACTCTTCGATCGAGGTATGATATCGCTGAAGAATATGCTGACACTGTACGATACGGGCTCGGGTACGACATACGATCTTCGGCACTTCACTCTTAAAACAGCGCCGAATTTGGCACGCTGGGATTATCACTCGACTCACATTAATCAATTGTTGCTACTCAATACCATTGATAATGATGAAATTTTCATGGCAACAGCCGATCGCTGGATCGGCTACATGAATGGCAAACGTGCCGCGCACAATTAATTTTTAACAAAGAGAAACAAACAAGCAAACATCTATCTTATTGTTAGAATACCCTTTTGATCTTTCGTGTTGCAAAGAGTTTTCCCATAAGAAATACTTTACTTTCTGTGTACCAATCGAGATTCCTTACTCGTTCTTATTACTCCAGAAGCCCCTTCTATCGTTCTAGAATCTTTTTCACATTTTCTACTTTTTCAACTATTCAATAACTACCCCCGTGATCATCCGTTCCCGAGAAAGGAAGATATTTTTGACCAATCATTCTATTATAATACATCTCTTTATAAATCAACTCAAGTTTTAATTCGCTTGAAAAACTATTGAATATGAGAGAAAGAGAGTAAGGGAGAGAGAGAAAGAGAAACAGTGAAAACGACAAGCTTGTAAATATTAAAGTAGCTAGCTCGTAGATCCATCTCCGGTGATGCTGCAAAACAAAAAAATTCGCGCAGGGGACAATTATTGATAAGCAGTGATAATAGTGTTTGTAGGGTTATCATTAATCCGCTCTCTATGGGCTATCAGCAACAGTTCAGAGCTTGCAATTCATTTTAATTTGTTCTCTAACTAAGCTCGAATTTTCATCTTTATTACTCGTGCGTATTCCACGCGATAGATTGATAGATATACGATGGGTGATCTTGTTATTTATTTATTATGTTTTTCTATCGCGATTTTTTATCACCGCCTTTGACTGAAATGACACTTACATTTCCATCGAATTTTTCATATGACTTGTTACAATAGACTGCGAGTCGACCAAGTTAATTTTATTATTGGTCTTTTGTGCAAATACTTTATAGCGAATATTAACAATACGGAGAGCGATGCAGTACGCATTATACCCATGTTTCCAACCATCTTTGCCATTTGGCTCTATATCGGAGTCAAGAGCGCTGACAATTACTCGACACTAAAGAAACAAAAATGACAATATTGTGCCCAATTGCGCAGAGAACCGGCTTTCGCCGCAATCGTTATCAGGAATACGTATCCCTAAAATTCATCGATCCAATTCAACCCCCTCGAGTCAGCGAGATCCCAAGATAAAATCATTAAGTCCTGTAGTAAGACGAGCTATTTTAACATTTGTTAGATGATGGAATGATAATGCTCGCGAGCTTAATGCCTTTGTAGATTTGATGAGGATGATAAGAAGTACCTTATTGATAATAAGTAGTTAAACAAATCTAGAAGTTGTGTAACACGGAAGAATTTATTTCGGTGGAGAAGATATACTAAAAATGGGTCAGAACTACCAGCTTGGCAAGATCTTACTCGCTCCCCCCTAAATGTTGGGAATGGGAGAAATTTCAATGGAGAACCTCTGGTCACACAGGCTATTTATTAGTTAGTGATGCGTGCAACTGTTGGATTGTCTGAATAAAAACGAGAGAGAAGAAATAGACGATGCTCGTTTTCAATTATGCTAAAAAATATCGCCAGAAGCAAGGAGATTATAATCGATGGTACGATGGTATAATGTATTGCCGAGTCTTTATATTCAAGAGTCGACTTTATTTTTCGCTGCAAATAGGTCTTCTTGTTACTCGACGTACACATTATTTGCATTAAGAATATACCTATGTAGAGAGTATGTACTGTATGGCGTGTGTGTGTGTGCGTGTGTGTATGTGCGTATATTCGTAATATCCGTGTGAATATGTAATTGGTAAAAATGGAACAAACGGTGATTATTATTGTTGTATAATAACAAGTAGTCTCAATAGCCTCACGCATAAAATGTTTTAATCGAATGTTATTAGTTTTTTAAATACACACAACGATACCAGAAGAAACAAAAAACAATCTTCCGTACGTATTAACCACTAGGCCGGTTTGTACAGTTTAAATTTCAATTTGGGATTAATCATCGTTCCAATCTTACGGTCTTGATGCACGGTCGACCGTATCTTGTCTGTGCCTCTTGTATGAAAGCATTCTCCATCTGTCGTACAATCTCGTTAAAAAAGAAATTCGAAAGTTGCGAATGAAGTATCGATTTAAATTCGAACGACAGTGAAAAATCTATAACCGATGTTTGAGAATTGTTTTTCAGTCCCGGACTGAACATCCACAGTGTGTTGAGGTGATTGAACAGTTTTCCATCTATGCATTCGGCTTTGACGAAGTGCGGTCGTTTCATCGTTACTTTGGATGTATAACTCTCGTTTATTGGTGGAAAACCAATGACTAGATTGGCCGAAAGAAAATCCTTCTTTCTCGTTACGATATCCGATTTTTTGCAAAATGGTACGAATTTTTTATAATCCTCGACATCGGACACCACACTGTACATCTGCTCAGCAGAAAATCTGTCGGTGAACAGTTTTTACTTTATACAATTTAATTTTATGAAGAAACCGGAAGTGTTTATTTTGGCAATTTGTTTCGCTTACCCAACAAGTTTCCTACCCTCGTACTCTTTCGTTCTTCCTTTGTCCCCCGTGTAAAATCTCGTATCAACATTTTTGCCGAGTTTTGTAGAGCCTGCGAGGGCTCGACCAAATCTGGAAAAAATGGCCGTTTGAAATGACCGCCATGACTACAACGCGTTGAACTCGGTATGAATTCTAGTGGCGGCAAACTTGGAAAAAACACTAGATGCGCGACACTGCTCGAAATATTCTGTGAAACTATTTATTATAACCTGTTCGATTAGGGACTGTTCCGATTACAAAAGTAATCGTTCGATCGTAGGTCAAAAGAATTTGACTTAATTATAGACATAAAATAGAATTTACCTGAACATGGTTATTCAGCTAATTATGACGATGGCCAGACGTGTTACAGCTCAAAAGTAGTCATTGCTTGCTATCGTTTACGATACCAGTGAAACGGCAGAATGGCAATTTGTATAAATTCAACTTGGCTAATTAACATATGAATAGAGATTCACTATAGTCGTCGTTAGTCGTCGATTATATACAACTGTATGTACATATTTTTCACAAAAGAACATTACGAAATCAACAACAATTGACAGGTT
This sequence comes from Netelia virgata, assembly GCA_951802705.1. NCBI lineage: Eukaryota > Metazoa > Arthropoda > Insecta > Hymenoptera > Ichneumonidae > Netelia > Netelia virgata. Next base: position 38,146,912 of record OX637864.1, on the reverse strand, counting down.
ATGTACAAGCAATGAAATGTATACCCGAATCTGGGGGTTTTATTATAAAATTCATCACCAGAGAACGCCCCGATCATTCACGAGATTCGTCTTAACCCTCTTGACATTACATAACCCTTTTTAGGTGTAGTGTCGGTGTTTTTTTTCAGAGAACAAGTGCTGCAAGGATTAAATAATGGCTAATATCGGGCCTCAGACTTGCAGGAATGTGCTTAAACAAGTAAGTGAGAACAACGAATATCAACTATCTTTTGTTGTTAATTAAACAATGACAAATGAAACAATCGCAAACATAATCAGTACAGTACTGGCAAAAAGACGATCTTTCCAGTCTCGTATCTTCTTCCCTTATCGTCTCTACTGACAGATGTCTTTCGATATTGGATGTTTACATAATTGTCGGTTTTACAATATGAGAATGAAATGATTCTATTTGTGTGCTAAGTAAATTATATAGGAATTTATATAATCGTACGACGTTTCCGATAAAAGTCACGAGACACGAGCTTCGCGTAGGGTAAAAACAATGTGCTGCACCAGCAAAGCGTACCTTAAACAGACCAATCTTCGAATTTTCGGATGGGAATTCCATAAATCAATTTCTCCGTAATGCGTGATTTCTAATGGCATATGAAATGCATATTTCATATGTTAAATATCATAGTGAAAATGGATATTTTTCAAAAGATGCTGGAATTTAAATCGTAGTTTAGTACTATGTATTCCAAGTATAAATCAGTTCTTGTTGTAACGATATGACACAGGTGCGCGGATTTCATGCGTCAGCTGCCCAAAATGCAGAAGCCAGATTGAAAACCTTCTCCATCTATCGATGGAATCCTGACAAACCAGAGGAAAAACCATATACGCAAGACTATAAAGTCGATCTCAACACGTGAGTATTTATTCAATGTTTGAACGTCGCGAACGCAATTGTTATCAAGATACACGTGAAAAGTGAATTATCAATTGATTAATATACGCAGATGTGGTCCTATGGTATTAGATGCTCTGATAAAGATCAAGAATGAGATTGATCCCACTCTGACGTTCAGAAGATCGTGCCGAGAGGGAATATGCGGCTCTTGCGCCATGAACATCGGAGGCACTAATACTCTTGCCTGTATCAGCAAGATCGACAGTGACTTAACAAAGAATGCTAAAGTTTATCCTTTGCCTCACATGTATATTGTCAAAGATCTTGTTCCCGACATGAATAATTTTTACAACCAGTATCAAAGTATACAGCCCTGGCTGCAGAGAAATGATGCTAAAAAAGTTGGCACGCAGCAATACCTGCAGAGCGTTGACGATCGTAAAAAGCTGGCAAGTGATCGCTGTCATTAAAATTTTTTAAACTGTTTCTTGAATAACAATAATTATAATAATTATGTCAACATTGAAGGATGGTCTATACGAGTGCATCTTGTGCGCTTGCTGCAGTACATCATGTCCTTCTTATTGGTGGAACGGCGATAAGTATTTAGGACCCGCCGTGCTCATGCAGGTCTGATGCTTTTGGAAAAGGGGGGGATGTAACTGAAAGAATTGGACATTTTATATTATGTTGAATAAATTTTCAGGCTTATAGGTGGATTATTGACTCAAGGGATACTCAAGCCAATGAACGTCTCGATAAACTTCGCGATGCTTATTCCGTCTATCGTTGTCACACGATTATGAACTGTACTCGCACTTGTCCAAAGGTAAATCAATGATAAAATGATTTTATATTTCGTTATTGAAATATTTTATTATTCTTTATTTATTTATTTATTTATTTTTTTAACTAACGTAATATTAAATGTAACGACAAAATATTTTCAGGGTCTGAATCCAGGTCGTGCTATAGCCGAGATAAAGAAGTTACTTGGCAACGTGATACAGAAGGAAAAACCTGGTCTCGATACGACGGCTCTGCATCATTGAATATCGTCGATGAAGTAAAGTCATTTCCGTATGAAGAAGATTTCAATTCTACGCGTTTCGTAGACGAGCTCAAACGATGTCCTCTGCTTAATATTTGTGAATGGTCTTTTGACCTCATTAGAGGTAAATTAATAAAATGTTTCTAGATTATAGATCAATAAACGACGACTTTATTTATTTTTCTCTTCTCTTTTCAATTTTATTTGTTAACCCCTTTGAATTCTATACTGTTATCAATGATTCGAGTAGAATTTAAGATACGCAAGACAAAATAGATATGAAATAGATATGAAAAATCGAATCGATCGACGAATTTGTTGTTTGTTGTCACAAGATCATCGTGTTGGTATCTCTTCTTTTTTTCTTTTCTCACAACTTTTCGTCTAAGAGTATTTTTGTGCGATTGTTCGATATGCGTAGAGAGTTTAGTAATATCAATCTTACGACATATCATTTTCGTTTAACACGTGGTATAGAATTCGATGTGATCTTGATCGAAAAATAGTATATTAGGTGAAGATTTATTACCCTTTCATAGATTCGAGTAAAACGTAGATTGATTGCATGCACGAATCAACAATAATTGTCACAATTTCGTGACATTTTGTTTAAGAAGGAATTTGCTACGAGATCTGGATGAATTCAGGTCGAAGCTGGTTCCGTATGGGCCAGTCTTATCCTCGCCGTTTCTCGTGACCGATTATGCACCTCGGCTGTACGAAATGTTATGCCGAAAATATCCTCGTGATATCTGTTGTCGTCCTGTTAAAAGTTAATAACATTTTATTTTATTTCATTTGCATATACTTGGATATTTTATATTTAAGACATTCTGAAATTTCGCGAACTCATTTTTCAATTGTTGCAATATCTAATTTCTCGTTCTATAGTTTAATACGAACTCGTAAAGAGAGCATGTACGCCTCCACTTCTCTGTCCAGCATCTGACCATGAGTCTGTATAATTTGTTTCAAAGTCTGATAAACATCCTCGGCCATTGTGCAATCGCCACAAACATAAAAATGTCCCTGCTCGTGTACGAGCATGTTATAGATCTGCGACGCCTCGGCCTGAATCAAGTGCTGCACGTATGTCTTTAAAAAAAATATATTGTCCTTTTTTCGATTATTGCATAAATCACAGGAGAAACGAAAATTCATCGTTCGATTGTTCTTACCTTGTTCATTCCAGTCTCGCGCGAGAGTGCGAGAAATACTTTATCCAGTACACCCGCCTCAACCATATCTTTCTTCTCCTTTCTGTACAAATCCAAATTTCTCTTGCGACAACCGAAGAACAGCCAAATTTTGCCAAACTTCTCATCTATATATTTATTTTTTTTTCAGCATTTATCGTGTTATTGAGAGTCGTTGAATATTCATGATTTTTTTCATTGTTGGGTCTACTCACGGGGATTCAATTGCTTCTCGGCGTGTCGATGATGCCAAAAACCGCGAAATGGAGCGATGCCTGTTCCAGGACCAACGAGTATCATCGGAGCTGTGACTTTAGTAGGCATGTAGAAATTGTGGGCGCTAAAGATGAAGAGGCGCAAAGTTGTATTATCGCTTATGATCGACCAATATTTTTCCCTATTTTCATTCGTGTTCTAACAACCTTCGTACGAATACGTAGAGCGGCTCGCCGTCCGTTATGTCATTGAGATAATTCGAGCATACTCCATAATGAACTGGCCCAGTTCCGCCTATAAAATGATTTCGTTACGTGATTTTCGTGAATTTTTGTACAGTTTGCCCGATTTTTTAAGTTCTTGTCTCAATACCTTGTGACTTGTATTGCACTATAGCGACAGTGAGATGAATCTGGCCTTGATGAACCAGTGGCGATGAGGATATGCTGTAGAAACGAGGCTGCAGTGGAGTCAGATGAAGAACGAAGAGAGGAGCAAACGGTTTGACCGATGGAAATTCGTTAAGAACTTCGAGCAAGTTTGGATATTTCCAGTGCTTCCAGTCCTCGTAGGCCGTTGAGTCCTAATGGTAAGAGATACAATTTTCTCCGATTTTTGTATTACCTTTGTTAACTGTTCTTTCTTTTTTACTTCCTGCTGGAGGAAGCTTTGTTTTCGATACTTATATGCCAGAGGGGCTAGGATATTTCAAGTAGAAACAAAATCACGTTTATAAAACTGTTTTAACTTGCGTGCATTTTCGTTTAAGTTTTAAAAAGAAACTTACCGTAGCTAAAATATTAAGTTGCGCCTGTTCTTTCATGTTTGTTGCTATAGAGCCAAAGTACCGCAATAGGTTTGGTGTCGGAGGTGTCGTTATATCGAGAAAACGCGTCAGTAACATTCTCAAGGAGTTTGGTGAAAATCGATCGTGAGGCACCCAAGTCTTGACGATTCCTAATTTTTGTTCCCAATATAAAGAGGAGATTTCTGTTGTAACAGGAAGAATTAATGTATGGAGTAATTATTACAAACCATTAGGAGTGTGAGACTGTTTTTGCATCTGCAATTCCATAGGTACGTCAAAGTCCATCGTTGGATCAATACGAGCCAAAATTCCTTCGACGAGGTCACTCTTGTTGCACGCAAATACACCAAGATGATCGCCAGGCTTGTAAGATATCTCCATGCTCGCGAGATCATCCAGCTCCAAGAGAAGAGTCGTTACTCTGTCGAAAATATTAGCCAAGAATTCGAAACATGAGCGAGGTTTGAAAAACGGGCTCGCAAAACTTACCCGGAATCGTTTGTCGTCAAATCGGTTTTTCTCAACATGTTACACGTTGTTACGTTTCTGTTGTGGCACTTGCTAAGCGCTGTGTGACAAGTGGCAACGAGAAAAAAATTGACAATTTATAATAGATAAAACGAAGTCGTTTCGTTTTAAGTTTGAAATCGTTCGAAAAACTTACATTTGGCTATCGGTTGTGGATCAGCCTCGATGAAGCGAACGGTGGAATTTGACAGAGCTTCTGATCCAAGGGACAAGGTAACTTCGAGCAGTGTGTCGTCGCCATCGAGGCAGAAAGTTTCGCAGGCGACCTGAGAAAAACAGAGCCAAGAATTGATCTAAGTATTGAAATTGAGGAGACAATGTTTAAGACCCACGGTGAATGTATCGCCAGCCCATTTTCTGAACGCTTGCTCCTGTCCACACATCTCATCGCCCTGCGATAATCTCGACAATCTTTCGCCGCCAAGCTCGCCGAGAAGATTGTCAACGTAATGACCGAAAGCACAAAAATTCGGATAGGCCGAGGAGCCAAGAGCGAAAACTGCAAATCTTTTAAACGAAAGCGTAAGCTCAAAATGTATTGTGACCGTGAACAAAATTCAGGCAAACTTGATGAATATCGAAAAAGAAGAAGTGGTACCTGACGTTACTGAGAGGACCAAACGTGTCCTCGTTTTGGGATTCGGTTGTTGAGCCTCTCAGAGAATCGAGTCTATCCAATTTTTTCATACTACCGACTTCCGTCTGGCTATTGGCTTTTATGAAAGACTTAGACGTGGCGAGACTAATGGTGATAGAAGAAAACCATCTCTGTTGATATGTTTAAGTAAAAATCGTACATTGCGCGTTTCTCCTTCTTTTTTTTACCTTATTTTACTCTCGCTGTTCGTGTACGTCTCGTTCATTTTCATGGCGTATAAGTTTTGTGCGAATGCCTGCGAAATTGCAAATGTATTACCGTCATAATATTCACTTTCGTCTTTCAGAGTAACAGGGCAAGTTTTTGGTATTACGTACCTCGCCGTTTTCCGGTGGATCACCGTTGCCAAAAGTCGATGTTATTACTAGAAGGAGCGCCTCATGCTCGATATTGCTTATGTCGTACTCTGCCATACTGAGTACCTGTGAGTGAAAAGCGTGACCAAGAAGTTCGCCCAATTTCTCGGCGTACATCTGCGAGGTGCCGGTCTCAGTTGCGAACAACACCGTCGCTTTGATTCTACGCGACAAAGCCCGTCCGAACAATTTCGAGGTGAACTTGACGGCTCTGTAAGACAATTTATAAACGTTTATATCCTTGCAATATTCGATATTGATGAAAACATGCCTCTACTTACAGTTGACAATGCATTATTTCCTATACCTCGCTATTTGCTTGAAGTGAAACTTTCTTCGTGGTTTCTTCGACGTTGATTTCTTATCTCTGCCCTTTTTCCATATGTGAGTTTTCCACGCTGGTTCCTATTTTACAGATATTACCATTGTCGAAACTTGAAAATTGTACAAACTGGAGGATGAAGAAATATTTTTGATCGACGAACAATTTTCGTACCGTCTTATATTTCCTTTTGACTGCGTGAGCGAAAAGGAAAAGTGATAAAAACCCTAAAACTCTACCTGAGCATCGTAAGCCGGTTTGAGATGATAAAGTGCCATCTCTTGATGGAAAACCGTCGTCGCCGAGCCTGATATCGGTGGTACGATCCATAGCCAATCGGCCGGACAGCCTTTACGCAAACGCATCTCATTCTCGTAATGCTTCATGAAGGATTCCGATGCTGTGTGATGATCCACGATCGTAACGTTTTTCATCTGCATTATACAATTTTTCTTCATACCAAAATACTCAAATCGTCTTTATAAATAACTGTGTTATTTTTAAATTTGCAGAATTAATTTGAATCATCGTTGTAATGTAAAAAAAATACTTGAAAACTATGAAGCACAGCAACGTTCGCCTCTATCATAGCTTTGTCCTTCCACAAAGTGATCGGACTTCTCGTATCGAGGCCCATTTTAATCGCTATCGTCTTGAAAACGTAAAGGAAGAAATTGTAAGAACGTGTCGTTCGAAAAGCTCGACTGAATGAAAAATGTTTGAAAGATAAGAATTATTGGTGTAAAAACAAACGTACCTCGAGTAGATTGTACCTGTTGACGTCACAGAGATCGCGCGAACCAATTTCTGTGCTCATGTACCAGCCGTTGAACGGGGCAGCTGTGAATTCGAGACCACCACAATCGAACACCATTCCCGAGACTGCTGGTACGGCAAACCATTTCAAGCCCAATTCTTCGAACCACTGAAATCTGCAGATTTGATTTATTACAGTTATTTCAACCTTATTTTTTTGTTTAATGATTGTACGATTTTGTTTTTCCGATTGCACGAATACGTTGGTGGATAACTTACGTTGGATGAACTATTGGGACTTCGACCACGAGCTCTCCCGGTATATCGAAGTAATCGGGATCGTGTCCGTTCGCCGATAATACCAGAGGTAGAATATCAAATCGCGTCCTTATGCCATTTCTCGGACCGCGCCAACCCAATTTCATGCATAGCTAAGAAAATTTTGTTTTCCATTATTATAACGATATTTTATTAAAATAGAGAAGATGATGATTTATCGCAAAACTCACGTCTGTAAATTCAACGTTAGCCGGATCACCGATAATCGTACCATTTTTATCTTTGTATCCAGCGTACGCGATCAATTGCTGATTCCATACACGAAAATCGTGGTTGCCGTCCGTTCGTTGAGGAAATATCGTTATCGCCGATCTACGATTATAATCAAGCTTTCATTATAACCAACTTCCGAATAATATTGGAAATGTTTTTCAAAATGTTTTTTCGTGCCTGATATTGCCTTTGTTAGTGCCATATTTTATGTGATTACAAATTGCCTCGAACATTCCGCTCGTCGTCGTGACATAGCGACAGTCAAAGACCTGTAAATTTGCATAATTATTTCATGACGATTTTTTGTATAGTTTGGTGAATGAGCAAAATTTTACCTGCAATTTTGACCATTGGATACGACCGATGCATCGGGCCGCGTTGCGCCAAGCTAATTTAGCACCGAATACCAATTCCGTTTCGCTCAATTGATACGTGCCAGTTGCCATAACTTCTTTCTGCACGCTGTCCCAACGCAAACGGTGAGCATCACTGTTGACTCTAAAAAAACATTATATCAACAAAAATTGTTAATCGATCGAGGGTATAATATTAGAATTTATAATTCTGCTTTTAGGCTGGTTTTTAATTTTGTGAAAGAAACCTTCTTATCGAGGTGAAATATTGATCCAAAAATTCCTTTGCGTGCAGAAGAATTTCTTCTTTCGTTCGAGGCTCCGTTCCGTGTACCGGAAGAGACATCACACTGCCCAGGCACACTTGATTTGAACATAATGTTCTCTGCGAGGAAGAAAAAAACAAAATAAACAAGTATAACCGAGGATGTTACTGAAAATACAGATTTAATACCTAAGCACAGGGCTAACATATTTATAAATTATTCGTACAGTCTGTTAGCGCATAGGCTCTCAAAGTAAATGAACAATTGATCAATCTTTGATATTTAATGAGCACAATTGAATGCGATAGAAAAAAATTCTCGTTCAAGAAAATAAAAGAGTGTACCGTAAAAAAATTTCGGAATAAACACTCGCATTGTAAAGGCTATAAACAAAAACAAAAGAAAAAACAACGAAACTCATAAACAATCTTTCTTCGTCTGATTAAATGAATCAGACAAGACCAAAATTTACACGCTCGATACTTTGATAACCGAGCTATATATATTTTTACCTCTGTTCCCCTAGGATGAAGAGAATCGAAAGCTTCAGTTTTGTAGATGAGGTTTCGCAATTTTGTTGGTTTTTTTGAACACACCGTTTGTTCCTGATCCTTCATTTCGAAAATTTCTTTCTCGACGTAATTTATGATATTTCCACTCGAGTCGTTCGACAAATTTCCGCGATACCACTGAGCAGCGAGAGCCTCTATTACTCCGTTATATTGCTTTATTATCGAAGAAAGGTGGTAGAGAGTGGAAGGGGAGTAGGTCGAGAGCGAGAGAGAGGTGCAGCATCCACCCCCGGGAAAAGTCACACGTCCTCACATGCGCGTCTCCACCGAACGGACCATTGATCTTTTCCTTTGGTTTCTTCGCTCTCTCGCTCGACCTCTCCAAGGATTATCCGAAAAAGCCAGCGAAAAAATAAAAATCATAATATTACGTTAAAGGGATTCGAAGGATTCGTTTAATAGCGGATAAAAAACATTTTTATTCAACGTTTTTATTCAAACGACTTCAATAAAAAAATCACAAAATATATGTCTCTCATAACAATTGGAAAATATAATTTGTCGCTTAATGCCTAGTTCCTTTGTGACACATATGTACGTGATTAATGCTATGCTTGATGCAATTTTATGATTTATTCAGGGTTGTACGTAATCAATCGGTCATGCTGGTCGTACAGTCCCACTTCATCGATCTTTCCACAGCCATTTTCCACTTTGAATAACGAAGATCACGTTCTGAAAGTAATCAAGTTTATGTTCATTTATTGAAGGAAAATTAAATTGAAAAAGGAGCTCGATCGAACGGAAAAATAATGTTTTACCGTCTTCGCTAATCGAAGTCGTAAATTCAGTGCCTTGGGACAATTCCACCTCATTGATATCCATTAAGCCTGCGCCCACAGCAGCAAGAATTGCTGCACCCAAGACAGTCGATTCCACCATGTGGGGCCTCACTGATTAAAAAACGGGCAATTACGATTTTCACGATGAAATTTACAATCTTTTACACTTTGCTTTGTGGGTCTTTGGTCCAGAAAATAAAATCGTACCAACTGATATTCCAGTCAAGTCTGCTTGCAACTGCATTAACATATTGTTAACTGTCATTCCGCCGTCCACCAAAAGTGTTTTTAATCTCGTGCCGGAATCCTTGATCATTGCCTCGAGGATGTCGCGTGTCTGGAAGCAAACGGCTTCGAGAGCAGCTCGTATAATGTGGTACTGCTGTGTATCCTCTGTTATACCGCATATTACTCTATCGAAAATGTAGAATTAAAAAATTAGCGATAACCATCCCCGTTGCGAATTATTATTTTCTTTTATTGATCATTTATCATGATAAAAATACGATAGATACCCTCGGGCATCCTGTTGCCAGTAGGGAGCATAGAGTCCTGAGAAAGCTGGCACAAAATAAACGTCACCGGTATTACGTACGTTCTCTGCCAAATCCTGTGTTTGCGAAATATTGTCCATCAGCTGCATATTATCACGCAACCAGGAAAGTGCAGCACCGGCTACAGCGACCGAACCCTCGAGTGCGTAAGTAGCTTTTTCTTTGCCAAATTTGTAAGCGACTGTTGTTATAAGTCCGTGTGTCGAGTCCACTTTCTACAAGGATTATCGTAGCCAAGTCTGATCACTCTCTTTTATCATTCTTCTTTCTCATAGATGAAGTTTTGTCGGCGTGAAAAAAAAATAGTTTTTCCGAAAAATCGAATGTAGACAAAAACGTATAAATTGACATTTGATTATTATTTATTTATACTAAATTTAGCAAAGATTAATGGATGACTCTGCTGGGATGAATAGATGTTATGGAAATTAGAATCGATTCTTTTTTATTTTTGTTATTTTTTCATTACTCACGACATTTCCGGTATTGTAGAGAAGAAAACATCCTGTGCCGTACGTGGCTTTTGCTTCACCCGGTCTTAGGCATAATTGTCCGAGTAATGCACCTTGTTGATCGCCTACGCACTGTCAATAAGAAAATAAGCATTGCTAATGAATCGACAATAATGATTGAAAAATATCTATTTATTAGTTTAGGGAGAACTTACGCCGGATATTGGTACGCCAGCAAGTATTTCGGGGTTCGAGACGTGGCCATAAATCTCCGAGCTCGAACGTATTTCCGGTAAGATGCTTGGTGAAATGTCGAAGAATTTTAACAAAAGAGGATCCCACTTAAGACTCTCGATGTTCATAAGCATCGTTCGCGAGGCATTGGAAACATCCGTTATGTGAAGCTTACCTTTGGTAAGATTCTGGAAAAATCCGCTTTTAAAATTCGATAAAGATAAGATTGCTTTTTTACGTTAATGGCTATCTCTGTGTACCCAAATAATCCATGTGTCGATAGTTCCAAAAGCACATTTTCCAGCTTGTACAGCTTGCTTGACCCTTGGAACATTGTCGATCAACCAACGAATTTTCAAAGCACTGAAGTACGGCGACATAGGCAAACCGCAGAGAGGCTTTAGATAAGTTTTGTTTCTTGACTTGTTGGGTATTGTGTCAAGTATATTCTCCAATGTACTCGTAGTTCTCATGTCAAGCCAAACTGCGATAAGGATGGAAAGGCTGAATGTAAATAACGCAGAAATGAAGATGCGGCGATGTTCGAAATTTTAAATATTGGCGTATAATTTGTGAATTATTATCAAGTTTCGTGCCATTAAAGCACAGCACTCTTTTTTAAAATTTCTATTAATAATGAAGATGGAGAGGTAAAATTTTGTATTATTTTTGTAATTAAGAATATCTGTTTTCTTACCGATAGCATTGTGAAATGGTTCTCCAGTTTCCTTGTCCCATACGAGAGTTGTTTCACGCTGATTGGTAATACCAATTGCCTTCAGTTTACTCTTATCGATACCCAAATCTTTCAGTTTTTCCATCGTTTTTTTTATGCACGTCATAACAGCCTCCAGTATCTCTTTTGGATCTTGTTCGACCCATCCTTCTTGCGGATATTTTTGCTTTATTTCAATCTGATGCGACGTTATAATCTTTCTCCGAGGTACGTCAAACACCTATGATTTTATTTTTAAGTTTTAAGTATGATATTCGATTTTTTTTTCAAATTTGGAAAAACAAAATCATTCAGAATTTTGTTATATGACGATCAGATTAAAGGTACGAGGAAATCAAGCAGGTATAAAATATTTTTTTTACTAACTATGCAGAATTTGGTTTTTCTTTTCATAAAACATAACAGAGCTGATCTCTGTTAGTATGGATACATTTGTTACAAATATTGACGTTACATTTGGAAAAGTATATTGTGTAAAAGTCCGGCATCCTTAGAAATATCAAAGGTTAGAAAAATATTCATGGCCACTATGTATTGGTGCAACTTCTCTCGACCCGTGCAAACTTTTCTCCCGTTCAAGGTCGTTTAATTTAACACGCGTAGCATATTCACATCAGCTTAACATCTGCTCAATCTTTAGTATAATCTCGCAATACTAACGAAGAATCCTGAATTACCACAAATCTAGCACTGCTGGTACCTTCGTCTATCGCCCCGACATAATAACTTGCTTGCTTTACGTTTTCCGGCATAACTAATGCGATGTATACGCGCCTAATAAACTTTCAGTACTGGAATGTTTTAAACACTTGCGATTGTTTACACGAAATGCGATGACTTACGATTAACCTTTGAGGCTTATCGACACGATTATGTAACACCGCCTTCTCGTATCACCGGCGCGAAAACAAGCGGGTGAGGTAAAACGAAATTATTTCTCAATACTGATGCAACAACGTCGTAATTGAGGCGCGTAAGCTAACCTTTGTAACGTGTGAATCATTTTGTTATCTCTAAGGGACGAAGTACGGCCATCTTTTACCGATTGTAATGGCTTAACGAATTGTTTATTATTCATATTTACGATATCATCCGCGATGTTTCTGGTATACTAGTTTAATTAAATATTAGGCAATACCAATGGGCATAAAATGATAATGGAGAACCCTACCGGTAATCACCTATGTTGTCGATTAACTTATCGACAAGTAGCGAAAAACGAGCTTTCACAACGTCAATATAGAGGTCGTGATCTACCGCCTAAAAGTTTGAAATAATTGTAGGTGGCGCCAGTACAATATTTTTGTTTCACTGTCTCCCCGGTAGGTGAAGATAAACCAGCAAGCTCGGACTCCGGAGTTCTCGTCTCATTTCTCATTTCACTTTGCGTTACCGGTAAGGAAAGTAGTGTTTCCGTGGAGCAATCTTTTGCTCCTATCTCTATCGTCTCTCGTCAATTTTCATATCGTTTCGTTTATTCGATCTCTCATACCGTTCAACACTTCTCTAATGCGATGAAACTCTCACGACGAGACGATAATTCAATTATATCTACGGGATTGTGTCTTGCATCTTCATCCCCGTATATCATATATATATCTAACATATGTATATATGTATATAATAGTGTGTAACAAAAATTCTACAGAATTCCGAGATTGAGTGTGCGATCGCGTTAAAAATGTTCCAGGTGGATCACTAGTAAACTGGCGACGTAATACGCGTTCGTTACTTGGCCGGACTTTACGAAATACGGTAGAGTAAGTACACTTTTATCATCTTTTTCTCCCTCTTCTTCTTTATCATTCTCTTCATTCGATTTACCATCGTTTTGAATAATTACGATCGAACTCTGGTTATCCTCTCTTTAACTATGTCTGTCTGCGAGAAAACTGTGACACTTTCTTCCTCAAATTGCCGTATGATATATCTATTTAATGACTGGATCGGACTAAAACGGGGATAAAAATGAAAAATAGCCTCCGTCCCAGGCCCTCTCGTGCCGAAATTCGTGTGTGATCGTCACGATACGTGAGACAAGGAAAGAAAGAAAAAAAAAGAGAGAGTGGGAGTGAGACAGTGCGAGACGTCGTGTCATTCGCAAACTACGGGGAAGAGGTTACCAATCTCGTGACGTGTCAAACTCTCCATTCCATATGGTGGTCGGCTTCCGCTGGTCATTGACATGCTGGCATTTAACTCACGTTTCCATTCGCGACCTTTCTCCATTATTAAATATTAATCCCTCACCGATTCACGGATTTATTCCAATTCGTGTATTAAGATGTCTCGTTAATGAAGAGAAAAACTGATGGTTTATTTGATATTTTTTTTCTCCCTAGCGACATATTTAGCAAGACATCGTTCGATGTCAGAGAATTCGAATTTTGCCAGGAATTTTGTTTTTCATAATCATTTTCGTTCTTTTCGATATGTTCATACTAGAATACTGAAATTGTTCGAAATGGAATTTTCGATTTTTCGAAAAAGTGGGACATTTGTTCTGTTTCACACAATTCAAATTCTCGGGCCGGTACTTACTACACAAATAGGCTAGAGAGGAAAGAGCATGGTTGGTTAAAGTTTGGGAAGAATGGATAGTCATTCGGCTTTGAGGAAACTTTGAATTTCGTCGATTATTAAATTTTTCCAAACGTGCGTCTAAATCTCATATTGAGTTAATTCGAGGAAGAATCTCATTCCTATTACAAACACTGAGACTCGTTGGTTTGTAAAAAAATCTGTAGTTTATCAGAAATGCAGCGATTTCGTGAGTGCCTTCGATAAGTGCGCTAAATATAGAAGTTTATCGAGACCGAGCTCTGGCTAAATTCCCAAAAACTCTAAGAGTTCCACCTTCGCGAGGCTTTATAGCGTCTCTTCGTACCGATTCAACAAGTGTAACGTTCGGATTTTTTGTTTTTTTGTTTGTCCCAATAATATTCCATCGTTAAACAAACTGGTCTGATCGGAAAAATAATAAACATACTTATCAGATTTGTCGAAAAAAATATCGTGCCAGATAGAATAATTAACGAAATGAAATAATAAGAAATAATCGAGGAAATATTTCATTTGTGTACATACCGATATTGAGAAAAAAAAAATCTTTGCAGTGCTACTGTAAGGACTCGGCACGAAACAGGATAATCCCGATGATGCAGCAGCAGCAGCAGCCAGTGATGGAGGAGGGATCGGCCTATGAGCCACCCACATACGATGAAACATTCCCAGTCCTTCCAGGATCAGCATCGAACACCAGCAATCCGCATACGCAGCCAATTAATAACAGGATGCGTGTCGGAGGTTCGGTTATCGCACAAGTAATAACCAAATTTTAAAAACTATTTTAAACTTATTTATTTTGATTAGCTCGAAAAATGCTTGCTAAATAAAGATTCTCGTGTAAAGTTAATCCGATATATCTATTGAACAATATTGATTAAATATTTCCTACTTTTGCAACTTGAAAGGTTTTTACCGTACCCCTGGAAGAGCGTAAATTCGATCACAGTGACAAATTCGGCGAGGGCGAATCGATGCGAACGTGTCAAGCTATAATGAAAGAGACTCACGTTCACATAGAGATGTGTTCATCGAAGAATCAATCGTTGACGTTTGTCGTGAACGGAAAGATGAACGAGGTTCTCGAGGCAAAACGTCGGATACTAGCGACTTTCCAGACGCAGGCCAATAAGCAAATATCCATTCCGAAGGAGTATCATCGTGTGATACTCGGCAAGCAAAGATTGCGTCTCAACGAGCTCGAGAAGAATACCGGGACGAAGATCAGTGTACCAGGTGTTGACGTCCAATCCGACCTGATAACAATAACCGGAACGAAGGAGGCTATCGAAAAAGCCGAACATGAGATCAAAGTCATATCGGACGAACAGTCGAGGAAAGCTTTCGAGCGGGTCTCCGTGCCAAAGATCTATCATCCGTTCATATTCGGTGCTCATAATGAAAATCTTAATGCCATGATCGCAGAAACAGGGGCGAGAATAAACATTCCACCGCCTTCCGTTCAGAACGACGAGATCACGATAGCCGGTGAGAAGGAAGGTGTCATCGCAGCCAAGCAGATGATCGAGAATATCTACAAAGATATGGACAAGAGATGCACGACCGTGTGCGTCGAAGTACCAAAATCTCAGCACAAGCACGTAATTGGACATCGCAACAGTACGATCGCCGAGATCTTGCAGTTGACAGGTGTGAGCGTTGAAATGCCGCCAGCCGATTCACCACTGGGCACTATCACATTGCGTGGACCTCAGGAAAAATTGGGTCAAGCGCTTGACAAAGTTTACGAGAAAGCCAACAGCGTTAAAACCGCCGTTGTCGAAGCACCCGCGTGGATTCATAAATTTATCGTCGGACGCCAAGGCGCTAATATCAAGAAGTTAACCGGTGACCTTCCCAAGATTAATGTCGAATTTACCATGAAGGAGGACAAGATCAAGATCGAAGGACCGCCCGAAGAAGTGGAAAAGGTCCGAGAAGAATTGGAAACAGTCGCTCGAGAATTCATGGAAAAACTCACTTTTGTCGAACTTCAGGTTGATCCAAAGTACTTCAAGTATATCATTGGCAAAAACGGCTCTAATGGTAAGTAAAGAGTGATTGTTTTTGTCTTTATCATAATACTACCTTTACAGCACAGATATAATACGGTTTTTATATATTTTTTTCGAATTATGCGAGTAATGCGGATAAAGTTTCTCGGTAATCTGGAAAAAACTCGCAAAATTTGCTAATAATTTTATTTTTCCTTACAGTAAATCGACTAGAGGGTGAGACGGGTGTTGTGATAAACATATTCGAGACCGACGGTTGCAACATGATTCGCATAGAGGGAAATGAGCCCGGTGTCCGTGAAGCCGAAGCGGTAAGACGATTACTTGTTCTTTATTTTTTTTTGCTCACATTATCCAAAGCTTATATCGTTTATCGTTGGCCGACAGAAACTCGTGGAAATGGTGAAAAGATTAGAGACCGAGAAGGAGAAGGACGCGATAATTGATCATCGTCATTACAGGAGTATAATCGGCTCCAAGGGTGACAACATTAAAGAGATACGCGACAAATTTAACAACGTATTAATAACTATACCCGGACCTGGTGAAAAGGACGATATAGTGAAGATACGTGGTCCAAAGGACGACGTCGATAAGTGCCATAGACATCTGATGAAGCTCGTCAAGGAGCTCGATGAGAATAGTCATGTTTTGGAATTTCCATTATTCAAACAATTTCATAAATACGTGATAGGACGCGGTGGTGCCAATATACGGAAGATACGCGAAGAGACGCACACCAAGATCGATCTGCCTGCCGAGGGTGAGAACAGCGAAGTTATCACGATTACCGGAAAGAAAGAAAACGTCGAGGAGGCCAGAGACAAGATACAAAAAATTCAGAATGAACTGAGCAACATTGTGACGGAGCAAATTTCGATACCTCAGAGATTTTACAACTCCCTTATCGGCACAGGTGGCAAGCTGATTCATTCTATAATGGAGGACTGTGGCGGTGTGACGATAAAATTTCCTCCTGAAAATAGCAAGAGCGATAAAGTAAGTATAAGAGGGCCTAAGGACGACGTCGAGAAAGCCAAGCAGCAGCTCGTCGAGCAGACCAACGAGAAGCAATTGTCCAGTTTTACCGATACGGTACGAGCCAAGGCGGTCCATCACAAATTTATCATCGGGAAGCAGGGTGCGAACATAAGAAAAATAAGAGAATCAACAGGCGCCCGAATAGTTTTTCCGACCGACAGGGACGAGGACAAGGAGCTCATAACGCTAATAGGAAAGATAGATTCGGTCGAGAAAGCGAAAGCCGAGCTCGAGTCGATGATCAAAGATATCGATAATACTGTCGAGGACGAGATAAGCATCGATATAAAGCATCATAGACACTTTGTTGCCCGTCGCGGTGGTGTACTTTATCGGATTGCCGACGAGTGCGGCGGCGTTCAGATATCGTTTCCTCGCGTTGGTGTCGACAGCGATCGAGTCTCGCTTAAAGGACCTCGTGACTGCATCGAAGCTGCCAAACAGCGAATGCGCGAGATTGTCCAAGAGCTTGAGTCTATGATAACCGTCGAGTGCGTCATACCACAGAAGCATCATCGTACCGTAATGGGGGCGAAGGGCTTCAAAGTACAAAACATAACGTCCGAGTTCGACGTACAGATCAAATTTCCCGAGCGCGAACCTCAACAGGACGAAAATACAAATGCCGTTGATAATCAGCAGGCGATAAACGGCGAGGAGAACGGAGTTGTTGGGAATCAAACACCGACGGAAAATCCACCAGCTTGCGATATCGTTCGTATCACCGGTCAACCGGAAAAAGCTGAAGCCGCCAAACAGGCTCTACTCGATCTTGTGCCTATAGTCATCGAGGTCGAGGTCCCCTTTGATCTTCATCGTCACATAATCGGTCGTTCCGGCAAGGATGTCAGGGTCTTGATGTCTAAATACGACGTTCATATAACTCTCTCGTCGGCCGAGGAAAAGCTCGATATTATCAAGATTATCGGCACGGGAAGCTGCGTCCAGGAGGCCAAAGAAGCGATACTCGAACGATGCCGGGATCTCGAGGCTCTGAAAGAAGAACGCGAGCTCAAATCTTACGAGCTTCAGATCGAAGTTGATCCGGAATACCATCCGAAGATCATCGGTCGTCGCGGTGCCGTTATCACAAAAATTCGCACCGATCATGATGTTCAGGTCATCTTTCCGCGGAAAGGTAATCCCGACGAGCATGTCATTACCATCAAAGGTTTTGAGAAAAATGCTCACGATGCCAAGGAGGATATAATGAAAATTGTGAATGAATTGTGCGATCTCACCAAGGAGGAGATTCACATTAATTCAGCTGTACACTCGCGTTTCATTGGAGCCAAGGGCAAAAATATACGCAAGATAATGGCCGACTTGAAAGTCGACATTAACTTTCCACGTAAGACCGACGGCGATCCTGATCTTGTGACCATTGTCGGAACCGAGGAGAACGTTGCCGATGCCAAGGAACATCTTCTCAATCTCGAGGATGAATATGTGAGTTAACGAATTGGTTAATTAGATTAGATAGTTGGATTAGAACAAATAATACTTTCACTTATTCTATAATAATAATAATAATAATAATAATAATAATTTTACGCAGCTGCAAGATCTCGAAGAACAGGAGGCTCGATCTTCGCTTCATGTTGGAAAACGAAAGTCCGGCGGGCGACTGGACAGTAGCGAGAGCGACAGCGGTTTCGTCGTGAAGGGAGGTCCGTGGGAGCAAGAAACAACAAAAATCGCACCGAATACAGCGAGCGTCGAAGATTTTCCGAGTTTTCGTGGTCACGACTCGAGTCAACCACCGATGGCAACACCCGATGGCCCTTGGGGTAAGCGTTGAACACGCTCGAGCGTCCTTCTCGCTCATCGAGATACGACTTTCATTATTCTTTATCTCTTTCTTTCTCTTATCCTCCACGAGTAACAAATATTATCGCTCATTGCGGAAACCGAATGTAAGGTAGAGAAACCAACCGCAAGCTTAATAACAAAAATTTCCTCCGACAAACATGTCCACGAGAAACGTAGGAAACGACGAGAAAAAAAAACGAAACAAAAAATATAATTCTACTGGGATGCCCCGATCCATCGCTGACTCTGCTGCTGCTGTAGCATAAACGACCATGGCAATTCTCTCGGACTTTGAAACATGATATTTGACGCATAGAAACTGTCATGATCAGAAGACATTCTTCATTTATCGCCTCATCCGCTGGCTCTGTCGGTATGTTCGATCATTTCATGTCCCATGTATCTGTAACTGCAATACATCTCCCAGCCTCTCATTTATTCCTCGTTGGTAACAAATGTCCTTTCCTCGAGACAAATTGACTCGGCGATTAATTCACAAAAGGGAAACACCGAAGACCACGAGCGACAATCGCTAATCCCGAAATATGCCTTTCAGATGCAGATACATGTTGTACTTAAGGAGGCTTGTGACTACAGAAGAGTTTGTTTGTTTTTTTGAGCGCTTTTTGGCGGCATACATACGATTTATTTACAATTGTCTCGATGTTAGACGATGTACGGTTGAACATTATGATTTTTATTATTTTTTTAAATTAAATCGGCTCAATCCCGTTTGTTTATTTATTCATAATTTTGTTTGTACATAAATTGAATTTCTTTTTCTTTCCGAACCCGATATCGTTACGATCATGAGTTCGAGATATTGGAATTTTGTTGCAATTCTTAATAGAGAAGCAAAAAATGAACGAGGGAGCCGGCTCGCAGTCAGGCGATCTTTCGTTCCGTTGATTAATTCTGTCGATGATACGATCGGTTCGATTGGTTTCAAGAGACGAAAAATGGGAAAACAATCGCGAAACAAATGAATAAATTGTGTAGAGCGGGGCTTCTTCAGGGTCTTTCCGAGGTGGAGGTTCCTAAT
Source organism: Netelia virgata (assembly GCA_951802705.1). NCBI lineage: Eukaryota > Metazoa > Arthropoda > Insecta > Hymenoptera > Ichneumonidae > Netelia > Netelia virgata. The sequence goes on along the minus strand of OX637864.1, from coordinate 38,127,168 downwards.
ATAGTATAATATACGGTAAAGAAAAAAAAACGATACGAATGAAACGAGACAACTTGTAATATTATTCCAATGCTTTTCATGATCAGAATAACGATTGGATTTGAAAAAAAAAATATTCGATCGTTACACGATGCGAATGATCATTCGATTTACAAACACGATCTTCGAAAGGCCTTATTAGACACACCATACATACATTAGTGTAAAAACTACCCGGAATTTTTACCCAAGGAATACACAAGAAAATAAATTTATTTAAAAAAATGTTTTTTGTGGTTTCCGAAGTACGTCCCCATCGTCTCCAATATAACTATACCAGTGCTTGACCCAATTTTATTGTATGGCCTCAATTGACTCAAAACGCGAAAAAGTCACACGAGGCCTTTCGTAATGAACTTTTTGCCAAAAACTACAAAAATCCTTTAATCGTCCTTCCACTAAAAATCTGACCGTTTTCGGCGGATAACCGGGTCACGCATCGGGCTCAAACTCTACGTGGCAACTCGGTCGTATCAACTATTACAGAAACAAAATTGTGGCGACATCTTTTAATCACGTCTTTCGAATAATAAATTTTGGGTAATTTTTACACATAATGTACATACATACTATGCTATCTTATCCTAGTTCTCAATTATGACACGAAAAAAAAAGAAATGGTTGAAATAAAAATTAAAAAAAAAAATAACAAACGAAAGAAAAGCGAGCGCGTGCATGTTGCGCCAGTAGTGCGAAAAATATTCCGGAGGAAGCCTCTGCCTGCCTTTTCCGCATCAACGTTCCTCAACGTACACTTCTTTGTATTTTGTTCTCTATTCTGTTCTCTTCTCGCGATTATCTCGATTTTTGTTTTTATTTACCCCCCCCCCCCCCCCCCCCCCCTATATCTTACAATATTTCGAGCATGTTATAATTATACAGTTTAACGTGCATGCATACTATTTATGAGGCCAACTAGTTAAGAAATTAAAATGAAAAAGAATGAAATGAAGAAAAAATGGAAAACAAAAAAAAAATGAAAACCAGCAAACAGCAACTATTCTGTTCAAGTGCCTTGTCTATTTTCTTCGAGACAGCTCATTTCAATTGTTGGAGGAATGTGAATAATGATTAAAACGAAAACATAACAAACAAACAAAAATTATATATATGAAACAAAAAAATATCGATAATAATCCAATCGTGTAATGAAATTTCGTAAACTAAGAAAAAAAATGCGTAATACGATATATATATATATATATATATATATATATATATATATATATACATATATATAGATAGCGCTGATAATTGCCGGAACGTTTATCATTAAACTGCGAGTTTGAGATGAATCTAATCAATAGGAAACAAACAAACAAAATATATATATATATCGGAGCGTATGCAGAAACGATGAAGACAACGGAAAAAAATTCACTTATATTTTTTAGATTTACAGCCATTTTTATAAGCCTACATGGATACGATCGACCTACGTGTGTTGTCATCTTCTATCTCCCGTATCTTGTACTACATCCGAATCATAGTTTTACTATGGCGAGGGTAATAATCTCTCGCGATGGTGATTGGTAACGATTGTGTAAGAATTTACAGAAGAAAACGAAAAGAAACTCGTAAAGAAATAAATAAAAAAAAACGAACGTGCTTCGGTTTCGGCCATCGGATATCATATAGGAAGCTGTGCATGAGCATAATATCATTTTATAATTGATTTCTAGGGGATATTCTCATAGCTAGTGTAATTAATCATTATACTACTATTGTAAACACACATAATAATGCGAAAGAATATTTCGCCGTGAAAAAAAAAACAAAAAAAACATGAATCCTACGATAATAGAATAATACCACGCATAAGTAAATGAAATGTTGTTAACCGATGTCTTGTTCGTTTATCTTCGCATTTAATTCGACGATTTGGAAGTTTCTAATATTAATATATCCTTCAGATTTGAAAGATCCCGTAATTGCCTGACGAAGCCATCGTTCGGTTTGATGCAATTTCGTATAGATTTGATTCTTTGGTACGCCACATCGTAGGACAGTCGCTCGGTTGCCATCAAGTAAGCGATAGCAATCGTCGATGAACGCGACACACCAGCGTTGCAATGTATCAGGAGATTGCCGCTTCGGGACTTTTGTATTACCCGAAAACATTGAGTAATAACTCGGGATATATCGTACTCGGGTAAATCAAGAAAATCTATAAAATGATAATCGATATCCTTGTGTTGGATCGATGCTCTTACCCCGAGGCTTAGCACGTGACGGATTCCATGAATTCTCAATAATTCCTCGCTCTCGACGGGATCCTGGGAGCTCATGAACAGACCTTCGACAATCTCAGCGATTTGCATATCGGGTTTATGATCTACGATGTAGCCCGAACATTTTTCGTTCATTTTACGTACAACACCATTGCTTATCTCGTATCTATCGCCCGTCTCCTTCGTTAAAATTGTTTTCGTGGACTTTAAAATCTTTCTACGGGCCTCTATTTGACTAAGGAGATCCATCGGAGATCGTGGAACAATGGGACAGTGATAATGTGTTCTTTTTCTTTTTCTTTCTTTGTTGCACTTTTATTTTTTGAAGAATGACTAGTTGACCTGCTCGCGTATGCGACTGAGTCTCAAATTCTCAGGATCGTACGCGACATTCTTGAGATAAAGGCCGTTAGGTGGTGCGATCAACAAATGCGAAGGCCAACTGGCATTTGATGGTACGTGCAGCATAATATTTAGGTCTTTTTCCGTTATGACACCCGTACCGATTCCTATCAGAGCTGCGACGATACGACGGACCTTTGTTTTAAAAATTTATTAATCATTATCAAGGTTCATAGAGAATGTGCATATTCGAGTGAATTTCTTCAATTGTTTATTTTTTACCTGGTTGTAGAGAAAGGATCTTGCACGGCAGACGATATTCCAGTAATAAAAATTGTCCGATAGCGGATCAAACGACATTAACGGCTGTCCATCTTCGATTGTCAATTCATGGAGGTATCTGACATAGTGCCACTCACGGTTCGTACGATTCGATCCACTGAATGTCTGAAAGTTCTTGGGGCCCATGAATAGGCGGGTCGCCGCTCTTGCCTTTTCTACGTCGAATTTCGTTTCGCTAGTGCAAGAGTAATCTTTATTATTACGCTATTCCTGGATGCACCGATCGTCTATCCAATGGATTCTTCGTCAAATATGGGAATGAATAATTTGTTTCCGGATTTAGTCGAGTTATCGATCGATTATTGAAAGTTGTACTTTTGTTTAATGAAATTTTCATGCAACGATGATAAATAAAATATAGTTTTACCTCAAATTCCAACAGCGGCCTAACTCGGATATCGGCAATTTGATCTCATCCTTGAATTTTGGGTATACTAACCTGTACACATAAGTGCGCGATTGAGCGTTGAATCTTGCGTGAAACGAATCCAGGACTGGAAAGAAGGAGGTGATTCTGTAAATAAAAAATAATTTGAATGCAGATGGAATGCGCGAAATTTGAAAGGTGTACTGGTTAATTATAGTCAGCTGGTGCAAATTCAAAAAATAGTTATCCACCGCTGTACCTGATTTCGTGACCGCATTTAAGTAAATAACGATTCATCCACCTCAGTACGTTATCGGAATTGTAGATCGTTTGATCCTTGTTTGATAACTCTACATGAGCCGAGCTGCACAAAGCATGAACTCCGGCATCTGTTCTGCAAATGATATTTTGCGACTGTATTACGTTTTTGTTTTATCTTACACCCTTATACAGACTTTTTTCCATAGAACATCAATTTTCTAAAGGTTTATACCATAATGCATTTATATTTGTGAGAGGAGAACAACGGGTTTGCGCTTAAAGGCTCACCTGCTGGATAACGTCAACTTTGGCCTCGTTAAACTGTGTGGCAAGAGAGTCAATAAACCAGCCTCTATAGCACCCTGGACCGAATCGACGTCCAGTAGATTCTGTGGGTTAAATCGTCCTGCAGAACCTCTGTGTAATGAATTTTTTACTGAGAATATGGGCTTATGAGCACAACAGGTAATACTGTAACACATCGACTAATTTGAGATATAATGTAACCACAAAACTCAAAATAATACTGCCATTCTGGGATGGAAACGCAATCTAAAACTCGTTTTCCTAATTCATTCATCATTTTTTAGTTCTCTTAATAGCAATAATGTATACCTGTAACGAGTGCCGATGTAAGACATGAACATCATATATCGAACCATGTCTGTTTTTATGCTTTTGTTATGCTGAATTTTATTATTACTGGTACTGAACTATTTTTTTTAACTCCCAGTGAAATGAGTGGGTTGAGGGATAAAGTGGAATACCGGCTATACCTTTGCTAAATTCTTCGGGAATCAAGTAAAGTACTATCAACGAATTCAGACGACTATTCGTTGGTACTATGTTAGCAACAAAAGTGGCTTTTCGGTACTTTTCAAATCATTCGAGAGAACCACGTTCTATATTATTGTCATACAGCGATATTATTATTAAATTCACAATATAATCATCTATAAATATTGTAATAATCCCGTGTTCGTATATATGAAAAAGGTAGGAAGCAAAGCCAAACACCTACTGTTAATAATAGTGGTAAAACGTAGTCCGATTTGGCTCAAAATTTGGTCAAAACCAATTGAGGTTATATATGGAGGAGCATTACGGCTGACATAACCTGAGCAATATAAGCAGAAAGCAAAACAACATTAGCCGTAAAAATGTTCCCTAGTACTTTTGGAGATATGGTACTAGATGGCGCTGTTTTGAAAATTCAATTTTCAACTGTGCCACTGCTTTCGATACAATTAATGTGGCCTGAGGTGTGTAATTACAGTGTTGAATTACAAACACCTGAAAAAGAATTCTATCATTCTTTACATAATACCTGTTGACTATATTTCCCGCATCAACATGGAATAATGTGTCTCACCGATGCACATACACTGGGTCATGTTCAGCATTAGCTAGTGAGCTTCCAGAAAGAGGAACGACTTTGTGCTCTTTCTTTATATTCGTGGTAAGATTGTATGTAAAACCCGGAGTTTGTACAGAACGTATCGCTTCAAAAGTTACAATCAAATATGTGATGCCCAAGACAGTCCCCAAGCAAAAAGTCTTAGGGCCACGCAAGCCCGTGTCAGCGTGAATTTAATTATACAATAATTTGCAATGTGGCGAATGAACTTTGTGTACGTACAATAAGTACAGCTAACATAACCTCGTCCAAATCTTTATTTTGTATGAAAGTGATAACAGATTAGGAAAATAATCATAATGACTGATAATTAGACATTTATCAGTCATTATCACTATTTTAGAAGAACCCTCAGAAATTGCGAGGTGAATAAAATATATTTGAAAATACACACAGTCGTATTTTGCAAGGTCTCTGCAATTCGAGGTAAGTCTAGGGGATAGTTTTGTCACAGTTTAATAAGACCTGTGTGACGACATAAACTTTTAGGCTTATTATACGAGGTTTTGTGAACACCGTTATTCGATTGCCCCAGAGTATGTTTTCGAATGTGCGCTTTCAGAGACACGCTTATAAACACGGTGGGGTGGGAATACAACATGGTTTGTTTATAAGCTCGTCGATCATAGGCGATGAATTCCTTCGCGTTTCGTTCGCGCCAGTAATTCGAAGACTCATTTACATTGTTCTTTCGCAATCGGACACCGATAAGACGTATGATAATCTATGTAGACCAATCGTTCGATGAAGCGGAGGTCAAAGTCTGTCTTGTCATAAGGATAGGCGACAGTCCAATTACAACTGTCCGTATCTGTCGAGCAATTTGTTAAGGAATAGTATCGCCTTCTTAGTTGCAATTTTATTTGAAATTCGTGAATATTCCAAAGTTTCAACGTCGGTTGTTTACGTGATATTCAGGTACGAAGAAGAAAATTTAAAACCAAATTTGTGAAGTCGGAGACTAGCCGAGTTATTCTCGAGTTATTTTGCCAGGATTCGGTTTGGGAACCTCTTTCAGATGGATCCTTATACGCTTTCATATTGTTTCATTACAAATTTATCGATATTATTTCTGCAAATGATTATTTTCTCTTTTCTCTGTTCGCATTGTGCAAAAATTGTGTCACAATAATTTTCATAGGCGATTTTCTGTCTTTGTTACGAATCTGGTAAATGCCGAGTTTGTAGAAGGACCTACAAAGGTTCAGCATAAATATAGTACGTGTTCAGAGGTGCTGCACCAGTGATCCTTTAAAAGATTTTTCAACCTTCATTTTTAACTACCACTTTTCATTCAAGTTTGTTATTTTTCACATAGAAACATACGCGTTTTATTATCTGACAGCATTGTTCTAGAGTGATTATGATTTCATCACAAAGTGGTGAGTCAATTTTTATAAATTTTGAGGTTATATATATTAGATTCAGGTATTCTACAATCGTAACATTGAGCTTAACTAAAATGTCTTTAAAACATTTAGTTATGCGTACAAATTTCTAAGTATTGATTATTAAGGAAAGAATTTCTGTGTTTTATAGCCATGACAGTTAAGCCTGGAATGCTAAAACTTTGGATTCGGTTGCCAAGTGCGCACAGGGTATTGTGACATCTAAAGGAGCTCTAAGTACGTATATCTTTATAATGTACATCTTTCTAAAGTGTTGGCTTATTGTGGTCTAGACGAGGCATAGAACTTATTTAAACAACCGAGTTATGACGTAGGCAATTATTACACGATACTTAACTTTTGTCCAAGAAAAGATCCGTTCGAAGATAAAACGGGTAGCCGTCAATATGATAAATAAAAACATCATCAATTGGACGAGCGACGATGTTGTCACGTGGCTCAATGACACTGGCCACACGGATTACGTACCGATATTTCATGATCATGATATCGACGGTAAAGCCCTCCTCGCTCTCAAAGAGGACGACATATTTTCGGGTGACAAATCGATGGTACCGAAGCTCGGACCTTACAAGAGGCTCTTCATCAGTATAAAGAAACTTCAGAGAGATAATATGGGACTGCTGTTCGAGCTTGGACAGATCGATTTGTTTCCAGCTTCGAGTTTTTATGCTCATCCAAAAAACGAGGTGTTTATACCAAGAGAATAATGCATTAACAACCTGTTGGGCCAGTTAATGCCAGAAATTAAATAAAATAAGAAGGATCGATGGAAGTAATCGACCCATAAGATATTTTCAATTTCAATAAAAATAATTAATTGGAAACATTGCGATTGTTTAGTTGCCCAGTACAATAACGAATAACGAAGGGTCGGTAGAGCAAGAATTTTGTTCGGCATCGGTCTCGGAAGATGGACACGCGTCCCACCTGCCACCCGAGATATGGAAAACGTTCATAAGTCTCGGTTACTTGTTCATTGTGACATGGATAACGGCGTTCGTTATGGTGATTGTACACGATCGTGTGCCCGACATGAAGAAGTATCCTCCTCTGCCGGATATATTTCTGGATAACGTGCCTCATATACCATGGGCATTCGATATGTGCGAGGTCACGGGTACTCTGCTCTTTGCCATTTGGCTCGTTGTTCTAATATTTCACAAGTACAGGCAAGTATACCATTTTCATTTGGAGTTTGCTTTGCAAACAACGTTATTACTCACCGTTGAGAATGTCAACCACAGGTTCATACTGCTCAGAAGATTCTTTGCTCTTTCCGGCACGGTCTTCCTTCTTCGATGCGTCACGATGCTCATTACATCTCTGTCCGTGCCAGGAGCTCATCTTCAGTGCCAACCGAGAACCATTTCCGATGAGCCATGGGCAAGGTAAATAGTTTTTGCACATTTTTGATGAAAACCAATCGAGAACCTCTATAATCACGATTATCCGCTAGCACCGCGTATGGAGAATTATACAACAAGATCGCGATGGCGTATGTGATATGGCGAGGTGCCGGTATGTCGATACAGGGTGTAAGAACGTGCGGTGATTACATGTTCAGCGGGCATACCGTAGCTCTCACGATGCTCAACTTTTTCATAACCGAGTGTGAGTAATCTATTTCTAAAAAAATATAGACGCGCAACGCCCGTCGATTAAATGTGAAATATTATTTTTATTCGGCAGATACGCCAAGACATCTGTACTTTCTTCACACGTTTACCTGGATGCTCAACATGTTTGGTATATTTTTCATTCTCGCTGCCCACGAGCATTATTCGATCGACGTCTTTGTCGCTTTCTACATAACTTCGAGGCTATTTCTCTACTATCATACGCTTGCCAATAATCAGGCGCTGATGCAACGCGACTCAAACAGGACGAGAATATGGTTTCCGTTGTTCAGTTTCTTCGAATCTACGGTCGACGGTATAGTGCCCAACGAGTTCGAGACACCTTCGTTGATAATATACAATTTGGCGTGTACGTGCAACGATGTTGGTAAATTTGTCAGATCGCATTGTAATTTTGAGAAAACGAGACGGACCGTTAACGACACAAGTTCAATGAAAAAAGGACTCTAGCCTCTTACTTTGCATAGTATTCGGGTGATTTATGTATATATTTAGATATTACGTATGTATGTGTATTGTCTCACAAGCTTGTGTGCTGCAATCTCGATGAGAATCGTCCCTGCACAACTCGATACTATCGGACAAGAATTCGTATTCCCAAAGTTCCGCAATTTCAGCTGGAGAAGACTAAGAAGAAAAAGAAGATGAAAAAACCCACTTCCGGGATTAAAAAACCGGGTCCCCGGTTGCGCGTTCTACGCTCTCGAATAATATAGGTAATTAATCTCAGAATTCAGAAAGTGAAAAGAGTGAAAATATTACGGAGGGCGTGTACCATAAGTTTTAATCGATTGATATTTTTGTATCGATATACCCCGCTATAGACGAAAAAAATAGGATTCTATTACCAATTTAGATGTACGATAATCGCATTAAACATCGTGCTGTAGTTTCTATTTAGATTTTTTATCGGTGAAAATGATACCGGGAGTGAGACGGAGAAAGGGAGAAAAGTAGAGTAAAGAGAAACATTCTGTTTCACGCCCGACAAACTCGCACTCGAGTTAAAACGATGGATACTCAAATCGTGATCGATATTTTTATGTTGCTACTCTCATATCTATTACGATACGACTCTTGTTCTTCTTCGTTATAATATTTATATATTTTTCTTTTTCTATTCTAGCCAATTTGTATAAACGTTTATTTTGTTATAATCTCTTCGGCGATTTGTTAAGCGCGACGTCGAGAGATTCGAGGCTGACCGATCGCGCGATTTTCGCGATCCGACGATTCTTTACAGTTGAATTATAAGAAAGAAACTTCATCAAGTTCATTTTCTTATGGACTCCGATGAAATATTTTTTTTCCGGGCTGTCCCGGCCGAAGGTATTTTTTATTTCAATCAGTGGACGACGTAATATCAAATCTAATATCATTGTAGCTTTAATAGCCGCGACGACAAAACGAAAGAATGGATATACGTATGAGCGGTGATTAATTAATTAAGAGAGAAGGCGCGATGTCTTTTCAATGCCGCTGATGTACAGACTGGGTCAAGCCAAAACGAGGAGGAGAGATATAAACGAGCTGTGTAAGAACTTTTATGTTTATACGTTAATTAATATATATATATCTGTACGCGTCTTGCCAATGAATGTCACAAATTTGTTATTTTTATGAACCGTGAATCTACGAGATTCGCGTCTATCAGCCGTTAACATATACATTCGTCAGTACAAACAAATAAAAAGTGCAAGATAACGCGATTAAATAAATTATCATATTTCACTGATTACGTTAAATGTTACATACCCTTTAAATTCGACCCAAATTAATTACCAAACCCATTTTATAATCGTTATTATAAATATATGTACATGAAATTATTTATTCTTCTTAAATTTGTTAGGTTCCAAAATGCGTAATCGACGAAATCCAAAAGTTCGAAAGATTTGGATATCGAACAGGAGATGGGACAGGAAAAAGGACAATGACAAGGACAAGGTACAATCTACAGGCTTGAATAAAGAAAGAAGCATCACAATTTCATTATTCGTATAAATATGTTTACGTCGTAAGTATACGTTTCGATCGATATTAACAATATTTGTCGTCGAACAATATTGCTCGATATTATCCCTGAAACTTTACCATACAAGAGGCATCTTCACATCGATCGAGTTCGGTCGGTTCGATGTATCGAGAAATCTACAGATGACGCCACTGTGAGTCAACGATGCAATATTTCCATGCAAGATCGGTCGGATTCGACTTATTTTTCCTAAAGTTCATTCTTGTATAATTGTTTCAAATTTTCAAGATATTATTTTTCTTTATATTTTTAAATATATTAAAATATTTAAAACAATACAAATTCTATAAAAAAAAGGGAATTGACACACGTTATGGGGCTTAAAATCGCTTTGTTTCAAATTACGCTAAAGGGCTATTACGATTGATTTAATTAATTAACAATTTTGCATGTTCGAGACTTCGATATAATAATCAATTTCGATTAATTTCATCAGCAAAGAGTAAGTGGCTTGCGTTATTTGTGCACAAAAGTGTTACGAATTATATTATGTGGCGGGAATTTATAGCACGCTCGTCCTTCTCGCGCCGCTAGGATACTTTGGCGCCATCCGTGATGAAATTCCCCCGAGAAAATCAGGCCCTATACTATTCAAAAAACCAATCTTTCTTTTATTACATTCAAAACCTTTGAAAATATTTGTTTAAATATGAAAACTACCGGTAAGAAAAGTTCCCAAAAACTTAAGTTGGACACGTGCGTGTCATCCTATCGATCGTTATCCTTCCCAGGGGGATGCCATCTATTAGGCCCGCTTCATCGCCCATTCCCCTATCCCCCTCGAATAACAAAAATTAATACGCCAAAAATGTATAAATATCTCTCTTAAGAATTCTCTCTCTCTCTCTCTCTTTCAGAAAGTTCTCTCAATTCCTCAAAATATTTCAAAATTTTTCATTATTGATCTTCGCCGATCGATCAACGTAACGAAAGTACCATCGATTTTCGTTTAAAACAAAATAATTCGATAATAAGCTCCTACAGTCGATGCGTATATACGAGAAGATCGAGAGTAACGGAGATGAGAGAGCGTGAGGGGGGTGGTAGAGTTAGAAAGAGAGAAACCTCGGTGCACATCCGTCGGGTCGAGCGTTGGGGGATGGCAATAGGGGTGGTTTGTCTAAGGTGGCACGACGACGTCGTTCGCGGCCTGGTCGTCTTCGTTCTATGTTTCTCCGGTGGTAATGGTAGTCGCGTCCGCATATCTAGACGTAAGAATATATATAGGCACACATACAAACACACACACACACACACCTACCCATCCACCCACATATATATATATATATATGTATATATCCAAGGTATGAGCAAGAGGGTGGAAGGTGGTGGTGGCTGGCCCGAGCTAAGACGCGTAATGACGCCCTGAATCAATATGTGAGGCACTGAGATATGCATACGAACTAAGACAACCGCCCGCGTACAGGGTTGAAGGGGGTGGCTCGGGGGTTGAGGGGGAGGAGGAGGAGGAGGAGGAGAAGGGGGGGGGGGAGGGAGAAATGCGAGAAAGCGAGAGACGGAGAGAGAATGGAGCGAGAGTACGGAGCTAGGGGGATGTAGAAGAGGGTCGAGGAGGAGTTGCTCCCTGGCGTCGACGAAAGACGACGACGACGACGACGACGACGACGACGACGACGACGACGACGACGACGGGGACGAAGAAGAAGAAGGAGCTGAGAGGGTGGTTTGGTGGAGGGACTCGCGAGCATCGCGCGGGAGGGTGGTAAGAGGTGGGGAGAAATTAAAGACGAGGCAGGCACAAAAATAACGACCCGCGAGAGCACCCCCGCCCTCTCCCTTCTCCATCTTCTTCTGCTTCTTATGCGTCTTCTCTGGTTCTTCTTCGAGTCTCTCCTACCCCCAAACTCACTCTCGCTCGCTCTCGCTCTCTCTCATCCCCGCCTGAAGACAGCACCGACGACTAGGCGTCCACACCAAACCATCCTGTATACGTATATATATATATATATATATACAAACACGCGTTTCTTCATACCTTTCTCCCTCTTTCCAAAGTTTCAGCGCTCTCATTTCACCCCCCTTTGCCATTCCCCCCACGACTCGCCTTCTCGCACTCTCTCTCTCTCTCTCTCTCTCGCTCGGTCTTTCGTTTTTTTTACCTCTTATTTTCCTTCGCACTCGCGGTATAAATCTTTCTCTCTCTTTCACTTCTCCTCATTCTCATTCTTAGCCGCCTTCTTTCATTCCATCTTCTTAGTTTCATGCCGCCTCCGTCGTCCCGCGCTCCGCGCGCGCTTTAGTAAGCACTCGCAGGCGCGTACTCCGTAAAACACGGCCCAACATACACACCCACCCACACACACACACACACACATGTAGTCTTGCGTGTATATAGAAACACACGATTTTCCATTTCTACACGGCACATCTCTTCGCTCTCTTTCACCCTCTCTTTCGCGCTATTCATTCCTCCTCTTTCTTTTTTTTTTTTTAACTCCCTCTCTCTTTCTTCATCATCGCGTTTTGCTCGATTTCCCGCTCACTCTTACCCTTCCTGCCTGGCGACCACTCGCTTCTCTTCTCTATATATATCGCTTTACTTCTCATCTCCTCCGATCCTCTCGCTTTTCCTCTTTTTTTTCACTCCCCTTCTCGCTCTCGTTGACGATGTGGTGAGTATGTCGTTCGCGGATGAGACGACGACGACGACGACGACGACGACGACGACGGTGACGACGACGGTGACGACGAAGACGAGAGGGGCATAATCTCTCCGACACGCCATAAAAACCCTTGGGCGAAAAACTGTGCTAGCAACGAATCTGGTTTTGAATCTTCGACTTTCTCTATCCGTCTCCCTTTATCTTCTCATCGATCACCCCTCACACCCCTATTAATGTATCACGCGTACATCGAACCATCGAACGGTTCTCTTTCGACGCTCTGTATATTCATATATATATCTATGTGTGTGTGTGTGTGTGTGCTTCTGAATGTGCGCACAAGGCTCGGTCCAAGACTAGAAACAAGATTTACAATTAGTCCGAGGTTCGGTCCAAGACTTGGTCCAATGGTTGACACCAGATGGAGCCCGAGGGAGTCCGAACTGACGGCCAACACTAAACTAAACAGGCTTATTTCAAGTAAGTTTACGTACATATTGATTGGCAGGTCAATGAGCCATATCATTGGTTGGGCGTCGTTTGTCCATGAAAATCCAACAGTGCTTAAGAGTCAATGATACAGGCGACGTGCACTTCGAAAATTTGATCAGCAATCATACGAGCACTGAACAATCGATCAGGTTAAAATTTGGCAGGCACGCGGAGAATGATGGCAAAAAGTGACTGTTGGCATTTTTTTTCCGAAATTTTGAAAATAGTGTTGCAGGCAACGAGCGATTCGAAAACGCCATCCGTACTTTTTCCGGCACTGAGCGCTAAAGTTTTGAGGGTATCTAGAGAATTGTGGCAAAAATTTTGGAAAAATAATACCAAGAGCCACTTTTTGCCATTATTCTCTGTGTACCCGCCAATTTTTAATCTGATCGGATGTTTAATGCCCGAATGATTGCTGATCAAATTTTCGAAGTGTACGTCGTCTGTATCATTGCATCTTAACTACGAAGAATTGGTAAATTCAGATACGAGACTCGTAGTCAGGCGGAGTAGGCGAAAATTTCACAACATTAACGGGTTTATTGAAAATTTTTGATGAATTTGCCATTATCGACTATCGTTCACCATCACTCGTTAACGCTATGAGGGGAGGGGGTTCAAAAACCATTTGATCTTTCTATTTTCCCCATATTTTTTCTGTGCCCCTTCCCCAGATTTCGCTCTCTAGGGTTTGGGGTATTCAAATTTTCTTGCAATCTCAGTCGCAATTAAGTTTCTTGCTTTTCGTAATGTCAATATATATCAATTATCGAAAAAGTTAACAATGCTTACAAAAAGAAAATTTGTCGTAACTATATTATTCTAGACTTATTACGTTCTTAGGCTAATGTATACTCTGAACTTATATTTTGTTCACCAACCCTTTCCACCGTTTGTATCGTGCAGAGTTGTCTCGCTGCTATATGCAACAACTATGTGTACAGCACACGGTATAAACGTCGATACGTCGTAGAATTGGTATTTTATGATAATACGAGGGGAACCTCTGAAATTCCCTGGTCCCTCCTCCATTGATTGTACACCATCGACAGAGAGAGAGAGAGAGAGAGAGAGAGAGAGAGAGAGAGAGAGAGAGAGAGAGAGAGAGAGAGAGAGAGAGGGAGAGAGAGAGGGAGAGAGAGAGGGAGAGAGAGAGAGAGAGAGGGAGAGAGAGAGAGAGGGAGGGAGAGAGAGAGAGAGAGAGAGAGAGAGAGAGAGAGAGAGAGAGAGAGAGAGAGAGAGAGAGAGAGAGAGAGAGAGAGAGAGAGAGAGAGAGAGAGAGAGAGAGAGAGAGAGAGAGAGAGAGTACATTTGCATTTACATGGGCAGGTCGCAAAATTGGCGAGGCCACAGGGCACCCGCGACTCTCGTGCATACTCGCTATATGCTTTATCCTTCTTTTTCTATCTTTCTTGTTTCAACCTCTGCCGATATTCCCGATTCTTGGGATCGTCTCGTATCTTGGTGTTGTTCACTTCTTCTTAGAGCACTCTCCCTTTTTCTTTCTTCCGTTCTTGTTTTGATATTCTGGCACACTCGGCAGCCCACTTCCGGTTTGGAATAGAAACCAATGTAGACGGATTCGTAGCGATTGGATTATCGAAATAAATATATATCAGAGATAATAATATTGAAAAAGGCGAATAAATATCAAAATATCGAGGAAACATTACCAAATATCCCGTCTCGATTTTCTTCATCCAGAGCAATTCAGCGTTTAATTAATTTTTGTGTGTTTTGTTATTAAGATTTCAAAAACTTTGGTATTATTATCTTCTTATTTATTTTCTTTATATATATTTTATTACGATGTGAAATTTCTTTTTACGTCATTTTCTTTTTTCTTTTCTTCGTACGATAAAAAATGTCGACACGTTTGAAAGTTAAACACATAGAACAGGAATTGTCACTGAGAATTATTAATTCGATCGAATTTCGTTTTTGCCCGGATATATATCGTAGCAACTGCATATGACCCCTAGATAGCGTCACTGTGTCAGTTTGCCTCGTATTCCTCCACTAATTCCATCCGAGAGCGTTCGAAACGTAGGTATAGGTATGTACTACCAATAGCCCGAGGATCGGCTGGTTTATTCCGGTACATGGTAGGTACATTGTTCATATACCTATATGCATAGTACTCTAGTGTTGAATTGCATACGTATGTGTATACATATACGTTATCTTTTGTGGATTTATACATAGGAGTAAAAGTTTGCAGAAACTTATAAAAATGTGTTATAAAAAAATAAGAAAATATTTTCTTATGACAAAAATTCACAAATTATAATGAAACGTTGAAATATTGGATTATAAATGATCATATTTGAATATAGTTTTTCACAATTAATCAATTAATTAATTAATACGTTAAGCGCCAAGGTTGTTTTATCGACCTTTTCGTTTAGCCCGTCATATCGGAAGTGGCCTGAATGAAACGTATAGATATATTGTACTGTCCGTAACCGGTGACCAACGTGGATAGAACGGAAAGTATTACGTCGTTCATCGGTGGCCGACATGGCGGTTAACGTGTTAATTAACTCATTCGTTACTTTCATTATTTTATATAATATTATAATTATTTATTGATTTAATAATTTGTTTAACGAACGAATGAAATCGATGTATTATTATATTACCTACATGAAATATTGAAGAAAATAAGTAAATTAATTGAATAATTATGAAAAATTAATTAACAATATTATTAAATTTTTTTAGGAAGAGGTTCCATAGTCTACGCCATACACAATTTTTTTACAAAGAGATGGATGGACACACACACATACACACATAGCCCCACACATTAGGCTGTTTTGTGCTCTTGCTGTTTTTCGCATTTCTATCTTTATTCGTTGGGTTCTCTCTTGTTCTCATCCCACGTGGTTCACATTCAAATTCTAATCGCCTCAAAACTTCTTTTGGCATCGTCTCATTGAACGCTTCCTATATGAGTACATTTATATTATATTTTAATCCCTTTCTTATAGATATAAATTTCAAAGATTTTAGCATATCTTTAATTGTCGTTTACCTATTTACACGTAATATTCTGTCTCTCCTGTATTAATTATTTTTGTGGCGCAGTACTCGAATTGTGGTGCTATAATCGTTTTATAAACCGAGCATCTTGCACATACAGATAATTGATCTCCTACTCTATTGAGAACAGTCGTTTTATCCCCACTTTCTTCAATATACTATAATCACAATGATTTGTAGTTGCTCATCGAAATATAATTCCGAAGTAATTTATTATTTTCGATGATGATACTGTCACTGTTGAGAGAGAGAGAGAGAGAGAGGGAGAGAGAGAGAGAGAGAGAGAGAATGGGATGAAATCCTTGCGGCTCAATCTTCCACTGATTCCTCGGGTATAGATGTCGCGAGGCATTACATTTAGGTACATTATATTACATACGACGAGTAGAAAAGAAAAATGACGACGAATCGAACGATAGTGAGATAACCTTAACGATGCGAGAGCGTTAATTATCTTGTCCTTGGTTTGAATAAAATGAAAAAGAAACGAAGAAAAAGAACACATGCTCCAGAATTAAATCAAATGTATGCGTGTGGATTATGAGAGATATTATCTATCACACTCGTCACCTCGCACGCTTGGTCAGCTGGTCACGCGAGGAATAAAATCGAGGCGAGAAAACGAGAGTCACAACGAAAGAATAGAAAATACGACGTATGCGATTAAAATAATAATAATAATAATAATAATAATAATAATAATAATAATATAATAATAATAAAATAAGGACGGCGTTAAATCTGATTCGTGCGTGTCGAACGAGGATATAATAAAATCTGACGTCGGACTCCGATTTTAACTAACCCCTCGAATGCTTTAGTCCTTACGTCTTCGCCTCGTTTTTTTCGTTCGCGTCGTATAAAAACGAACGATAAAACATATGAGAGAAAACAACAAAAGT
This sequence comes from Netelia virgata, assembly GCA_951802705.1. Classification (NCBI taxonomy): domain Eukaryota; kingdom Metazoa; phylum Arthropoda; class Insecta; order Hymenoptera; family Ichneumonidae; genus Netelia; species Netelia virgata. The sequence continues at coordinate 38,110,019 of OX637864.1, read as the reverse complement.
AAATTCACCCTCGACCTAAACTTCTGTGAATCATGCGTGTCACGCCAAGCCTTTTCATATTAGACACACACGACTTGTATTCGTGTACGTACCTATACAAGCTGTACGTATATATACCGCGTATATAATGAAACGTGGGTAAAGGTGGTTCGGGCGGAGGGGTGGAGGGGTTAGAAATAGGAATCTGACACAAAATATCCCTATCGATGCTTCGAAGGCTCTAGCTGCTTCGCTGTTCTGCATGTGCCGTTAATTAATCTCGAAGGGAGTCGCCTTCGTAGGTGGAGGAGACCGAGACAGAGAGAGAGAGAGAGAGAGAGAGAGAGAGAGAGAGAGAGAGAGAGAGAGAAAAAGAGAGAGAGAGAGAGGCATAAAAAGCGGGGAGTGAGTGAGATGAGGCGAATTCAACCCCATGGCAATCGATACGAAAAGTCTTAAAGTGTCTCGTGTGTGTGGCGAGCTCGTCTGCAGGAAAGATGAAGAGAGACGGGCTGTAAGTGAGTGAGTGAGATAAAGGGTGAGAGAGAGAGCGAGAGAGAAAGAGAGAAAGAGAGAGAGAGAGAGGGTGAGAGAGTGAGAAAGGGAGAGAGAGAATGGTGTGGTTCGTGGGCTAAGGGAGGGAGGAGATGGGTTGATGGTGGCGTGCGGAAACAAGAAGCAGGGGGTGAGTTTGTGCTGCGGGGTCGTTCGAGGGGGGTGGTGCGGGAGTGCAGAAAGGAGTGAGGATGGTGGCAAGCAAGCAGGCACGAGGGAAGGTGTTCCTAGCGTTACACAGAGAGAGAGAGAGAGAGAGAGAGCAGCTCGTTGCTACTGGTTATGAGCGAATGGGAAATGGGGGATGGTTTTTACGTATATAGATGGACAAGCAGGGGGCGAATGGCCAACAAGAGGAAGAAGAAGAAGAAGAAGAAGAAGAAAAAGGAGAAGAAGAAGAAGAAGAAGAAGAAGAAGAAGAGGAAGAAGGAGTGCAGAAAGAAGCCGTGAATATAATGGAATACAGGAGTAGTGAGCGGCAACAGGGATGTTGGCGAAGAAGGCGAAGAGAAAGAACTCGAGAATGTGATGACGAGGGGTTGCAAGTGTGGAGGACGAGAAAGAAGAGGAAGAAGAAGAAGAAGAAGAAGCAAGAGGGTGGCCGGTGTGGCTGGGGGGTGGCCAAGACGTCGAAAGAGAGGGTGGAGGTTCTCATTAAGCAGCCTGGGCACCGCGCCGCGCGCTGTGGGGGTTTCAAATAAGAAGAAGAGCCTCCCGCTCTTCCGCTCTGTCTCTCTCTCTCTCTCTCTCTCTCTCTCTCCCTCCCACAGCTCTTACGCGGTGTGCTTTCACCGGCAGAAGAAGGGAGAAAAGGAGAAGAAACCGGTAAGACTAAGACAGTAGGGGGATGAGAGAGCGAGAGGGAGAAATAGGGAGATGCTATACGAACGAGCAAGAAGGAAGACGCCTCGTTGCAAAAGAGGAGAGAGAGGAGAGAGAGTACTCGTTCGTGAAGGAGCACCGAGTAGGAGAAAGATGGATAAACGCGTATTCGAGGATATACAAGAGGGATGGAGCGTATATGAGATCGCGACGAGAGTGAGAAAATAGATTACCGAGGGTTGAACGAGAGTGAGAGACCAGTGGAGGGAGGGTGGGTGGGACGGAGTGGAGAGAATTATCAGGGCTCTGCCGCGCGACCGAGAGGTCTCCTCTTTCCTTTTTACCCCCGCCTTAGAATACCGGGGGTGGCAATATGGCCGCCACTGATGAGTGATGCTCGTAACCCTTACTGTGCTTTCGCTCCTTTTTTTCATATATATGTATAATCTTATCCATACCCGATGCCGGTACGAGCGTCTTTCGACAGCGAGCCTCGCGTCTTATCAGTTAAGAGGGAAGACAGCCGGTGACGATAGCTGGGCATTGGGCCTGTTACTTGACTTTTTTTAAACAAAATGTGTCACGTTTCTTTTTTGGATCTATTACGATAGTTCCATTTTTCGTGAATTATTATTTTCATTTATTTTCATTGGTTTGCGTCTCGTATAGATTTGACGATTTTACGTTCCAACGAAATAATTATTTATAATTATGTAGATATATATACATATATATATATATATATGATTCGTTGTTGAAAAAGTCTGGAGATTCGCGAAAAGAGCTTCGATGACAAAAAGGGCCTGAAGCATTGAAGATAGTTTGGGGGTTTTGTCTAAGGGCGGTAAATATAGGGTCGATCAAGAGCGATGAGTGAAATCTCGAAAGACTATAGGTATATTTATTATATACGTATATACATATACGAGAAGAAGCCTCTCTCGAAGTTTCTTGTAATATTTCCTCGACCCTCGAAATTTAAGGGTTGCGAGAGATTCGAAAGAGAGATTCGAGAAAGAGAGACAGAGAGAGAGAGAGAGAGTCTGAGAAGGGGGATTTCGCTTTGTCTCAGGATTTTCGCATGCGTGTGCACAGTAAGAGTTGCCGTAATGGGGAGATACTTTAGGGGTGGTTTTTCACAAATGTAGGCTTCCCTTATATACGCATTTATATCTGACGAGGCCTTCAAGAATAAGAATAAGAATACCAAGAATAAGAAGAAGAAGAAGAAGAAGAAGAAGAAGAAAAACTTGAAGAAAGAAAACGATGAAAGATAGGGAGAATTCGTATACACCACAATTCAGCAAATACGAGTGAGAAAATCAAGTAGAGAAAGCCAGTAATGGTGGGACAGACAACGAAAGAAAGAGAGCAAGGAATTAGAAGACGAAAAAAAAAACAAATAAGACGGATAATGGAAAAGGCACGCATCGAGAGAATCTTGCGTGAGTGTGAGGAATGAAAGTGAGGGAAGAAGGAAGGGCGGGAGGGAGAGTTCTCACGACTAAGACGCACGAGTGAGCCAGCGAGCTTGCATCGAGAGAAAGAGGGGCGTCGGTGCCGTCCAGGGATGGGTGGTAGGAAGAGAGGGTGCCAACGCGAAGGGGAATGCAAATTAGAAACGCTTGGGCAGAAAGCGGAGAAGGGCGAGATGAAGAGAAGGAGAATGGCAAGAGAAAGAGAGAGAGAGAGAGAGCGAGGGAACGAGATGCGAGAACGAAGACGAGGTCGGTTATACATATACATATATACAATATATACAAGAGGCGGTGGTGAACATCGCAGGGTGGCCGGGCGGCCAGCCGAGGGTGGCTCGAAGGAGGTTGGTATGGGCTTGAGACGAAGCGAGCAAGGAGAGAGAGAGACAGAGAGAGAGAGAGAACCTTGCTCGGCCAAGGAGTTCCATCCGTTCTTACGTAAATGGTGAATTTGTGTTGGTGAGTTAGCCCCGTGTGGTGGCTTTGTGTATAGCGACGAGAGAAGGTTCGCCGCGATAGTGTGTTGCATATGGCAAAGGAACCGCACCAGCACCGGAAGACACCAACATCCCAACTTTCGACCATTCCGGGATACCGTAGTATACCTCATGCGTCGAATAACCAAGTCGTGTTACATAAGACGCATTAAATTATAGAAAATTTATCTATTCAAAAGAAATATAGATTGGAGATAATAAGAAAGCCGCCTTCGTTAACCGTTATTAATCACAATTATCGTCTTAATGAACTGGAGGAATATTTTTCTCACTCGATTTACGGTTAATTTTTTTCTCTTCTCCCTCGTAACGTCAAACATATATTCTACGAGACAAACTTCACTTTTTCAATTTTTCCTCTTATATTTTCCCGTTATCTTTTATCGTTTTTGTCGGTATGTGAATCATCGTCAAATACATATTCCTTGAGCGGCGCTGAACTTTTTCATCCGCTTTTCTTACAGCCCCAATATTTTTATCATCTCGTAAATCTTTGATCTTCTTCTCGATATCGCGAGATTTTACGAATCCGATGTATTCGATGGAAAATACATTTAGCGATTATTCCAAAAGACGATTCTGGTCCATTTTGGTACGTCACTGCGGGGTTGTACATTGAGTCTGCTGGTGATCTCTCTCTCTCTCTCTCTCTCTCTCGATGTTATATGCGTGGCCCGGCATCGTCTTCGAGACGAGATGTGTGCGTGCGTATCGATTCTTGGCTGGCCAAGCCAACGATCTCTCTCTCTCTCTCTCTCTCTCTCTCTATCTCTCTTCTCCTTATTCCTTACGTACCAACCTATAGTAATTATAGTGTGCCCGGTCTGCAGAGTACAGAAACCCTCTCTCTGTCGTTCCTCCCCGTAGCGAGAGACAGAGAGAGAGAGAGAGAGAGAGAGAGAGAAGCTTCCATCCTACCCAGCCCGTCACCGCATCTCCGATCCTTTCTCTCTCTCTCTCGCTTCCCATATACACCTAACAACCACCCTCTTCCTTTCTCGCTTCCTTCGTCCATCCTTCTCGTCTCCTTACTATCCGTGCCTCGTGGCTCTCGCCTTCTCTCTACCCCATCCCCTTCTCTTTCTACCGCTCCACCTCATTTCACATGTGTGTATATCGCTCTCGACGTCGTCTTGCGAGATTTCGAGGTCCTGGAGGATATACGTGTTGGTTGTACTCTACATATATGCAGCTGCTTCTCCGATGCTTTGCTATATAGAGCTTTCTCGTTGGTTCTGCTGGTTCCCTATATTTGTGGGAGGATGGAGACGGTGGCACGGAGAAGGACCCGGCCAAGTTACTCGCTCGCCTTGTCCGATAGTTCCCTTATACGATGCCAATGCCCCTTCTCTCGCTGCTTCTCTTACTCTCGCCTCCTAAAATCCTTCCTCTCATCCTCGAAACGACATTTAACGGGTGTCGTTCCTCGAGCTCGAACGACCAATATCCTCGAACGTTTTATTGCAAACGGTGCGGTTTTCGGATTTCAGGAATCAGACAAATTTGCATTCCTTGAAAAATATGAAAGATCCCCGAAGTACCGAAAGATCAATAAATGGATCGAATTTATTTATTGGAAAGTGATTTATTTTATCAGATACTTACATCTTTGTCATAATAGCAACCCGAACAGATTTTTACTGCATTTATTGGCGTTTATCGAGTAATTGATTGATCATTATTTAAGTGATTGATCGATACAAATTTTCGACAACCCCTGTTTTCGATATGTCAAGCCTTATTTGTGGTGAGAACTAGAACGATCTTTGAAATAACTTGTAAGAAAATTCAATTATTTTATCATCCAGATATTTTCAATCGAGTATTAACGAGTATGATGTCGAACACGATTCTTGGAGCTTGAAAACTTGCCCCCAAGATTGCACGAGTTACGTATCCAGCGGTAATTCGAGTCGGTGTGTAATAACGAGTCACCTGATAGAGGGAGAGTTTGTAGAGTCGTGAACGTTGAAACGCTGTAGAAGCGAGAGAGAGAGAGAGCGAGAGTGAGAGAGTGAGAGAGAGTGAGAGAGAGAGAGAGAGTGAGAGAGAGAGAGAGAGAGTGAGAGAGTGAGAGAGAGAGGGTGCTTCGCCCATGCTTCAAATAAATGGGTACGCATGTGTAGTGGAGTTGGGTAACTCCTTGGCCGGGTGCTTTGGTCCTTTCTGGTGCGACCATGGTCAGAAGGAAGCATCGGGGCAGGCCACCAGAGTCGACGGACACGCTTCATGCACAAAGAGGGAGGGAGAGAGAGAGAGAGAGAGAGAGAGGGAGAGTGGAGTCTGGGGAGTTTACGAGAATAGGAGAAGGAGTAGTTAAGGGAGTGAGACATAGAGCGAGAGCGAGAGCGTGAGAAAGGAATAGGCGAGACAGAGAGAGAGAGAGAGACGGAGAGAGGGAGAGAGACATGGAAGGAGGAAGGAAAGGATCTCAGTCAGTTGGTAGTGACCGTTCCTTGGTCACACGCACACCTTTCAAATATACCAGAAGCAACTCTATGCACGAACTCTATACAGGTAGTAGCTAACCCTAAACTTCGCTCTCTGCCTCTCTCCCTCTTTCACCCTCTTACCATTCACCTAAAGAGAGAAAGAGCCAGAGGGAGGCTAAGAGGGCACTGGAAGAAAACACACGAGAGAGATCCTGGTGGCAGATGTACACGGTGTGTGTACGTAGTTGGAACTAGAGGGAGAGGGAGAGAGAGAGAGAGCAACAGACGCTCTCTCACCCATCATCAACGACTCGTATTCATAGGAGTGAGATGAAGGAAGTGGAAGGTCCATGTAAGGCAAGACACGACATCTCAACACATATATACCCCTACGTATACCTACCCACACCAATTCAATCGGGATGAGCTTCAAGAGGGAGAGAAGGACAGAGAACTTTGGAAGCTTGGGGTTCCTCCTGCGCGGAGAAGGACACGGAACTCTGGTGTGTTTCGAAGTATATGGACCAAGAGGGATGCTGAGAGAATTTTCCTTCATCCGGAACACACACACCCACTCACACAGGGTGAATACATTCACGTGGGTTACATAGAGACAGGCACATACACATTCGCGCACCCTGTGGCAAGTGCAAGAACATCTACCGCGTGTCCATCCTTCTTGAACCCTAAAGGACCTCGGTCAGGCTCGCGGATGCGTCGTCTATGGAGAGAAGACGATAGAGAGAGAGAGAGAGAGAGAAAGAGAGGGGTGGGAGTGAAGAAGGGAGAGAGATAGATAGAGATGATGACGTTGTGTGGTTTAGGTGAGAAGAGGAGGATGGACTACCATCTTTACCCGCGGGGGGTTAAGGAGGAAGGACGAGGGATAAAGACGACGAGGGACACGGTGTTCCCTGCTGGGTCTTCGCCGGGCAAGCAACCCTATCCTTCGCGACACACAACCACAAGTCACCCTCTCCACCGGCCTCCTTGCTTACCTCTATAACGGAGCATGGAACGCTCCTGCTATACATGCGCTGTACGCATCACTATACACACCTTCTTCAGCCTTCTCCTTGAGCATTCTCGCCTTATCCTATATATATATATATATATATATATATATATATATATATATGCACATATATATATGTATGTATAGGCAAAGTCTTAGCTGTCAATGTAGAGCCACATATATAGATAGCAGAGTTTCACATCCCTCTCTGGCACATTGAAGGGGGTCCCTACTCGCCATCTCCCACGGGGTGGCTCTTCGAAAGCCACCCATCGTCTTACGCCGTACTACCATCCCGAAGAGCGTACTTCAATGTTCTCGTCTCGCTCGCTCTCTCACACCCTCGCGGTACGGATCCCAATGGTACGAGCTGGAACTGTGCTGGAAACTGGCCCCTCCAAGTCTCTCACAGCTGAGACTTCATATATCTCTGTCTCTATCGGGAGAAACCTCGTAGGCAATCAACCCTTCCTCTTACTGCATTACTGACCATCTTATATGGCTATGGGAGAAGGAAGCGAGAACGTGTGTGTCTGTGTGTGTGTGTGTGTGTATGTGCGAGGGGTATGTGGATGTCTACCCGGTGGCTTCTGTGAACTAAGGAGGAGTCGAGAGTGACTACGAAATCCATACTCCCGGTTGCTCGGTAAATTTTCAGATGGAAATTATCATGTCCACCGGTTGAGAATTATATGTAGTTCGCGGTGCTTTCGAAAATATTATCATCATTGTTATTATCCTGTTCCTAGACAAATAAATTGAGGAACGTGGAGAAACGATCTTCTCGCGAATGCCTGCGGGAATTAATTACGAAATCTGTAATGAGAGACATCGTACGGGGTTGAACTCGAAGATTCCAAGACGCGAGAGAAACGTTGAAATATGTATATACGTACAGGTAAACATATATATATATGTATGTGTGTAATAGGGGTTGGGTGGTTGCCTCTTTCCTCCGGTGGTGGTGGTCCAATAGTTTTCGCTCGAATGGAGCGGGACTCTTCGACCTCCGACTTTTCCCATCTTGGAGGGTGAGGAATATATATATATATATATATATATATATATATAATACATAAAAAATCGAGAGGAAGAGAGAGACTTGTACCGTTGCCCTCGGGGTCCCGCAGTCGGTTCGCAGATCTTCACTGGTCTCTTCTACACGGCCGACTCGAATCGATCCAGGCCGATAATTAATTAGGAAAAAAAAATCGTAAAACTTGTTGAGCTCGAAATAGAGTTTTGCAGCAGGGTGTATTGGGGGGGAGAGAGGTGGGGAGGGCAGGAGGGAGGAAGGGTGGGAGTGTATGCAGAAGGGACGAGGTTCGACCGAACGACGAGTTGAACGGGATCGTGGTAGGAGTAAAGAAAAAAAAAAAAAGAAAACTGCGGACGTGGAAAAAACTGCCCGCGGCTCGACGTTTTCCTTCCTTCCTCGTTTTCTCTCTCTTTCTCTTTTCCGACGTCTCTAACCACCCTTCTTACAAGCCTCGCTTCACTTCCTCCTTCACTCCTTTCTTTTTTCATCCCTAAATTTTTTTTTACTCTTACTCTCGGCTCTGCTCTCTTTCACTCCGAGCTTGTGGGTGCCGCAATTCCAGCTACGTCTTCGCCCATTCTCTCTCTCTCTCTCTCTCCCTCTCTCTCTCTCTCTCTCTCTCTCTCTCTCTCTCTCCCTCTCTATGGCTCGTTCGCTCACTCGTTCAGTCTCACTTGTACTATATAGTTCTGCGCATTGAATAAATTAACGTTTTTTCGGTTTGCCGATATTCCGTCGGTGAAGACTTTTCTGGATAAAAACTAGCGAGCTTTATATACCTATACACGTATACATGTATATATATATATATATATTGCGAAAACCACGTGCCGTTGCACCGTGAAAGATTTTTGTATCGCTGGAAGCGAGATCCTGTGGGTATTTATATACAAACGTACTTGGGAAGGATCGGACCAAAAAAATTATACTAGCACATTAAACGTACACACACACTCACACACCCACATATATATGTATTTTACCATTGAGTTTCATCGGTTCCTTGGCTAATTAATATCTCATCATGTTCAAGCTACTCGTTGTTCTGTACTCGCAGTAGGTACTATAGGCGAAAAGTTTGTTTATTTTTAATATGTATAGAGCTCGATCGGTGTGACTATATTCGAGGCTTTTCTGTACGATAGGAAACGAATGGAAATTTACGAGTGTAATTTCGTCCATGGTAACCCTCAAAGGCCTTAATCTCAGACTCGAATCTCGGTTCCATCTCGCTCTGTCTTTAGGTGCTTCTTATACCAAATAAGCTCGAGCGAGGCTTGTGTGCACGGTTTGCATCGGTGTGCGAGACGAGACGTGTAAAACGTTCCTACTCAATGAGGGTAGCAATACGTCTTCTCGGCCTTATCGAGTTTGACTCGACCCTCGTTGACCCTCATCCTCCACCCCTCTGGAGAAAACGCTCTTCAAGGTACCTCCCCCTACCCTCGATCCCATAGTGCTTTCCTCTCTTGCAGACATTTCGCTCTCACCCTTCAGCGACAGCGAGTATCGAAGGACATAGAAATTTGTGACGAGCTCGAAAACAATGTTTTCAACATTTATTTTTCTTCGCTTTTAACAAACGTTCGCATTTCATCTATTATTAAAAAAAATTCTGATATCGTATATGATAGGTACGTTCGATTTATCGAAAATTATTGATAAAATAAAATTGAAAATTATATCGTTTTTATTAATTTTGCGCGAAATACGGCGATTTCTCGCGTATGTAAATATTTAATATTTTTCAATTTTTAGTATTGCTAGATATATAGGGTGGGATATTTATCCTGAGCACCTGGAATATCTTAAAAACTAAATCCCGGAGAAAAAAATTGTTTCGAATACAAAATTTAAGTCATGAAGGGTGCAACAGTCATGTCCGCTTTCGATTCGCATTATGTTTTCAAAGTAATTTCAAGGTAAACTTGTTTTTTCTTTAAAAAAGAAACACATTTTTTCATTACAGATTTTTAACTTAGAACAAATAACTTTTATTTAAAACGTGTTTTTCTTCGCCGATTATTTTGTGCAATGTTGCCTTTATTAGGGAAAAAATAATCTCAATTAAACGGAAAGACTTTATTAATAATAATACTGGAGAATTTTCGCTTAATTGACAAGAAAATCAATTTAACAAGTATTCAAAATGTTGGCATTGAAACTGTATACATTTTTTAAGACGACTCATGAATGTATTATTGCATCGCAGAAGAATGACGGCTAAACGTTATTGCAAACATGACGAATACGGTCCTTCGTGTTCTCTGATTTTATTGGAACATGTATTGGTAAGATGTACCTACCGCGTGGAGTTTGCAAGGTCGGATTTACATCTCTCGTTATTACTCGTACGTTGATCTTCACTGTTTGCGAACGTAAAGGATTTTTGTTATTAAAGGGTATTTATTATAAAATTTTTACCTAAAAGACATGAAAAAAGTGATATGTAAACAAAAAGATATACGACTAAGAACAAAACACAAACAGTACTAAAGTACAGAGAGTACTAAAGTACAGGAATTGTCTAATGAGCTCTAAACGCTCAATATAACAAGAAATGTTTTTTATACCAACGATTAAACAATAAAGAATTTTCCAATGTCAATGTCACAGTTTGAGAACAATCCATCATCGACATAATTGGAAGATGCGATCTTCACGCGGATGCACCTTGTGTATTTGTAATCAGAGTTTCGAAAAATAGCTCGACGTCAATTATAAACAATATGCAATGAGAAATATGGGTTTCCGTTTAAAAAATTCAAGTCGATCTTGACACGAGCTTCGAGACGACGAGATCCAAGATATAAACACCCTCGTATTTAAACAGGGTTCGTCGAGAAACGCGTCGGGAAAGCTTCGGGAAAAGTCCAACGGGAAAATATAATCTTATATAGAAACGGTCGCGTGCTCGAGTACGCGAGCTTATATGTCATAATGAAGTTCGTGCTTCAAATCTAAAATCAGAAGGAACCTCGTGTGACCGGGAACGTGAGAGGCTCGTGAATATGCCACGACACAAATAATGCATCAACGAGACGATCGGTTTTCCCTCTTCGCGGTAGCACAATAATCGAGCGTGTACCCCCCCCCCCCCCCCCCCCCCCCCCCCCCGATTCGTATTTCATTTCACAAGCAAACGTATTCTTTTTCTTTGTATTGTCATCGTCCGTGGAATATATAAAAAACCATACAAGAATAATATTAATTAAATCCAGTTGACGAATTGTCGTCGCATGTTAATTAGGGGAATGTTGTATCAACTCGTTATTATGATCATTATTACTTTTTGATGTTTTATTTTATTTTTCCATAAAACGAGCTTCTCCATATTCCACGATTTTGTAAATAAAGTGTCGAGTCTCGTCGAGTACCCGAGTCTAGTTATACGTTTTGCGACGCGAGCGTCACGTGAAAAAGTATTGTTGTACGAAAAGTCTCGTACAATTTGAGGATATAACGAGGAGTCGCTGTGTAGCGTTTTACGTGTGCACGATCAGAGGATTTTCATAACGAGGTGTGTTTCACGGGAATCGCATATATCAACTCCGTTTCGTATAGACTACAAAGCTCTCGCGGGGGAGAGAGAGAGAGAGAGAGAGAGAGAGAGTGCTTCAATGAAAAAGGGAAGGAAAGAAAAGAAAGACAAAAGATATTTCGTCGTGGTCGTGACGTACGAATCAGGCGACATTCGCGGTTGCAAAACACCGATGAAAATGAATACTACGTTGAAATAAATAGGTAATTTCCATAAGATATTCCTTTTACGATGTAAACTCGCGATGCGAATAGCTCGTGTATACATTTTTATTTTGTTTTTTTTTTTTGGAAAAAGAAACTTTGTTCTCCCGACGTATGACCGGAAAATTCATAGTCTTATTTCAATAGATATAATTACGATTATTGTTGAATTTTCAGCGTGGACATTATTTTTTAATCGAAAGACGATCGTTTAGGTTTCAAAATAGTCGGCTGTTATGATTCTTCGATGCGATTTTTTAGAGATTATAAAAATCAATGGACCCTTTCGTTCTAATTTCTTCAATATTTTCCCTTCGAACAAAATATTCGCGGATTTTCAACGCGAATTTATATGTCGCGACGAACGCAACGACGTTTCCTAGATCTCCGCGTTATAATTACTAAAAAATCACTAAAAATTTCAATATTCGAACGTGTTTGAAAAATTCTTCGAAATTGTGAAACATCGTATTAAATTCTTCTTCAAGTTCTCAAGATCTTATCCAATTCGAAAATTGCCTCTACAACAGGAATATAATTATGCTCGTTCCTTGTTCTCACCGATTATCCGGTAAAAAGTCGAAAAAATACTGGAACTCTTTTTCATATCCCTAAATATCGATTCGTTGCATCTAAATATTCATAACAATAAAAATGACCAAATCTAAAACAATTAATCGCAAAATAATTAAGCTTAATTGGAGAGAAAAAAGAAGAGATCGCGTTAACGACTTATCCGAACGGTTGTTCGGTCCATATCCGGTTGACCAAGGATAAACTGACCGGAAAAAACGAGGGGTTGGGAAGAAAGTAGTAACGATAAAAAAAAAAGAAAAAGGAATAAAATGGGTGAGAATAAGAGTGAAGAACGATAGCACACTAACCCTCTGAAATCTCGGTTGCGAGGGTTGACGTGTCGTCCTGTCCGTGTTGGGGGAGCGCGTGGCGCGCGTCCACTATCAATTTATCGCCCTGTGGAACTCTCCCTCTCTCGCCCTCGGTTTAGCTCGTTCTCGACTTTCGCTCTTCTCGGACCTCGTTCCCTCGCTTTTTCTTCTTTTCTCCTCATTCTCGGGACGATTCTCTTCTCTTGGTCTCTCGTTGGTCGTACGCCTTCGCTCCCGCCTCACTATATAACCATATCTCTTGGCCAGTTTTTCCCGTCGATGCTCCGAGAGATGCCGGCGAAAGGGAGAGCGCTTGAGTTCGCGGGATCACTGTCGAGAGAAAGGGGGAGAGGGAGAGAGAGAGAGAGAGAGAGAGAGGAAAGAAAGGACAGACAGACGAAGTGAACCGGTGGGAGCCGTGACCAGGACCATGACCAGCGCAATTCTGGTCGATGGTCAGTTCCGCAGTTTTATGGTGAGAACGTCAAAGTCCTAGAAAAAAAATATATATATATATATTAAAATAACGAATGAAACGAGATAGCGACCGGATAAGCGTTTGTTTTTTTAGTTATTTCTCTCGTTACATAACTTGGCTATTTAAATAATGTACCTGTTAGCACAGTGTGAAAGATCTGACGATTTTTGTATCATTGTGAATTTTTCACGTTTGAAATGAAAGAAAGTATCCTGTCGGAAAAGGAGGGCTGTATTACTCAAGGAAATGTGAAAAATGGGAACGAGAACAAGGAATACGTTTTTTGAACGGACTTGGGGAACGCAGGAGGGCATTAAGAACTCTCTCTACGATGGGGAGGAAGAAAAGTAGTGGAGGGGATGTTAATGTTGGTAAGGGGTTGAAAAGTCATGTACATAGGCGAGAGAGCGGCAATAAAATCAAGCATCGAGACTGCAACCCTTCCGCCCTCGGAGTTTTCCGCGCGGAGGAGAGAGTCCCGGCAATCTCTCGTTCTCGCCCTCTTCATCTCTTCGGTTTCCGGAGAGTTTCCTTTCGAGTATACACACATAAACGAATAGACGCACACACATACGTAGACAGACACGCGCCTACGCTTACGGAGAATATTTCATACGGGTTGAGGATTGCGAGATCTCTCGTTTCCGCTACTCGCCAATTAAATCCGACGTACACGTTAAATTGCAATTAAGCATATATGGATCCAAGAATTCGTGAGAAACGTGAAGTTTTCATATAAAAAAACAAGCCCTCGCGTTTTATCTAATTTAATACAAAATAAGTTCAATGGTTATTTTATCTTCCTTGTTTTTTTATTTGTTTTCATTTTTATCAAATTTATTATTCCTCCTTCGGGTTTTCGTCGATGAAACGATAGAAAATAAAAGCATCGGCTTCGAAGCTTCGGCAACACAGAATTTTTATTCCGGCATGTGAAACGGGAGGTCGATTAGGCCGACATTCGTAGTCATGAGGAATACGAGAGCTTGTTTTGTAAATTACTACTGTCGTTGGATCGTCCATGCTTGATCCTTACGACGAGAAAAAAGACCTCTATAAATGCCCCTAATGTAAGGGTTACGACGTCGTAACTCGGCTGGAAATAGTGTATTGCGGCAAAATCGACAAAGTCTCTCGTATATACCTACATAATAACAATATAATAATAATAATATATATATGAGGCATTCTCCGCTCGATCGACCATTTCTTTTCTCCGTAATTATCAAACATACCTAAAACACGTTTTATTTATTAATCCGACCTACCGTGTGTCTCTTAAAAAGCGAACATTTTTTTTCATCGATCCCGTTTCGAGTTATTCCAACTGCAAAGATTTTCAAACTTATTTTATAATTAATGCGTTTCGTTAATTATAATATTTTCATCGTAGTGTTATTTATTCGAATGCATGGCTCGTCGGTCGTGTTTCGTTTCCACGAGAAGACAGCGAACGGAAAGGACGAAAGGGCGAGGGGTTGGTGAACGCGAAGGGTGGTTTTTGACGATGAGAGGCGGTAGAGGGGCGGAGATGGTGGAGGAGCAGGTGGAGCAGGAGGGGGTCGGGTGGGGGTGGGTGGATAGGCTCGCTGGTTGCTCGAAGAAAATTAAGCACAGCCTGGTAATTTGAGGTATTGATTTTTATAGTCTCTCGGCAGGCATATATTAGAAGGCTGCTGCTCTTCCTCTCTCTTTCTCTTTTTCCCTCTCTTTCTCATTCTCTCTCTTTCCCTCACTCTTTTAGACATCGTAAAATTCTCGCTCTTTTTCTCTCTAACGTCGGTTCACGGGCTCGTTCTTCGGGGAGAGGGGTGAACCATCGCGGAGTACCCCGCGCGCGCACACCAGTCTGGGCCAAGAAACTGTCTCTCTGTCTGTCTGTCTCTCTCTCTCTCTCTCTCTCACTCATTCTCGCTCTCTCTTTCTCGCGGGCTCGGGTTGAAAGCGAAGGCACGAACGAGGCAGTGCCTGGCGATCAGCCTGCACCCTCTCTCGCGCATCACCCCCTTACCACCCTTAGCGACCAGCCAGGCAGTACTCTTTCGTTCCTCGCTTACTTCGCGCGTTCTCCTTTATTTTTCTATGTTTTTCTTTAGCTTCATTTTTCATCCTTCGCTACCTCACCCCCATACCCTCTTTCTATACGTTTCTTACCTTATCGGAGGAAATAATCGCGACGCACTGGGAGATTAGCACAAAATTTCACAAATTACGTCAATGATTAATTACGTAGAAGTAATTGTTGTTTTTGTTTTTTTTTCAAACCTGCATTCGACGATCGATTATATTTTCTCTTTGAATTATAAATCGCAAATTTTTCTCGTGCGTAAATACGATTTTTCTTATAATAACGAAAAAATGTATATTCGATCGATTTATTTTATCATATTTCTCGTCTTCGAATCACTTGCTATTCGCGGTATCGTCTCGTTTGTAATCTAATGTCGATCGTAACGATCGCGCCAAAATGTTTATTTTTTGTATTACATCCCCCACTTCTCATACTTCCTTGGCCCACCGACGATTTCGTAAGATAAACGATCTAGTGAATGCGAATTAGAATACATGGTAGAAGGAGGTGACGTCTGGCCATTCTCCTTCTTCTCGTTATTATGCATATATACGTACGAGTATATATTGTATACATGTATATATATATATATATATATGGGTCCGTACACGGGCCATGAGAGAGCGAAAGATAGGAAAGAGCGAGAGAGGTAGAACGAATATAAAATCGAGAAGGATAGAGAGCGCGAGACTTTCGGCGGATAAATTGTTGGCTAACACGAGAAGGGAATGGGGGGGGGGGCGGGGGAGTGAGAAAACACGAGGTGGATTTGTTCCTCGGGCGGGGTAGCCGGGAGAGAGTTAAATAACGAAAAAAGAAAGAGAGAGAGAAAAAAAAAGAATGTAAAAAAAAGGAGGAAAAAAGCGAAAAAAAGTTTACTTATCGATCCTGGCGCGTCACGCACGTGACGACTCCTCCACCTACGAAAAAACTTTCTGTTCCTATTCTCTCTCTCTCTCTCTCTCTCTCTTTATTTCACTCCCTCGTTCGTTTTTTACCTTTCTCCTTCCGTCGTTCTCCCTCCCCGCGCTATCACGAAATCGAGCTGATACGAGCCGTACGCATAAAAATACATATGTATATATATCGCTCGACATCTGGAAGGACGACCAATTACGTTACAATATGTATTTTTTCGTCCCTGTCATCGAGATACATCTGGTCGATCCTTGAAAAATGAGCGAACGCTCGACATCGTTATAGTTCTCGTATATTTTCCGAGACATCAAACTTTGGAAAAAGGTCCAATCATATCGCAACAATACGTTTCGTAACGAAAATTATCGTATTAAAGGCATCTCCTCTCTCTCTCTCTCGCTACCTACTTTCTTGCCCTCGCTAATTCGACCACGTTTTCAGCCCTTAGGGAATCGTTCGAGCTGCTTGGGACGAAATTCGTTCCCCACGCCTTCGAGGGTTTGTTATTTTCCAGAAACGAGACCACATCTATCAATGAGAGACGTGTACATTCATCGTAGTTATATATAATGCATTATTACAACTGTTATGCTCGTGAATATTATCGCTAAATGCGCGCATAATAGGCATATAGGATCGTCAAGTACGTCATCGCTGAGAATTTTCGGACCTCTTTCACGTGCTCGTATTATCAACGGGGTGAACAGTTTCAACGAAGCGAAAAACTGAAATGAGACAAAAACGTTTCACTCTCCATCTCTCTCTCTCTCTCTCGCTCACTCTTACTGTAACCGTCGTGAATTATTCCATTCTCGCCCATGACGTCATCGGCTAATTTCAAAATAGCAATATTGTTCTCGAGATTTTCGTGAAAATTCGGACCGACGGATTTTCAAACGGACTGCCAAGAGGGCGAGAGGAAGAAAGATGGATAGTCTGGACTTGACTCGTCGGTCATATAATGAATAAGGGTGCTGTTGTTTCTCTTGTTACGAATACGCGTCGTAGACATGTTGTTATCGTCGAATATGGAAAATTGGCGTAAATTCTCGCAGATACTTTCCTTACGGAAGGTTGATGAATTTGCGCTTTATCTCGATCGTAAACGAGCCATGTGTCATTGTTCCGAAGTGTCTCGGCCGAGGAGCTTTTGTACATCAATTCGCGATACAGAATTCGGGGTATGATAATGTCTATTCGCGTCTCCGAACGAGGAACGTGAATGAACGCGAGACCATACAATAGAGCGATATTGGGTAATCGGATACGATCTCGCATCGTCGCGTTATAATTAATTATTAAACATTTTCTGGTAGAACAAAGTATCACCATTGCAGGAACATCGATTGGTTAAGTGACTTGTGTACAAAATATCCTTAAAAATCCTTAAAAATGGAATAATTAGATAAGCAATTTTAACACTGTTTTTCTTCCGGAATTCTATTTCTCCTTGAAGCAATAACTTAGCGTTATATATATTCTCCCCATATATATATATATATAATATACATAGTGGGTTCGGGAAAAATAAATGGAATGGAAAATAACAGTATAAGCGCTTCAATGCCTTTTTCTTTCTCTTATTCTCTTTCTTTCGAAGATCCGAGGATGCGAGGAGTTCTCGATGTATATATATGTGTGTGTGTGGGTGTGTATGTATTGGGAGGGAGAGAAAATATACAAGAGGGATATAACCGAGATAGCGACTATAATACACGTTCCACAAGGTTCATATGTGAGCGTCGATTTCGCGGTTCGCTGCGTCTCGTGAGTGGCCTGTTGGTTCGTTGCAACAGCAGCAGCAAAAGGAGAGAGTTAAATATACCGGTAAAGGAAGAGAGAGAGAGAGAGCGAGAGAGAGAGAGAGAGAGAGAGAGAGAGAGAGAGAGAGAGAGAGGGGAGAGAGTTGGTGCATGGAAGGGCTCGTGAAAAGACAGAAGGAAGAGAGGAAGATGAAGAATGTGATAGATGGAGGGTATGAGAGAGAAGGAAACGCTCGACTTCTGGCAAACACGTTCAAAAGAGAGGTGATCCACGAATCTTACTCTCTCTCTCTCTCTCTCTCTCTCTCTCTCTCTCTCTGCCTAGTTCCCGCTTCATAAACTTGGTCCGGGAAGATCTCGGATCGAGAGCTCATAAGACCAAAGTGTCGAGGATGAGAAGATTTCGCTTTGATACGAAACACTTTGAGTATAAAGTTGCCCACACACGCTTTAAAATACACACACCCCAACTTACTTTACTCATAAAACAAGTTTCCTTCAGTTTTCACATGAATTCGTTTTTTCTTTCGTCGACAAGATTCCGACGCGATTCGTATTATACGATCAATTTTCGATAGAACCGATAACAAGTAATTACGAAATAATATTTTTGGTCCCGATGAGGCGGATTGGGATTTTTTCGGGAGAAACATTTTTCTCTCTTACGGAATGATACCGAAAATTTTGAATACATGAATATTATTCCTCGAGCCGTCATATACGTACATACATATATACGTATATAAATAAATATATATATATAGTGATTCTCGCGAGCATAATTTAACGAGTGAGTATCGAGGATACCCGAGAGTCGTGAAAACAATTTATTCTTTTCTTTCGTTTTTCTCGTCGTACTACCCGAGAGCTCGCGCGCAAATCGCCCTCTTCGAATACGCCGCGCGTCTTGTATAAAAATAAAAAATTAATAAAGAAAGAAATAAATAAAAGGAGAGCTCGTAATAAGAAGGTCTTGAAAGCGATTCTCGAATCGTGCGCGTTATCGGTGTATATCCCTCGCGTATCTCCGTGAGTCACGCATAAGAAATGAATATACGCGCTTCGGTGTCGGCTATGATACACGCACTTCTACCGTATATAGCACATGATACCGAGATTCATGCATCCAAATATATACGTATATAGATACTCGAGTGTGCGTGTAGTGGGATCGAGAAGATGGTTTGCAGAAATCGTCGGAGAGCTCTGTTTCCTACTATATTTCTCTATATTATGTATGTGTGTCCCTCTTTTTCCTTCTCTCTCTCTCTCTCTCTCTCTCTCTCTCTCTCTTTGCGTGTGTATGTGACATTGGCACTACATATATGCATAGCGCAGGGGGATATATATGTTATTTTTCTCTAGAGGGATATCCTTCGCCCGAGCGAGTTATTTGTCCCGACGAGCTATATATTTTATACGTGAGCTTTTATAAGGTAGTTTTATGTCAGGGCTGACTCTCGCACCTGTTGCTTCGGTTCACCGCACTAAATCGAAGCTCTCTCTCTCTCTCTCTCTCTCTCTCTCTCTCTCGACGGGAAACCTTCGCACCCTCCACTTTCACCTCTCTCGCAACCTTCCCTCCCTCCACTAGCTACATCGTTCAGTGCAACCCAAGAAGCGGCAAAAGGGGGATGATGTCTGGTGAAATTGGAATTTGATAAGGTAAGGAAGATACTTCCAAGTGTAAGCACGTGGCAAACATGCTTTTGCGAAATTTCATTGGCTCTCTCGGTCCTCTCCTTTTCGAATCGGGAATATATTTATCGTCGGCGGAAAAATTGTCCAGATTCGAATGAAAATACGAAATTATACGACGTAAATTTGAAAATTTTTGTTCCTTCGTTCAATCACGAAATATATCGTCGGTTTTGAAAGAAAAAATGTTTTTTTAAACGTAACACGAATACATCGATACGACGTTTGCATTTTTCTTTTTTCAATATTGCGCTAGGTTTTGTTATTTTTTTTTATCCAGAGAGATGGCAAACGATGATCATACTCGATCTTTTTTAGCTCGAGGCAACGAAGATCGGGAAAACCCCGTCGTAATTACTGATTATCGCTGTATTTCCCCACCTCCTGACTGTAATTAGGTACGATTTAACAAAAAAAAAAAATAACGAACCAACGATACTCACCTTGTCGCGTATTATTTCCATGAGTCAGACGATTTATATGTTCACCTTGTAACCGAACCGATCAAGTAGTTAAATTTGTATACAGACATTCGCGTCTATACAATGAGGTTCGTAAGGTCGCTACGCGATTACAAGAGAACGAGCGGGAGAGAGAGAGAGAGAGAGAGAGAGAGAGAGAGAGAGAGAGAGAGAGAGAAATAAAGAGTTCGGGATCGTTACAGTTTCGATCGAAGAGTTCGAGGGCCGTGCATCATATCCAGAATAAGAAGAATATGAAGAAGAGTAGGAGGAGAGAGAGATAGATAGATAGACAGAGAGAGAGAGAGAGAGAGAGAGAGAGAGAGAGAGAGCGAGCGAGAGGGAGGACGATCGAAAGGAGCGAGGTCTCATCGGTGCGCCATATCGAAGAAGAGAATATAAGGAGGATGTGCACCAAGAGCTCACCAAGAGAACGGATCGAAGGGAACGCGATTAATAATTGCTGTAACTACGATCGTTGATCCGATGACCCCCTCCAGATCGTTTCGCGGAGGTCGTGCGCGAATAACGCCCACATGGGAAGAAAAGGCAGGCAGCAGCAGCAGCAGCAGCATCGAGCAACGGCAGCACAAGAACAACAAGAAGAACAACAAGAACAACAAGAAGAACAAGAAGAGCAAGAAGAAGAAGAAGACGAAGAAGAAGAAGAAGAAGAAGAAGAAGAAGAAGAAGAAGATTCTCTCGCGGGAATCCGCGCGATGCTTGACTCACGATCGAGAGACGAGAGAGTAAGATCCTGTACGTCGCGCCTCTCGCATTCTCCCCCACCCTCGTCGCTACATACTCGGATGTCGTAAAGGTGAAAACAAAATTCAATCTTTCATATCGTATACGATTACGTTTCACCGTCGAAATACAAACGCCCCTTTTTGAGAACGCGGTCCCCATTATTTTTCACCAACGTTTAGTAGATTCGTAAATCCTCGAATATTCGAGCAAAATATTTCTCCTTCGTTGAAATTTATCTCTCGCACCTTCCGCGTGCTCCCTTCCTCTCGTCTCGTTCCACGGGCTCTTCCTCGTTGCTTCTTTTTTCCTTAACTTGCGACCCGGACGCACACCTCGCGTGGTGTTACGTTACTCCCGAGAGACGAACCCCCGCGCGGAGATATCTTTTCCGTTTCTCTCTTTTTCTCCTTCTCTTCTCATTCGATCTCTCTCGTTCACGATCCATTTTATATTTCCATGCACGCATTTGAATTTGACAATTTTTGGGAGTTTTATACCGTCGTTATTATAATGAGGGGTTTTTAAACAAAAATCTTATTTTTTTAGTTTTTTTATTTGATAGAATAATTCTGATTATTTTGATTATTAAATTTTTATTTATTTCATAGGAATTTTCTCTCGTGTCTTCTCTCTTTCTCTCTCACTCTCTCTCTCTCTTTCTCTCTATAGGCTACGTGGTCGTACAGGGAAAACGAGAGACGTGCAAAGATATTTCCGAGGAGTACATTGGTATGAGGAGAGTGTGCACTTTAAGAGGGTCAGCGTGGGACTCGCTGAGAGAAATGAACGAAGTGTCGGACGCCCTGACGCGTGACGGAGAAGAGGCCTTCTCTTTCTCTTACTCCCTCGCCTCGCTTACATTTCACTCTCTCTTCCTCGCTGGACGTTCCCCAGTGGATTTCTCCGGAGGTAAAACACCGCGAGGTTCGTTCTCTCGGTGCTACCTGAGGATTCCTCCAGCCCTCTCGGCAACTTTTCAGCCTGTATCGCGATATCGAACAATATCGATAGTAAATACTTCGCGATCGCCATCGATCGAGACGAATTCTCTCATTTTGGCAATCGATCGATAAACCATTATTAAAACCCTTTATAAATAATTTTAACAACCTTAAACCGTTATTTGTATTAGTTGTCAAATATTGCGAAACATTTTATTATCTTTCATCTCGTGGTAAATTCTCTTATCTCATTTATTACTCATCTCTAAATTGCTTTTTATCTTACAAAATTAGTCTCTTGGGAAGAACTGATGAAAGAAAGCGGAAGATAAGGAAAAAATAAAGACACGGAGTAAGTTAAACGCGGTGAGTGGAAAAGAGAATCCGAAGGAGGAAGTCTCGCGAAGCGATGGCGACACGCGTTTAGTGTTTTACTCCGAAATGCTTAATGCTCGTGCATTATTAACCCGCTCGTAGGAAAAAAAAAAAATACGAAGAAACTGTCGTGACGGGAGAGACACGTATGGGAAACGTCCCGCTCGAAGATCGTTATCACCTTCTTTTTTTCACCTTTTTTCTCGAACGTATCATTAAAAAAAAATCTTTACGCAAAATCTCGACTGCGGTTCGATGCTTTTACCCCGTTCTCTCTCTCTCTCTCTCTCTCTTTCTTTCTTTCTCTCGCTCTCCTTCCCTCTCTCTTTTTGTGCCAATGTGCTGGCCTTGGCAATCTAATCGATCGAACGGTTCACCGTACGCGAACCAAGTCAGCAGGGATGAGAAACAAGATGAGTAGATATCCGAAACGCACGTGTCATGAAAGCAAAATGGCTTTTCTCACGAGGCATACCTAGATATGTACGTATGAAAACAAAAAAATGAAGGAACAAAATGAAAGATATAAAACGAGAGAGATGGAGAGAGAGAGAGAGAGAATCTCAGCTGCAGAGAAATCTTCACGTTCGATGAATATAGACGGCATATCGGGGTGATATGCATCAGCGATAGAGCACCTCTTTTTAACTCACATTTTACGAACTCCTTATATCGATAATTTCTACTTTCGAATAGGACACATCTCACGAATGAAAGAAAAATCGATAAATTCGTGTTCGATTCTGTGTTCGTTTTTCACTCTTTTCATAGGATGCTTCATTATGCCCCGGTGTCTCATTCTGACCCTATCTCCCCCATATACTTCGGTCCTCTTTCTCTCTCTCTCTCTCTCTCTCTCTCTTTCTCTTGCCTTTTCTGCCTTTATGTATCCCTGTATCACAGCAAATTGAACGGAAGAAGATCCACTCGCGACCGGAGAGCTGCTGCTCACCGCAAGTAAATGCATATCTGGACGTATAAACGAAACATTCGATATATCTACTCATATTGCATACCTATATATACACATATTTATATCTATATGTTTTACATGTATATATACATATATATATATAATCGTCTGTATGAGAATTGTGATAGAGTTTAAAGAGCAGTTGGTAGCAAATTGGGCAGCTATCTATGAAATTACTCATAAAATATATATACGGAATATATAAATATGTATTGTCCGCCACAGAGCTATTTTTTTCGTGAAGAAAAAATTGTGAGAAATGATAGAGTCGAAGCGTGAAAGATTCGATTAGTAAATGTATAGGCCCGGCCGTAATCGAGAGAATCGTAAGAAAATTTCTTACCCTCCTACCCCCCTTTAGCGATAGCAATATATAGGTATACGCGAACGGCCAGTTGCGCACCTGCGCTCGATATCAATTCCCTCCGGGATAAGTGCAAGGAGACGCATACGCCGGTAATACAAGGAGTGAGTCCGCGTATCGATATCGATACGTGACTGCGCACGTCGTGTATCGATACGTGACCACACGTGCTGCGAAAAAGGACAGAGGAAACGCATACCGTAGCGAGGAGAGGATGAAACGAAGTATATCAAAGTGTGTACGGGGTGTTTCGCGTCAAGTGGGATAATTTTTCGTGCGTAATGTAGGTACTTTTCAGCGTTTCTACAGTGGAGTAAAGTATGTAAATGAAGAAGGAAGGCTCGACGATCTTTCTCTAATTAACGTTCGTTAAATGTTATTTTATTCCTCGATAAAACTTTTCTTTCGTAAGACGTACGGTCGGAAAAAATTCTCACGCATGAAATTCCCCGTATACATTTATGCTGTGCGAGAGAGAAGAGCAAAAACATGCGCGGTGGCGCGTACGCTGCAGCGGTTAATACCTGAATTACGTATATAGTAATATTATATATATATATATATGTATACGTATATGCATATATATACAATGTAGAACTGTATTTGAGGTTCAGCACGTATCGGGTAAGCGCGTGTGCGCCGATTTCTTGGATGATGGATCGAGAGGTACATATATCTCGCCCGGTTGCACGCCGACGGATCATAAGCACCGATGAAGGAAGAAGAAGAAGAAGAAGAAGAAGAAGAAGAAATAAGAAAGAAGAAGCCGCGTTGTAGAGAGCGGACGGAGAGTGAGAGAGAGAGAGAGAGAGAGAGTGAGAGCTAGAGAGGGTGGGGGAGAGGAGAGAGAGAGAAAGAGAGAAAGAGCGGCGTAATTCCATTTCAACGTTTCAATATCGATCTGTGGAAGCTGCGGTCGATGGCAGACGAAGAGGAAGAAGATTATAAGAATAACAAGAAGTCGAAGAAGATGAAGGATGCATCGTGTTCTCCGGGCGGGACATCGCGGAGTCTTCAAATGGCTCGAGGAAAGATATAAAAAATAAATACCCTGACGCTTATGGTATTATCTTCTTTTTTTTGTTGTCGAAATTGCATTATTTTTTTATTGAAAAGTCGCGAAATTCGTGAATATATAATATTTATGTAAGAATATATGGAAAAGGAATGAATTATTGCGAATATTTGTGAAGGGATGAAAAAGAAAATTGTGTCTTTATTCTTTACGAGAATGACGCAAAGTTTCTATTTCTAGCATTGTGAGAAAACTTGAGAGAAAAAGGGACCCGGTTTAGAGAGATAGAGCGAGAGAGAGAGAGAGAGAACCGCATGAGAAACCTCAGAAAGAAAGATCACTGTGCTCGTCGATGAATGATCGATCATGGGATCGAGGAGTATGGGAAGTATCCGATGTTCGATTCAGAGTCATCGTGACTCGAAAATCGACCGGGACCTTACTCGAGTCTCGAGCCTGGTACGAGGTAACGTAATGTTGCCCGCTGCTTCTTATCCTTTGAAAATTATATTTTTGAAATATTCAACAAAACAAAACAAAAAATCTCACCCCTTTACACATACATCCCTTATTTTTACATTTACGCATTAAACATTATTTACATCCAAAGGTATTTTTTTAAAGCGTAAAAAAATTATTGAAAATATTGAACGGGGTCTTTTGCGCCACGACGCAAAAGACCCCGTTCTACCCCTAAGCGTGTACACGTAACGCAAGGTACATACACACGTGTATTCCTGGCGCGCATCGTCGTCTCTTCGAAACTTTGTACTATGGTTTACTCTAATAATAGACTTGTGGGCAAGAAAACGAGGAGAAGGGTCGAGAGGGAGAATGAGAGGAGCGAGGGTGAGTACAAACATAAACACATACACATACTCACACCCACGCAAACACAGACACACAGAGACACGGATGTACAGGTGAGAAGAAGAAACGATGGAGAATGGAGCGAGGGAGCGAATAGGATGGAATAGGGAGTAACGAAGAAGTGTACACGATATAGTACATGGGTTCATGCCTTGGATGCTTAACCAGCGAGGACGAGGAAGGATCGGTTCACGGTGTGTATACCATCGAGAGAGAAAGAGAGAGAGAGAGAGAGAGAATGAGAGAAAGGGAGAGAGACTCGCGAGAGGAAGGCGACAATTAGGGCACTGCGCCTCTCTCCCGTACGTCTACCTGTCTGTTTATGTTCGGATCTTTAGTAGCAGGTACGACGCGATGTTAGGCTGCCCCACAGGCAGAACTCGCGAGCCGCAATGTACACGTATCCTCGACACACGTACAAGATAGAGAGAAAGAGGAACAGAGAGAGAGAGAGAGAGAGAGAGAGGGAGTCAAGAAGAACGAGGAAAAGAACAGTTGTAGCTTTGGCTAGAGTACACAAAGCCAATATCATATATACATGTATAAGGGTCGGTATACACATCTAGTAAACAGACTGGCTTTTGCCTCGATAGGCAAAAGCTAAATAGCACCGCATGCCTGTTCACTCGTGTGGTAGAGGCCAAAGGGGCCAGACCAACGTCGAGCAGCGTGGCACACGGGAGAGAATCTAGTCAAGCTTATAAATCGATATAGCGTTTACCTACACACACGTAGGTACGTGTGTACATCGACGTCGGGGTAAAAAAGTGAAAAAAGTAAGGCTGGGTAATGGAGAAAGGATATTGAGGAAATATTTCGAACGAGAAATCATGATCATCGGATGAATTAATTAAATCGATCGCACGCGTCCGAGTGATTGCTATGTTGATAATATTCATCATTATTTATCATTATCTTTGTAATTATTTGTTTTTAATTCATAATTACATTGTTTATCATGAAAATAATTTATTTTTCATTATTTTATTGTGTATAGTATTTATCTTTCGGACTATTATTCAGATCCTGTAAAAATTTAAACAAGTGTTTGAAAAAACAGATAGGTATTTTCTCGTTGGTCTGTTATTAAACTCGTTTGAATTTCACGGAGAAACGTGGTTCACACACTGTATAGATGAATGTTCTTCGAACCGACGGATCGGAATTAGATATTTTTTAAAGATTCGATAAAATAAAACGAACGAAATTTCGTAAAAATGCAACTAGAGACTTCGCGACTCGTCGGGGGCGCCAGGCGCATTTCGTGATTATTGTATCCCTCGTAGTGAGCCATCTCCCGTTTCTTCGGCATACCGGGGATCAACCGGCATAATGGAATCGCGATGATTACACGCATTAAGCCGAGTGATATTGTGTACACTACCCACGACAGTGTACGGTTATATATAAATATATACGCCCATATATATATATATAATATAATGCAAAAGATTTCTCATCTTCTTACCACCTTAATTCGTCGTTTTTGTCGTGACATCGTAGCGGTAATTTCTTTTTTGATACCTACAACGATAAAATTGTTGGGCTTGGTCAAAAGCCTATTCTACGCTGATATTTCCATTCGTACTCCGGTGTGTGCTAATGATAGGTTTGCCTCGAGCTATTAGACACGTCGACAGGTCTATCGAGGCTCTTCATCGTTCGAAACAATTTTCCAACGCTCCCCAACGAACATAATTATTCGAAAGTGAGATTGATATTCATCATTAATAAACTATCAATCAATTAATCGAATACACCAATATTATCTTAAGTTATCGAATGAATTCTGGCTATAAATTATCATTTCTCATTCGTTTTCTTTTTTGTTTCGAATAAGAGTTCGAAACTGTTTAAATTTCTTCCACGTCCACTTTTTTTTGACTTCTTACTTCTTCGCTGCTAAATATTGTTTATTTTTATGATTTTGTAAATTTGTGTACAAACGACGGAAGCAACCAACGTTACGTAGTATCCTATAGTGGTAGGAAGATTCGACAACGACGGCGGCGACGACGACGACGACGACGACGACGGAAAGAGGAAGGAAATGCCGCGAGGTCGAGTGGAATCGGTTTGACCTGCCTGCTCGTCCCACCTTTCTGAAAGCTTTACCTTTTCTCGCACGCGAGTAAACATCTCCGAGATACGTGATCTCTCTCTCTCTCTCTTTCTCTCGTCTCCCTCTTATAAAATCACATCGATTTTTGTCGCTATCGTACACCCTAGGAAAATATTAAACGCGGTATTAAAATTTTTATCAAAAGGTACGATGTAAAAGTCGTGAAATATATTCCACCCTTTATGCTTTATTTTTTTCAACTCCTTCGTTCGTTCGTGATTATCATTTGTCGATAACAAGAATCAGTATTATTGATTAATTTTGATTAATTACTTGTGTAATAAGCAAATGATATTTATCCATTCTTACGAATTACGTCGAAGAAAATGTAAAGAACCTTTTTGACGAATACGCATGATTTTCTACATTAATCAACGATAATTCGATGCAACTATAATTATAATTTTTGAACCAATGTTACGTAATTCTTTATTCCTTGCAAATTCCTCGAAGATTCTTCACGTCAGTGTGAAATAACGGAAAGAAGAGGGGCGTGGAGAAAGAAAAAAGAAAAGATGTATATATATGTAAAGGTCGAGGAGGAAATCGGACGAGGAAGAACGCGACCGTGGCAGAGAGTTTAACTCGCGTGCGCTCACGACTTTACGGACAATCGTTTTTCTTTCGCAGTAGGCCTATCAAAGGTGTAATAGTCGGAATGGAGAAAGGAGGAGGAAGCGAAAGCGGTGGACGAGGAGATGAGGCGAAGGAGGAAGATGAACACGCGGAGTTCTACCGGCGGAGAGAAAAAAAGAAAAGGAGCGGCGGGTCTTCCTCGTCCTGTCAGCCACAGGATTCAAGACAGTTTAAAGGCCACAGGGACTTAAAAAGGCAACACACGCGGCGCCGTTTCGTGCGCTTCGTATCATCGACGTTTCCATTTACTACGAGGAATTCACAATAATCGTCAACATTTTTAACAATAAATTTCAATTAATGAATCAATATTTTTATCGTAATGGCTGATCGATATGGAGCTAAGTATTTACGATTTTTCTTGTAATCGAACGATATTTGCGATTCGTTTTAATTCAATTCCGATACACCCATATACAGATACGCGTCTCGCACGTTTTAGTCTCGAGATTAATGAGAGGAAAAAGAATGAAAAACTTCTTACCGGGATATATTATACATAAAAACGAACGAACGAAGGAACGAACGAGGTCTCTTTCTCGCAAAACCAAATGTGTGCAAGAGAGCACGGATGTGTGTCTTCTGAGAAAAGTCGTTGTTGAAGTCGCGAATGCAGTTTAGCGAGAAAGAGAGGGAGAGAGGGGAATAAGGTAATTGGAGAAACGAGAGCTCGTCCGATGGGCAGAGTGGAGAGCTCGTGGAGAGAAAAGCAGAAGACGAAACCAGACTCGGTAGCTTTTCTCTTGGTACATGCACGAAGGCGTTAACATTATAATTCGCCGGTAATTTTACAATTTTGCCTCTTCTTGTTTCTCCCTCCTCGCTCATACTTCTCACTACTTATTAATAAAACTGGAGCACGCGGAAGAGACGAGAAAAATGTAAATAAATAAAAAATTATGGAAAAGAAAAAACGCTGAACAAAAATTAATCATAATAAATACACGAACAACGCTTCGACTACGTACGTATCGGATAAAAAATCAACGTAAGAATGGCAATTTACATTTCGGTACATCGGTACATTTTCATATATCCGTGTTTTCTCGAAAAGAAAATTTCGTGATCGTCCGATGGAAAAATGTGTTCTTTTTTTTCGATTATTTCGATTCTAGAATTCGTACGAGTTACCGGTACAACGATACTTACAATTTTTGATTACACGTCCTTACAATATGGAAGACTATAGTTATTATTAATATATGAACAGCTCATATATATATATATTTATATGTGTGTGTGCGCGCGCACGCTGAAAAACGTGCGCACCGACTCTCTCGGACATTACGAAACAGATAGATTGAGAGCGATTAAGAAATTCGTGATGGGCATTGTGCTCCTCGGCTGTTCCGTCTGTACGTCTCACGTAGCCGGGAATATGTCTTGTATGCACGTGCACATATGTGTGAGCATCTGAAGCGCCGATGTACAAACCGGTGAGTGAGTTTCTCGTGGCCGCCCCGGGGTCGTGGCCTGGCCTCTCATCTCGGTATCTCTCTTTTTGTCTCTCTCTCTCTCTCTCTCTCTCTCTCTCTCTCTCTCTCTCTCTCTCTCTCTCTTTCTTCGTTTCTTCTTCGTCTTCTTCTTCTTCTTCTTCTTCATCTTGTACTCCTTCTTGTTGTTCCGGCAGAATAATCTTCTACTCGCATATAGGTATCTCGTGTGTGCTCTGCTATTCTTCGACGAGATCTCCAACGAAATGAAGAGACGAGTGAACAGACGGAGAGAGAGATAGAGAGAGAGAGGGAGATTTTCAGGGTGAAACCTTTTCTCATCCGGGGTTAGAATTAATAGTTTTCTTAATATTTTCCTAACTTTATCTCCTTTCGACTTCACTGTTCATTTTCATCGATGAAAAAAATCTGAATATATATGTAAGAAAAATAATTTTGTTTGCCTTTTTCGAGTTACATTACACCAATAGCCAAAGCATGGAAAAGTTTCGCGTGAAACGGTGACGAGCAACGAATAAAAAATGTTCATACCTTCATTTATTTCTTCTGCGAAGCAACATTCTAGTAATGATTCTCTTTCCTCTCGCCGTTCCTCTCGCTAAAGCAGCCCGTCCATCTTTCCTAGCCGAGCTACTATAGCATTATTTTTGATTTTTTTCTCATTCTCTTCAATCTCGACGCGGTGAACGGAGTAAGAAAGAAAGAAAGAAAGAATGAAAGAAAGAATGAAAGAATGAAAGAAAGAAAGAAAGAAAGAGTGAGAGAGAGAGAGAGAAAGAGAGACAGAGACAACGGTCTCTTCGTTTCTCTCTTTGTCTCACAATCGTCAACACCCGTTGAGACCAGACCGGTATATTAAGGCCCAAAGAGGGCCTCCTCCCGCAGAGTAGAGCCCACAGTCATGCGGCTCTCCCTCTGAGAATACAAGAAGAATGAAACGAGAGAAAAGAAGGAGAACTGGAAAAACATCAAAAAGAGAGAAAGAGAGAGAGAGAGAGAAGACAAGACGAGAAAAAAGAAATCAAAATCAAGGTAGATCGTTCACCATCTCGTGTACTATATCCATATATATATATATATATATATATATTTATATATATCTGTGCATTACAAGAAGTGGACGCCGCACGGGAGACCCTCAAAGCTCAAAGTTTAAACGAAAAGCAGTTAGGGAAGTCACGTGTTTTGCGGTCACCAACCAGCCACGGATTTTGCGCGTCTCATTCTCTCTCCGTTTCTCCTTCTCAGTCCCTCCCTCTCTCCTTCTCTTTCCCTCTCTCCGCCTCTGCATCCCTCTCTCTCTCTTTGCTTAAATCTTTCGCTCTGCTCGTGGCTGCGCGCGGCGTTGAACAAAATTGAGCGGGTTTGGAGTGAGAGAATAAGAATGAGAAAGAGAGCGAGGGAGAGAGAGAGAGAGAGAGAGAGAGGTAGAGAAAGAGAGAGAGATAGAAAGAGAGAGAAGAGGAACCACGCAAAGAACGGAAGAGGGCAAATGAATAAAACCGAGAGCTGCTCGGGGATGAGAGGTTAGAGAGAGGATATATCATGCATCTTCAACCGCGACATAACATCACCAGCTGTAGCCGAAAAATGAGACAGTCTCTCTTATTGAAGGAAGAGCCAGAGAGAGAGAGAGAGAGAGAGAGAGAGAGAGGAAATCCACGCCCGGGTGGACAGGATCGTTTCTCTCGGCATATATAAAAAGTCCGCGCTTCTGATTATATGTATATAAATATATATATATATATATATTATAGCTCATACTGCAAACCGGAGGTTCAACAGGGAGGATGACCGCATCCACGTTGCCTCCCGCGATACTAAATTATATAGTAGTACTGTAATATATATATATATATATATATATATATAAATAAGCGCCGAGCTCGTGAATAGTACGAGGGTTCGTATTCGTTTTCGTGTACGGTTATTTTCACTACCTATAGTTAATATATACGTATATATATATATATTTTTCTTTTCCGTGTCGAAAGCTTACACGACAAATA
This sequence comes from Netelia virgata, assembly GCA_951802705.1. NCBI lineage: Eukaryota > Metazoa > Arthropoda > Insecta > Hymenoptera > Ichneumonidae > Netelia > Netelia virgata. Next base: position 38,078,673 of record OX637864.1, on the reverse strand, counting down.
ATGAAAGAAAAGCTTGTTCTTCTTGTTCATTCTCGGTGCTCTTGTGTGCCGAGAGTGCAGTCGCTCTCTCTCTCTCTCTCTCTCTCTCTCTCTATGACTGTCTCTCTCAATCTCCCACTCTCTCACTCTCTCCTATTTGCTCTGGTCGTTGTTGGTATCTCTTTCTCGTCGTCACGAGAACTGCGGTCGCCAGAGCGGACGCCGCCGTCTCATCTCGCGTCGGGCCAATCAGCCTCGTAATCACCGGGGTGTCCCGCCGCTGTTCCTCCTGTTGCTGCTGTACAGAATTTTACCGCCTCGGTTGTTTCCTCGAAGGAGAGAGAGAGAGAGAGAGAGAGAAAGAGAGAGCGAGGGAGGTGGGGTAGAAGAGCGAGAAAGAGATGCGATGGTGCACCCACGTGAAATTATCCATACGCACATCCACGAGAGTGTGCAGCGTGTGTCTCGCCGGCGACACTCGTAGAAAGTTTTCACTTTTGTATGACGCGAACGACGAAGAATAAATTTATTTAGTTTTATTTACGAAAATGTTGGGGGTTTTCACGAAAACTCAAAGTATATTTAAGACGGATTTTCGAAAGAATTTGACATCTCTTTCATTCGGTAGTGATGAAAGTTTAGAGGATCGAATTTACAATTTGATAAAAAGTCAATGAAAATAAAAGTCCCAGTGATAGGGGTCAGCGATTTGGTCAGACGTAGGTACCTACGCGCGAAGCCGCGTTCACTTGCCATAGGTATCTCGGGTTATTTCCGTCGGGTTTTCGCCATGCCGTGTGGTAGGAATTCTCGGAGACTTCAATGCTCGCAATGCGACGCGAGAGAGATAGACCGGCGGAAAGGGTGAGGGAGTTTGAGGGAGAGGTGTTTCTCAGCGAGCACGGCCCTCCCTCGGAGCCGAGAGAGAGGAAGTTGGATGGATGAGCGAGAGAAGGCTAGAGGAGAGACCCCCTTGCGCATTTTCCAACCCTCTGCACCTTTTCTCTTCATCCTCCTCTCGTACCTCTCTCTCTGTCTCTTTGCCCTCTCTGCTCCTCTTCGCTGGTCTTTCATCCACCACTGAAGCGTCTCGCTCGCTCGACGGATTTCCTCTTGGCCGTGTTTTCAACCCCTCCTCGCGTCTCTCGCGCTTTGCACAACCTACTCTCTTTACCCTCTTTACCCTCTTTCCGTCCAGCCCCGCACAATTTTATAGCCTTCTCCCTCGCTCTCTCTCTCTCTCACTCTTTCTCATTTCTCGATCCGTCCAACCAAGTTTTACCCTTGCCAAGCGAATTCTCTCGCGCTTGATACGCATATAGCTCTCTCGTTCCACCATTTTCCAGCACGGTCAAACCCGCCCTCATGCTCTATACATGACTACCCCACTTTTTCTCTCAATTTCTCTCTGTCTGTCTGTTTGTCCGTCTCACTCGTCTCTCCCTCTCTCACCCTCTATCTCGTTTCGTCGTAGTGAGAGAAAAAGTGTTTCCCTCGGAAGCGCGTATGCCGGGGCTGCCTTTCGCCCCTTTCCCTCGTTCAAGAGAAAAACCACCGCGTGGCGTGCTCTGGGCAAAAACTCGAGGAAAATCCCGGGAACGTTATTGGATGAGGGTGGAACGCGTATGGGCACTGACCATATAAAATATCATGGTCCCATGCGAGATAGAAAAAAGGGCCAATGAGAGGGAACGAGAGAGAGAGAGAGAGAGAGAGAGAGGGAGAGAAAGTGAGACTGTAATTCACTGAGTATTCATTACTCTCTAGATTGTACTTTCTGGCAAATATTTATAGCATGCTGTATTAAAAATGTTTATTTTGAATCATTTACTAAGCTTCATACATTTCCAATAAAAAATTCCAATTTTCATCGCCCCAAATACTTAATTATAGCTCAAAATAACGCTTGACCGAAGAGCAAAACATTACGTTTTCTAAAACTTATTGGAAATGCTTAATTATCGATTAAGAAGAACAATACTTTCGGAGATTGAGAGCGGAATGGAAAAAAGAAGATGTTATTATTATTATCGTCGAAGAAATCGTATTTCACACGGTGTTGAATCAGAGAAATGGCGGTCGGAGGGAAATTAGGAACGGTAGGGAGGTGATTTAGTATATAAAGGTAATACAAAAGTTCCTCATGGGCTGTGTTGATAATGAAGAAAAAAGGGGAACATGGGATGGATCGATGATTCAGAACGAGTCTAGCGGAGAATCGAGCTAGATATCTTTCAGCCAGGTGGACAGAGAGAGAGAGAGAGAGAGAGAGAGAGAGAGAGAGAGTGAGAGAGAGAGTTAGCTGTTGGATAGAAGAGATCTGATTCACGAACCGCGAAGGAGTTAATGATCCCGTTGTCGCAGCAGTGTGGGCTCAAGAATCTATCTCTCGTAAAAACGTTTTTTTATACATATATATATACTTGGTTTGCTCTCTTTAAATCCATATAGCTCACGTTTCTTCAATCTATATGTATATAGATAGCGATATAGATTGACATTTGGTCTCTTCAATCTGAAGAACGGAAGATTTACAGAGTTTCCCCTTGAATAAACAAACGTTTCCGTCATCGTCGTAGCCGGATTTTTTGCACGTCGTTTTTTCTTGCCCTCCTCGCTCTCGCACTCTCGGACTCTGCTCTCGTTTTTTCCTGTACTATCCGAGAGAGTTGCTCTCTCTAATTGCTTCCACTCCGGAAAATCTTGACGGCGACCTCGGCGACTTTTGGCATGACCGCGTCGACCGGCAATTTTCTGTCTCGCGCTCCAGCGACGTTTTCCACAGTTTTCAAAAAACCAAGATACGAAAGTAAGAAAATTTAAAAGATAATCGACCGATTATCTCGTGTCGATGATCTTTTTCGTTCCACGCTCGAGATAAAAACCGACGTTTTTGTATTTGAATTCATAGAACAAAAATTATTAAGGAAAAATATGGATTATTATTGTGTGTTTTACTGCACGTTGATACGACAAATTTTTCTTTCTTTCGATCTTTACTAACGGGACGTAGAGATAACGAGAGTGAGAGAGAGAGAGAGAAAAAGAAAAAGAGAGAGAATGAGAGAGAAATCGCGTTTGTCCATCGACAGGCCGTTTTCTCGTTTTCTAAAGCTTTTTCCCACGTGCATACGCGTTACTTCTTCTTCTTCTTCTTCTTCTTCTTCTTCTTCCGCCTTCGACAAGAGCTAGAGAACTCTCGTTCCAGACGAGAAAACTTTGCCCTTCGTGGGTGCGCGCGCGCGCGAGCTCACAGTTACGAGAGACTATCCGCGCTGCTCTCCTTGGCGGTTTCACAACCGGTGAACTCTCCGCGGGAAACGAGAGCAAAACGATCGAGCCAAGTGAGCCAACCGAATGATCATTAACGACACGAGAATTTATTAATCGATCATAAACGATCGCCGATCGTAAAGTATAAAACTATCGTGAAGGTTTTTTTTTCAATCAGCGGCCGTTCGAACTTTTTTGTTCCCCGGGAAAACGTGAAAAAGATTCTAACGTTATAGAAAAGTAATTTACAATCGATGGTAATTTATCATATAAAATAAGTTATTAAAATTATTGGACTATTAATTTTTTTCAATATTTTCGATTTTTACGTTTTTCAATTGGAAAATTACGAAAATAGAACCATTATACTTACGTACTTGTGCTTGAAAATCGTCGAGGGAAACAACGTATCTGGGGTTAAAACTGAAGAAAGGGGTGGCTGTTGCTGGGGACACGAGAAGAGACTCGATGAAACAAAACGAAAGCAGAGAGAACGAGAGAAAAATAGATGGCACGAAATAGGCATCGAGAATATCTTCCATCCATCGATACATATAACCCCCACTTGGGCGCTTGCACGACGTTTTATGATCAATCAGTGGAGCCCTTTCCTCGCAAATTGTTTGTTCCTCAAAACCCATTTAGCTTCTCATTCTGTGAAATTCAACTGGAATAATCACAGCTTGCAGCCCCGGCAAAGCGTTGTGCCTACCAATTACATCGGTTTTTCTGTGCCAGTCGTACACACGATTGACTTGTGGCGAGAGGCAGAGAGAACGACAGGCCAAATATATATATATATACACACCATGTAGAGAAAGATGAGAATGAAGCTAATGTCCAAAAAAATATATATATTTTTTTTCAAAGACAATCGAAGCAACAAAGTGCAACACGTGGCTATTCTTAGCTCTCGAAGTTTTCTCAGGAAAGAGGGGAAAATATATAATTTCAATCGATTACGATTTTTTTTTCTCTTTCTGGTAACAATATTACAATCGCGAAAATACCGATAGACGAAAAGGTAAGTATCGCGTTTATTTTCTAAATGAAACGTGAATTGTAAGGGATGAATTAGAATTACCGGAGGAATATAAATCCTCTCGGCCTCTTTGAAATTGCTTATGCGACCTCGTGATTTTTCCACCAATTCAATTATTTCTCAGATAATAATCGATCAATGATCTGACAATAAAGAAAATATTGCAGTCGAAATAAAAAGACATACAAATATTCGAAACTGTTCCAATGTTTTTCTTTCCTCGCGAATATACGGCCATTATATTTTATCCACGTAATACATACCTATATTTATATTTTGACTTGAGAAATATTTGAATCAAGCGTTGAGTATAATCGAGGATATTAATGAACAGATAGATCGACGTGCAAGGTACGATCGATATATAAACGAAAAACCGTGAATTCTCTCCATTTCCGTTCTTCCGTGCGATCGAACAGAATTTTCCTTATGTGACCTCGTGATTTTTCCTCCAATTCAATTATTTCTTACATAATAATTGATCAACGAAATAAAAAAAAAATCCGAAACTGTTCCAATGTTTTTCTTTCCTCGCGAATATACGGCCATTATATTTTATCCACGTAATACATACCTATATTTATATTTCAACTTGAGAAATATTTGAATCAAGCGTTGAGTATAATCGAGGATATTAATAAACAGATATATCGACGTACAAGGTACGATCGATATAAAAACAAAAAAGTGTGAATTCTCTCCATTTCCGTTCTTCCGTGCGATCGAAGAGAGTTTTGCCCGGAGCGTAAGAGTAGATATACACGAAGGGACAAGAAACAAAGTGTTGCACGATGTATATATAGCTCGAGTATGATCGTGCGAGAACTAGCGAAGAGGAGAGAGGAGGAAGAGGGCGGGACAGGCGGTGGCGGCTCGAAGGGGGACGAGGGAGTATAGAGGTAATAAAAGAAGAGAAAAGTTAAGCGTAGTGGTGGGGTAAAAGGAAGAAAGGCACTGGGGGTACGGAGGATAGTGTCGGATAGCTGTTGCGGGCACACCACTTGTGGGAACCACGTCGTCGTGCACCGACTCACAACGTGCTCCGTGGACCACGAAGTGAAAGGTCCAGAAGGAGGAGAAGAGAAGAAAACGGCAGCCTCCTCGCTATGAATATATATATATATATATACAGATATGTCTCTTTACGCGATTGCCAGACTTTTAACCGAGCCACTGACTTCTCGCTTGTCTATTCTCAGCCTTATATTTCTAAATACGTGCGCGGATATTACAATTATTAAATTCGTCAATATTTTTGTACGTAAGAAATCGAACTTGCGTTTTTTTACTACATATTTGTCGAGAGAAAAGATTGACTGAGAAATGGTGGTACGAGAGAGAGAGAGAGAGAGAGAGAGAGAGAGAGAGAACGAGTGGAGAGAAGAAACGTCCAAAGGGTGAATTCTCGAATTCTTAATTCAACCTGGTATAACGAATAGCCTCCTGTGTGAGGAAAATACAGTGTGTATACAAACGCGCTATGCATAATATACAAGATGCTGGTGAACCACAAGCATTTGCAGTGCTTGAGAAAATTTCTGGAACACCTCGAGCATCGTCTCTTTTCCTCTCTGTCTCTCTCTCTCTCTCTCTCGCTCTTTCTGTCCCTCTGTCTCTCCGTATCCATCCAACCCACCGATTCGACGTTTTCCTTGTAAGCATACGAGGGTGTGCAATATTTTTATTTCTTCTCCTTTAGAGAAATAACTCGCGCGCTTTGTTCCCGCGGCGAACGAACGAACGAACGAACGAACGAAAAAAAAAGTAGAAACACAGTAGAAATTGTTCGACGCGCAGCGTTACGTACATGAATTCTAAGTATTCGCGAAACACTTCGACCATACGTATATATATATCTATACTTACATACAAACTTATCTATATATGTATATATTTATCAGAGCTCTCGGTTCTTGACTCTGATGTACGGAATATATGGATATGTATACGTATATATGCAGTTGGTCTACTACTATACGTGTGCGTTACGCGCTCGCAGTTACGTTACGACCTCGGCCCCCCCTGGGTAATCGGTCATAAACCGCGAAACTATCCTTACATACTGCATATACTGGGCATATTGTACGGAGAGAGAGTTGGTTTATAACGTATCTCCTCAAAGATATATATATATATGTATATTTGTGTGTGTGTGTGTATATAGAATATGGTATATACGCAATTCGAGTACTTCCGACCCTACGTGGAAGCCAACGAGAGCAATCCGAGAATAGAGCAAGAGAGAGAGACAGAGAGAGAGAGAGAGAAAGAGAGAGTGAACAGAAGCAAGGATAGTTCGTCGACAGCTGCACTCAATCTTCTTTGTCTATCGGTGAAAATGCGTTCGAGAGTTCCAAGACGCAAAGTGCGGAGAAACATGCACACATATACATACATAAAACGTAGCTTTCGCCGGCTCTCTAACGTTACTTCGTACGTCGCTTAACATACCATACGCACGAGACTATTCGTTCCATTGTATATGAATACTTTGTATATTAACGTTCTTCTCTCAACGTCGTGCGTCGAAAACAAAAAAAAAACAAGTAAGCGCGAAATAACGCAATTATGAACAATCGTCACGAGCAAAAACTGTTGCCACTATTTTATTCTTTCCCTCTATCAAGC